>CAMZMU010000027.1:59719143-59949273 GCA_947311845.1 Poa pratensis | reverse complement strand
TCGTGGTGGTGTCACGGCAGATGCCATAGGATGGCTTAAGTTGTGGGCTCGCTAGGACGTTGGGGGATCCGGGGAGGGTTTGCGCGCTCACGAAGCACGCATGGAGAACAACCAAGAACTCGCAAGAACAAACAAGAACAAGCAGAACCAAGAAGAAGCAAAGAACACCACGATGTACCCTGCTTCGGGGCCCTCTTGTGGAGGTAACACCCCTACTGCAGCACTAGCCTACTCTCTTTATATCTCAAGTGGTTACAAGTACAGAGTGCTCCTTGAGCTGTATGAAGAACAATGGTGGAGCTCTAAAGAAGATGGAGCTTGGGGGATAATGCCTTTCTCTTTGCCGTTCTCTCCCCTTCCGTCCTCTCTACTGGAGGATTTGGTAGCTTACTTATACACTAACCGAATTACCATTTTGCCCCTGGCTGGAAGTGATAATGGCATGGACAAGAGGAACAGGACAAGCCTCTGCCCCCTGTCAACCCAACGGCCGGACTGTCAGGCCCAGCAGGCCTATCTTGCCACTTTGGGCAATGGCAGGTGTAGCCCACCGGGTCTCGGTCATATCCTCTTTCCCGAATTGGCCGGGTCAGCTCCTAGGTTGCTGCGCTCCCAGGAATCCCGTGACCTGACCTGGCCGTCAAGTCCCTAGCAGGCCTATCTTGCCACTTTGGGCAATGGCAGCCGTAGCCCCCCGGGTCTCGGTCGTATCCTCTTTCCCGAATTGGCCAAGTCAGCGCCTAGGGCCTTGCGACCCGGAAAACCTGCGACTTGACCCGGCTGTCTTCTCAGCCTCTGGCAGGAGACACCCGTGAACCTTTCTGACATTACTTGGCCCTTGTGCAATATCCGGATTACCTTATCCGGGTCCTTCCTGACCAACCCGGCTAACTTAACCGGTTTCCTTCCTCTGATTCGGTTAAGCTTTACCGGATCCTCTCTGGCATCTTCTCGCACTTTAGCTTGATCAAGTGCTAACCGACTCTCACGAGAGATCCGGCCCAAGTGACCCGGCTATATGTTGATCCGGCTAGCTCTTTGCAACACTTAACACCACATCTTTGCCCTACCCGGGGGCAGCCCCCCGACAGTAGTCCCCGAAGCTGGTGCGGTTCTACAGCCTCGGCTGAAGAGCCGTAGCAGGTTAAAAATAAACATCACTAACCGAATCTCATATCATATAATCTTGTCTCAGGATTTCCCGGGACACTTGGCAGTGAATCTCTGCGCAAAGCCCCATAATCCGGATCTCTGATCTGACATGCCACTGACAGCACCTCATCCGGATTCTCCGGGTACTTGAGTGCATTTGACCAAACGACCGCGTCTTCTCGTTTTCTCCGTTGACCGGCACACAGGATCCGTGCAACTGCTTCCAATTCTATGGCCCAACATGTGCTTGGAACACACGGCCACAGAGGTGGCCACAGAGTTCCAGGATGCAGTTACCGTGCGACGCTCCGAAAACCGTGCAGTAGTGCGCCCGTTACCGCTGGGCGCTATAAATATGGGCGCAGGGGGTTTCCTCTTCTTCTCCGCTCGTTCCCCACTCCGAAAACTTCCATCTGCGCCACCGCCGCCGCCGCAATCTCGCCCTCGTAACCTTGCCGCGCCGGAGACGTCCTCAACGCACCGGAGGAAAACGACCGGGGCCGCGCACCGTGCCCAGCGCCGCCGTTCCTTCATCGAGCTTCTTCCCCGTCGCGTCATCACCGTGAGTTTTCTTTTTCTCCGGTCATGGCGAACTCGAGGAGTTCATATGCCACGGGAAACTCGCATTTGTTTCTTGTAGATTTATCCGCATATTAGTCCGTCGCCCAGCCTCAGTGCATCTAGTAGATCTCCTGTCTAGATTTTGCACTACACTGCCCTAGTTTTGTTTGCCACCGTATGAGCAGTTCAACCATATTTTTACTCTTGATTTCCTTTCTTTTTTACTGCTGCAGTAGATCTTGTGTAACCCTAGACCTTTGCGGAAGGTGTTTGTGATTGCCACCCGAATCACCTTCTCTGCTGAATCCGGCTAGTTTCATCCGGGATAATATTAGCCGAATCACTCTAGATCTGGTTCGATTATACCATTATCCGATTCATTTTGACTCGGCCCTATCCGACCTCTTGCAGGATTGATCCGGATATGGCGAAGCTTCCTCCCGGCAGATGGGAGGGTTCTGATGTGACCAAGGACGATCTGGAATGGCTATTAAGCACCCGGCGTATAACCTCTCAAGTTATATGCCGCAAACCGGGGAAGGAACTCGTCCCGGTTCCCGAACCTGGTGAACGTGTGGTGTTTCTAGCGCATTTTGAGCGCGGATTCGGATTGCCGGCGAGTGATTTCTTCCGGGCTTTCCTGGATTTCTTTGGCCTACAGCCTCATCACCTCCCGGCTAATGCCTTCGTTTCTCTATCGGCTTTTAGCTCCTTTTGCGAGGGCTATCTCGGTGTCTGGCCGACCGTCGATATTTGGGCAAAGTATTTCCACCTCCGCAAACATACTATTCCAGGCACTAAGCCGAAGCTGATGACTGCTTGCGGTCCGGTTAGCATCACGCCAAGGCAGGGATCCATCTTTCCCCGTATCACTGGCCTAGACACTGTCAGAAGTGGCAAAGGTCTTTCCTTTATGTGAAGAGTGCAGAAGGCCATGACGCCCTTAATCTGCCCGAGTTCACGATCGAGCCACCCACAGCCGAATTGAACTTCGGATACAATCCGGCCGAGACTATTGTAGAACTTCAGACTGTACATGAAACTCTGGAGGACTTTCTGAAGAAGGGCCTGGCCTCGGATGATCTGCTCCGGACCTTCATCGGTCGCCGGGTCTGCCCTCTTCAAAGACGTGAACACAAGATATGCCACATGGGTGGTGTGCTAGATCCTACCCGGATCAGCAGGCATGACCTTAGCAAAGTCTCCATCAGGCGACGGGTAAACGCCATTGCCGCCACCGAGATGTCGGATAAATGGCGGTGGGGCGTAAAGCCGTTTTTCCGAGAGCGCCTTCCACCACAGGTTAGTTCGCCATTTTCCGAATCTAACCATATTTCGTCAAAATGGCATCGGCCTAATCCGGATTTGCCCCGACTTTTCTGTAGCTGTTTGATCGCCAACTTACCGAAGATGGAGACCTCTCCACCAAAGAATGGGGACCGGATCTCAGCCCGCCGCGCGAGGACGAAGAAGATCCGGATACGGATGATTATCTGCCTATCCCGCGCGCCAAGCCAGTCCGCAAGGGTAAGCAATCAACTATTCACAACATCTCCGACGAGGAAGATGATGATTGCAGGATCTTAGATCCCATCGACGCTATTCCGATTTCATGGTCACCACCTTGTGTTCCAGCCAAACAAGATGCTGAAGGGACATCTCGGAAACGCAGTGACGCGCCCGGATCTGATTCCCCTAAAGCCAAGAGAATAAAGAAGTCTGGCTCCAAGTTGAATCGCGTCAAGCCGATGCCTACCACCAAGGGGTAATACTGACTTAACTTCATTTGCTTTCTTCCTCTGTTAACCGAGTCATATCTATCCGAGTTAACTGTTTGCTTTGCTTTATGCAGTGATGTCCTCATCACCGCGCAGACTCATTCATCCATCTCTTCTCCCATTCCTCCGCTGGATACGGTCATGGAAACCCAGTCTCCTGATCGAACTGCCACCTCACCAATGCGTGTCACCACTGCCAATATTCCTCAGCCGACTCCCATTTCAAAGCCGGTTATTGACTTGGAGAGTGAGGAAACCTCGGCTCCAATCCGAGATTCAAGTTGGCCACGCCCTCTCAAGGAGCTGGAGAAGGAAAAGGCCAAGACATCGGCTACATCCTTGCCTAAGCCGGATCCTCGCCCTACTCCCGCAGCGCAAACCCTGCTGAATCAAGAGCAGCAGAAGAAGAAAAAGCAGAAGCAGCAACAGCAACAGCAAGTTTCCGAGAAGCAGCACAAGGAGCCACATCCGAAGCAGACTCCGGGTGCGTCACCGCAACCCAAGCCGACTCAAGGTGCCTCTGGCACACCTCCAACCACCTCGGATAAGCAGGTGGTTGCTAGCAAGAAGGTTTCTGCCGCCCCATCAGCGATTCGATTCGGCCAGTCCCTGTCGAATCCCCGCCCTCCGAGCAGCGATAAGCTCGAGTCCGCCAAGCAATTCATTGAAGCTTGGAATGATGCTGACCTCGCCAAAGATTTTTCTACTTCAGCGCCACATCCGGCTGGGCCTAGTCGGATGTTTCAATCATTACACTCTGTACAGACCTCGGTCACTGAAGCTAACCGGGTGTTTGAGGTAAATTTTTCCGAATCTTGCTTTTATTTCAACATGATCAAATAGTACTATACCCAGTCCCCGAGATTCGGGTCGAACGACTGATACTCCTCCGAGTAAGAAAGTCATTCGGCTTGAATCTCTAAAAAACTTATCATGAATGTTGCCGTAACCGAGGACACCGTGGGACTTCCAGTCCCCGAGTCTCTTTTCCAACTGATTCGGTTAATCTCGGGCCAGTCCCCGAGATTCTTTTGACGCCATTTGCCTGTTTTCTTTCAGGAAACCATGACCGCTCGCGGCAAGCTCTTTAAGCAGCTCGCCCATCAGCATCAGAAGCTCCAAACTTCCTTTGATGGGCTCTGTCTTGAAATGGACAAGAAAGAAGAAGAGCACAAGCGCGCTTTATCCGAGGAAAAATCAGAGGTGACTCGGCTCCAGCGAGAGCTTGACCGAGTTGAAAAAGTGAAGAACAAGGTTAAAGGAGAGCGGGATACGCTGAAGCGTGAAAAAGACACAATCCAGAAGGAGCGGGATACTTTCAAAGCCGGACTTGCGGAGCGGGCCAAACTGGACAAGCAAATTCAAACGAACATTGCCGAATCTGAAGCCGAAGTCAAAGCGGCTAAAGAAGAACTGAGTGCTCACAAAGCGGCCAGTGCGAAATGGCTTGCTGCACTTGCTAGCCTTAACGATGACATGGATCGTAAGTTCACCGAATCTCCTCTTTTCTTTCTGCTCTTAACCAATACATATGCTTGTGTTCCTTCTCGCTGAACTCAGTATTAGCTTATTTGTTTGTAGGAGAGTTTACTAGCATCCGGCTTCAAGCCGCCAAGGCTGTGAGAAACGCCCGAGCTGAGAGAGCTAAATTAACCGAGGCTCCCCTACCAGAGACATGGGACATCGAAGATCATATTACAGCACTTAAGGCTCGGATTGCTCCTTTGAAGGATTCCCATATTGGTCTGCTCAATGCAAGTCTCAAGGCTCACCGAATCTTGTTTCCTGAAGCGCGGCAAGTTGTGCCTGTGGAGGAGCTGATCCGAGACCTGGATCAAGCAATGACCCGGTTACAGCAGTGGAGGTCTTCGTCCGCCCGCGCTGGTGCTGACGCAGCTTTGCTATTCATCATGTCCTGGTATGAGCTAATTGATCTTGCCAAAGTGCGCTCATTTCGCGAGGGTTCTCCGTGGGCTACAGACCCTACCCGGATTAAGATCCGTGAAGAAGCCGCCAACTTCATGGCCGAATTTGCACGCACCAAGCATCTTGATCTGGAGGCTCCGGTCTACTCGGATGGAGAAGAAACTGAAGAAGAGGAATCGGACGACGCCTCCGCTGAAGAATACGCCGATTCTGAGGGCGAGTCTGATGATTCGGCTAACTCTGCCGAACACGCTCCTATCAAGATCCCAGCTTCTGACTCGGCTAAGAATACCGAAGCAACTCCGGCCCAGACTTCGGAGATACCAGCAACTGATTCGGCAGAGATTACTAAACAAGCTCAGCTGATCCGGATACCTCCGAATCTGCCCAGCCTTCAAGCTCTCCACGCAAGGTTACCCCTGAAGTTCCTCCATCTGAGCCATCCTTGCAACCGAGCCCCCTGCAACCGAATCTACTCCAACCGAAGCTCCTGTAACCGAGGCTCGCGCGCCCGAGGTTCCTTCAACCAAAGCTCCTGCCACCGAACCTGCTACAACCGAGTCTGCTGCTTCCTGAAGTAACTTAGTGAAAAAACGTTAAATCCCCGGTATGCCGGGAGCAGATGTAATAGACTATTTTAAGTTCTTTCGAGACTACTTTAAATTTGCTTAACATGATCCGGACGAGGTTTATGTTGGATCATTTTAAACCGAGTCCCCGAGTCTGTTTTCTTGTTTACTATTTTTGCCGAATCTCTGCTCTTGTCTACCTTTTAGGTGTTTGACAGTCGAGTCACAAGATAGGAATCATAGCATACAATACTTGAAACATGCGAGTTGTGGTTTAGAATCATTCAACATAAACGAAAAATAAATAACAGGGGTTAGTAAACGACATGTGCCGAATCGGTTTTGGACCGAGTCCCCGAGTCCATTTTCATGTTTCCCACATTCCTCATCTCTGCTCTTGACTACCATTTTGGTGTTTGTCAGTCGAGTCACGAGATCAACAACACAACATACATTACTTGAATTTTGGGACGAGGTTCAAAGCAATTCGGCACACGAACGGTATGGACAAAACAGTAAAAAACACATGCATGAGTACGAACAGTCCCCGAGTCCAGACTCGGATTGCTGCAACTTCATTTATGATAAACTGAAATACATACATTGCGCCCTTAGGAGTAAAAGGGTCGAAGCAGAGCTACATTCCAAGGTCTCTTAGTTTCTTGTCCGGGTCTGTCCAGGCCATCCTTCCTTGGTTCCTGTGCATCTACAAGGTAGTACGAGTCATTGTGCATAGCCCTGCTCACAATGAAAGGTCCCTCCCATGGAGGTGACAACTTGTGTCGGCCTTTGCTGCGCTGCACCAGCCTTAGCACAAGATCACCCTCATGAAACACTCGAGGGCTGATCTTTCGACTATGATATCGTCGTAGATTCTGCTGGTATATTGCTGTCCGAGATAGAGCCAATTCTCTTGCTTCCTCTAGCAGATCCACTGCATCTTCCCGAGCCTCTTTTGCCTCGGTTTCAGTATACATTGCCACCCTTGGTGCATCATGTTCTATGTCTGTGGGTAGCACAGCTTCTGCCCCATAAACCAGAAAAAATGGCGTATAGCCAGTTGACCGATTCGGCGTGGTCCTTAGACCCCACAGTACTGATGGTATCTCGTCTATCCAGCATCCCGGAGTTTTCAGCAATGGTTCAATGAGACGAGCCTTGATGCCGGCCAACACCAGGGCATTTGATCTTTCCACTTGCCCATTAGACTCCGGATGTGCCACCGAGGCTATATCTAGCCGGATTCCCTTATTCATGCAGAACCGAGCAAACTCTCCGACAGCAAAGTTTGTGCCGTTATCCGAGATGATGCTATGAGGGTATCCGTATCTCAAAATAATTTCTTTCAGAAAGTCACAGCCGAACGACCATCTACTTCCGGATTGGTTTCACCTCTATCCACTTGGTGAACTTATCCACCATCACCAGCATATGTGTCATGTTACCCCTAGCCGGCTTGAAATCTCCCACCATATCCAAACACCACACAGCAAACGGCCAAGTGATAGGAATTGTTTCAGCGCGATGCGGGTAAGTGTGTCTGCTTGGCAAACCTTTGGCATCCTTCACATTTTCGGACTATGTCCTCTGCATCCGCGTGAGCAGTGGGCCAGTAAAATCCATGCCGGAACACTTAGCCACCAGGGCTCTTGTACTGCAATGATGTCCACATTCACCCTGATGTATCTCAAGGAGCATCTCCTTGCCCTCGGCTGGCTCCACACAACGCTGTAGCACCTCGGTTGCACTCCTCTTGTATAACTCCTTGTTGATGATGGTGTAAGCCTTGGACCTCCTCTGCACTCGCCTAGCTTCGGTTTCATCATTTGGCAAACTCCCCTCCGACATGAACTTCATGATTTCTTCAGCCCATTCCGGTACTGGATGCAAAGGGAATAAGTGCTCATCTACTTCCACTGGTTCGGCCGCCATTATTTCTTCTATCAGCTTCTGCCCATTCCCTAAGATTCGGTTATCACCACCTTCTTCTCTGCTCCTCTTTCCTAAGATCCGGTTAGCAGTCCCCGGGTCTCGCCATGCAGTCCCCGGGTCTTCCCCAATGTACTCGACATCAACATTCATAGGGACAGCCTCAGATTCTTGCTTTGGGATAAAAATTGACTCGGAATCAGGCGAAGGTTTGATTGAAGGGACCCTTAGGTGATTCAAGGATATCCCGGGTGGAATTGCATCCCTAGACGACCCGAGTTTTGACAGGACATCAGCAGCTTCGTTCTCCAACCGAGGTATGTGCTTGTACTCGCAGCCTTCAAAAAATCCTGAAATTTTCTGGACATGAAACCGATATAGTGCCATATTGGCATCAAGAGCATCCCAATTTCCAGAAGATTGCTGCACAACTAAATCCGAATCACCAAAACATTCTATTCGGCGGATGCCGATGTCCCTGGCCACATTAAGCCCATGGATCAGTGCCTCGTACTCGGCCACATTGTTTGATGCTGAGAAATGAATCTGCAACACATATCGCAATTGATCTTGCTTCGGTGACGTGAGTACCACCCCAGCACCTAATCCGATTTTGGTTTTGGAGCCATCAAAGTGCAACTTCCAGTAATTGTAATCCGGCTTGGGTGGCTCATACTGCATTTCGGCCCAGTCACAAAGGAAATCTGGTAAAGCCTGAGACTTGATAGCATCCCTTCTCTCATAATGCGGGGTGTAAGGAGATACTTCTATTGCCCACTTGGCAACCCGGCCAGTCGCATCTTTGCACCCAATGATTTCCGCGATTGGAGCTTCACATACCACGGTAATCGGGTGTTCTTGGAAATAATGTTTCAACTTTTTGGCCGCCAGGTATACCCCGTATGTCATCTTCTGGTAGTGGGGATAATTTTGCTTTGAGGTTGAGATCACCTCACTTAAATAGTACACCGGTCTCTGCACGGATTTACCCTCCTCTTCTCGTTCTACCACTATGACCACACTCACGACCCGGTTAGTGGCCGCAATGTAAAGTAGCATTGGCTCATTCGGCAAAGGTGACGCCAGAATTGGTGCAGTGGACAACATCTTTTTTAATTCGTTGAAAGCCGAATCTGCCTGCGGGGTCCACGTGAACCCGGTGCTCTTTTTCATCAATTGATACAAGGGCAAGGCTTTTTCTCCTAGCCGACTCACAAACCGACTTAACGAGGCTAAACACCCTGTGAATTTTTGTACATCTTTTAGACATCTAGGCAATTTCATTCTTTCTATGGCTCGGATTTTAGCCGGATTCACCTCAATACCTCGGCTTGATACAAGGAAACCGAGCAACTTTCCAGCCGGGACACCAAAGGTGCATTTATCCGGATTCAATTTCAACCGATATTTTCTCAAGTTCACAAATGTTTCCTCGAGATCCTCGAGGAGAGTGTGTTTTTCTTTAGTTTTGATGACGATATCATCGACATACACCTGCACATTCTTGCCCATTTGGGAGTGTAAGCATTTCTGCATACATCTCTGATAAGTTGCACCGGCATTTCTCAAACCGAAACACATGACACGATAGCAATACGCCCCGTACGGGGTAATAAAAGCAGTCTTTATTTGATCTTTAGGGTTCAGTGGTATCTGGTGAAAACCAGAGTACGCATCAATAAAAGACAACAACTCACACCCCGCAGTAGAATCGATCACTTGATCAATCCGAGGTAAAGGAAATGGATCCTTCGGGCACGCCTTGTTTAGGTTGGTGAAATCGATGCACATGCGCCACACCTTGACCACCGCTGGTTCGTCCTTCTTCTTCTCTACCAGAACCGGATTGGATATCCAGTCTGGATGCAACACCTCCATAATGAATCCGGCTGCAAGCAACTTAGCCAGCTCATCCAGCACCACTTTTCTTCGATCATCTGAGAGACGCCGAGTCGGTTGCCTCACCGGTTTTACATCCGGCCTGACAAATAAAGAGTGCTCTGCCAACTCCCTCGGAACACCAGGCAGGTCCTTAGCCGACCATGCAAAGATATCCCGATTCTCACGGAGGAAGTGACAGAGCGCGCTTTCCTATTTCTCATCCAGCCCGGCACCAATGATGGCCATGCGCTCCGGGTTCTCCGGGTCAATGGGATCTTCTTTGTCTCCTTGGGCATCTCAAATGTTGCACCTCCATCCGGATTGGTCATAGCCAGCACACCGAGCTGAGCTGACTTCGCCATTGCCACCACCTCATGCATCTTGCTCTTCTCAGCTTGGATCACCAATGATTCGGCTAAGGTGGAACCGATCGTGGCACACTGTATGGCCTTTTTGTAATCTCCCGCAACAGTGATAATACCATTCGGGCCTGGCATCTTTATCTTGAGGTAGGCCACATGGGTGGATATCATGAACTTGGCTAACGCAGGCCGGCCAAGTAGAGCATGGTATGGGCTCTCCAAATCTACCACCTCGAACTCGAGACTTTCAAGCCGGTGATTGTCCTTGGTACCAAACAGCACATCTACCCAGATCTTACCCATTGGGGAACAAGACACCCCGGGTACTATACCATGGAAGGTACAACTGCTCTGCTGCAACTGATTCGGCGAAATACCCAACTTGACCATTGTGTCCCGATACATGATGTTTATGGCACTGCCATTGTCAATCAAGACTCGGCTAAACCTCACGTTAAGCTTGGGTCCTACCAAAGTCGGATCCACCACTAGTGCATAGTTTCCTGGACTTGGCATAATTCTGGGGTTATCAGCCCTGCTCCACGTGATCTCCTGCTCGGACCAATTCAGGTATTTTGGGACTGCTGGTATGACTGCATTCACCTCCTTCGCCCTTCGCAGCTGACTTTTCTTGTCAGTTGGCTCGGTCACAAAAACCACATAACTTTGATGAGCCTCCTTGTACTCATTACCGGGGTATCCACCTTGCCGACTTGGACCAGCACCATTGTCATTGCCTCCCATGTTTACCAGGTTAACCGGCTTTGTGGCTGCCGGTCTCGGAGCTCCTGCGTTCACCGGGATTGTATTGGCTCCGGTTAAAGGCATATTCGGCCTGAAATTCGGTCTAGGAGCACCTCTCTGAGGTGGTCCTCTCTGACCCTCCGCCTGAATGCGATGATGCCAGCTACAATTCCGAGTTGAATGATTGGCCGGCTTGCGTGGGTCTGTTGTGTGATAACAGCAAGGCCCGTCCAATCTTGCCTCAAAGGTTAGAGGAGGACTCGATCCATCCCACACCTTCTTTGGCCAGGCACCTTGATTCGGCCTCCAAGCTGGACCCTCAGTCTTTTGTCTCTGACCATCTCCTGCTCCAGGATGATCCATATTCACTGCAGCCACCTGATCTGAACCGTATCTATAATCCGGATCTCTTCTTTTGTAACCGAATTCATGTCGGTCATTGGGCCTCAATGGTCCTACTCGGTTATTAACCGGTTGCCTCCTGCTTGTTCCCACTGCATCCAATGCGGGCTGTGTCGGATCACCTAGAGCGTACGTATCTGCTATCCGGATCGTTTCCGCCAGTGTCTTGGGCATATCCCTCTGGAGCTTCTGCCAGAGCGGGGTGCCATGTCGGCAACCCTGCGCAAACCAAGAAATCGCCTGCTCCTCCACGACACCTTCGCAAGAGTTGCGAATGTTGCTCCACCGAGTTAAGAATTCTCGGTCTGTTTCCCGTTCTTCCTGCTTGCACGCAGCCAGGAGCTGAGGTCGGTTAGGCCTCTTGTAGGTGCTGGAGAAATTACTGTAAAATGCCTCCTCCAAGTCCATCCAAGAGTTGATACTACCCGGCGGTAAGTTGTTCAGCCAAATCCGGGCTGGCCCTTCCAACATGTGCGGGAGATACCGGACCGCCCATCGGCGATTGCCCCCCGCAATGTGCACTGACGATACATAGTCTATTAGCCAATCTTGTGGCTTTGTGTTGCCATTATATGGCTTTGTGCTTCGGCCAAGCTGAAATAACGGCACACTCGGTTCGTTCATGATCCGAGGTCCAAAACATGGAGGACCCGGTGGGCCTTGCTCTTCTAGCTTCTCGGACTGGTAAATTCTATCCAACTTGAGACGCTGATCATTCGGATCTAATGCCCGAGGTCCCAGTCTTGATGCAAGTGCATTATCATACGTCTGGTATCCGGCTCGCGCCATAGCCGAATTTCCGTCATCATAGCGGTAACCCGCCTGGCCACCACCTTGCTGTTGCGCTCGCACAATCACTTGCTGCCCAGGAGGACGAGGTGGTTGACCTCGGCCAGCCGAATTGCCCCTTCCAGCTCCCGGGTAACCTCGTCCACCACTGTTTCTACTTTGGCCACCTCTTCCTTGAGCGGCTAGCTGCTTGCCGGCATACTCAGCATCATAGGTCTGCAGCTGCTTGCTCTTACCCGAGTTCACGCTCTGGGCCCGGTCAACTCCGACGTGCGGGGATGACGCCTGCCCCTTGGATCTCTGGCTAACAGCCTTAACCGACACTACTACCCGAGAAACACCTGCATCCGGATTGGCTTTCCGGTAAGCCTCATTCTGCCGGTTACACACATCTACTAGCTCATTGACTCTCTCTGCCTGCTTCCGCCAGGCGTCCCCGGTTAGTGTGCTCAACTCGGCTCGCGCTGCCGCTGCAGCCCTAAGATTCTTAGCCGGGGAGCTATACACCGGCTTGCCTGTGCCAGATCTATGACTAGTAGCCTTACTGGAGCTCGATCCTGCAGCTCTAGCTAACTCGTCATTGAGGTCCTTACCCCGGTTACGCAACTCGGCTTTTTGCGCGAGCGATGCACTACAGGAGTAAAACCCTCGGTGATACCATTGGCAGCATTGTACTCTCTCATATCTCTATCAAAGGCTTGCCTAGACTCCACCACTAACCGGGCTTCTTTTTGCAACCTCAGGCGCTCTGCCTCTAGCTGAGCTACAGTGAGCTCTACATCTGCCCCAGGTGCCACTGGCCGAGATAGCTTCTCCAGGACATCTCTAAGGAGCCTCCCTACTTGACATGCCAAGCGGGCCAACCGGATCTGGTCTCTCCTTTGGGAACTTAGCTGTCCGAGTCGGCTTGCCAACCGGATCAACTGGCGTGGCCAGCTCCTCGGGCATGCTTTTGCTGGCATCTCCTTTGCCAGCTGCTGCACTTGGCCCGGTCATCATCACCTCCACGCTACTCCCGGGGCGAGCGCTACGCCGTCCGAGAGCTGCGCGGAAAGAGGGAGGATCCTCAGCCACGAGCACCTGCGCCGGGTACTCGCGGACAGGCTCGGTGGCGACGTAGGTGACGAAGCTGCCGAGCGTCATGAGGAAACCGTCTGCGGGGAAGGGCTTGTTGGCGAAGCACCCCGCGTTGTCGCTGATGAAGTTGAACTCGCCGATCTTGCAAACGAGCCCAGAGAGGACCCGCTCGCCGGAGCCAGCGACGGTGCCCGTCCGGAAGGAAACCCCAGCCAACGCCACTGCTGCCCCACGGTGGGCGCCAACTGTCGTGGTGGTGTCACGGCAGATGCCATAGGATGGCTTAAGTTGTGGGCTCGCTAGGACGTTGGGGGATCCGGGGAGGGTTTGCGCGCTCACGAAGCACGCATGGAGAACAACCAAGAACTCGCAAGAACAAACAAGAACAAGCAGAACCAAGAAGAAGCAAAGAACACCACGATGTACCCTGCTTCGGGGCCCTCTTGTGGAGGTAACACCCCTACTGCAGCACTAGCCTACTCTCTTTATATCTCAAGTGGTTACAAGTACAGAGTGCTCCTTGAGCTGTATGAAGAACAATGGTGGGAGCTCTAGAAGAAGATGGAGCTTGGGGGATAATGCCTTTCTCTTTGCCGTTCTCTCCCCTCGTCCTCTCTACTGGAGGATTTGGTAGCTTACTTATACACTAACCGAATTACCATTTTGCCCCTGGCTGGAAGTGATAATGGCATGGACAAGAGGAACAGGACAAGCCTCTGCCCCCTGTCAACCCAACGGCCGGACTGTCAGGCCCTAGCAGGCCTATCTTGCCACTTTGGGCAATGGCAGGTGTAGCCCACGGGTCTCGGTCATATCCTCTTTCCCGAATTGGCCGGTCAGCTCCTAGGTTGCTGCGCTCCCAGGAATCCCGTGACCTGACCTGGCCGTCAAGTCCCTAGCAGGCCTATCTTGCCACTTTGGGCAATGGCAGCCGTAGCCCCCCGGGTCTCGGTCGTATCCTCTTTCCCGAATTGGCCAAGTCAGCGCCTAGGGCCTTGCGACCCGGAAAACCTGCGACTTGACCCGGCTGTCTTCTCAGCCTCTGGCAGGAGACACCCGTGAACCTTTCTGACATTACTTGGCCCTTGTGCAATATCCGGATTACCTTATCCGGGTCCTTCCTGACCAACCCGGCTAACTTAACCGGTTTCCTTCCTCTGATTCGGTTAAGCTTTACCGGATCCTCTCTGGCATCTTCTCGCACTTTAGCTTGATCAAGTGCTAACCGACTCTCACGAGAGATCCGGCCCAAGTGACCCGGCTATATGTTGATCCGGCTAGCTCTTTGCAACACTTAACACCACATCTTTGCCCTACCCGGGGCAGCCCCCCGACATGCTAACTCTCGGTTAACCGGAATTTGGTTAGCTCTTGGTCAGCCGCACCAGAGAAAGGGAGGAGGCAGAGCTCCTTGACGGTGAGGATGTGGCAGGCCGTGGCGAGATGCGATCGTGAGGAAGTAACTTAGCTGGGGGTGGAGTTGTGCCTACACCAGAGAATCACCGGATTTAGAGGGATGGCCAGGGTGCTGGTTGATCGGCGGAGTAGGAGCTCGAGGCAGGGTGGGGCGGTGTCGGTGAGGCGTCGTGGCAGCGCGCCGGCCGCGGGAGGGGAGTATGGCGGCTAGGCTGGTGGTGGCAGCGGGTCATCTGCGGAGGACTAGAAGGGCTTGTTGCGTCCACCGAGCGGGAGTTTAAATCTTGATTAGCCGAGCCCTAGGCGCACCCCTAATTTAAATCTTGTAGCTTTGCAGAGTTAACAAGACAATAGCTCCTGTGATAAATAGTTTCAGCTTTTTTCCAAAACGTATACTTCTTATGATAAATATTGCAAGTTAATTGGAAGAGAATATACTCATGCTGGAGTACCAAAATATCGGAGGCTAATACTCTTTCAAATAACAACTCTTGTTTCTATATTGTGCTGGACTAAGGTTATTCATGATTATAATGTAAAATGCTAACATGACATGGAAAACCGAAATCAACAGAGGTGCATACACATAATTAGCTCTATTTCTACTTTATGTCATGCAAGGGAGGTGAGTTTTAGGACACCAAAACAATGATTACTTTGAGTAAGCAAGCATTATAGCAAACTCATCCGTATGCTTAGTCCCGAACTCACCTTTCTAGTATCAAAGAGGGACCAATATAATACATTGTAGAAAAATAAATAATATGTGATCTGCGTCTGCAATCATATGTTTGCATATTACTATCTGGCTAAGTGATGGGAAATTCATCTCTAGCAAAGTAATCCGTGGCACTTAGAAAAGGAAAATCTATCAAAAGATGTATGGATTATGTTTTCTACTCAATAACTTCATTGAATCCTGCCCTTCATGGTCGGCATGGTCTGCATGGCCATCCTCCACCAACAATGAATCATTAGCGTCGGATGCCTGCAGATTGTAGCAGGGACACTAAAGCATCTGCTTCATCATCACCTCCGGCAAGAATCTGTCCAAATTCCAAAACAACCACATCTTATTGCTTCGATCTCCTCTTTTTGCAGATTCTTTCTTCTTGTCCCCTTTATTTGCCATACTTGGACTCGTTGGGATGAACAGCTTATCTCAGTGACCTTGAGACCTGCAGTTAACCAATATGTCATGAGCTATGTAATGCCCAGCAGTTTTCATAATCATCTTAGTCGCAGACAATCACGGTTCAAAAAGCGTAATTAAGCGGTCGCTTAAGCGCTGAGCGGAGGGTAACCGCTCAGGCCGCTTAAGCCGCTTAATTGCGCTTAATTGCGCTTTAAGCGCTTAAGCCTTCGTTGTGTGAAAAAGCGGCAGAAAACGCTCGCTCAGCGCTTAACGCTTTTTTGAACCTTGCAGACAATAATGAATCACCAAATGGGAAGCATTCTTGTAATTGCAGTACAAAGACACCCAACAGGAACTTTGAAAAAATATAACATGTGTACAAGTACTAACAACCAAGTCTTGTGTGCAAAATCCTTCCCGTGGATTGTCCATCAGGGAGGGCGTCTTGTGCAACCAAACAAGCCCTAAATATGCACAATAACCGTCTGATTGCAGAGGAGGCCTATCTTAGAGATATGTGCTAATTTGTTACTTTTGCTAGAAACATAGTGGTGATAATTTTTTTTTACTGAAGCAATTCGTGGTGGGTGGAGGGGTCATAGCCGCTGCCCACATTGAGTAACGGCAGATACGATGAACAGTTAATTCCATGATATATGGGTATTTGATTTATTTGGGGAGGGGGAAGAGTGTTCCATCTTTCTGTTTTATTTTTCCTTAGTGCCTTTTTGTGCCTCTCAAAATATAAATTTGACCCTAGTTATACCCCATCCCTTCCTAAATAAGTAAATATAAGATGTTTTTAGCTTTTTTTCCGATTCACATGTATCTAGACGCATTTTAATACGTATGTTCACTCGTTTCAGTTTGTATGTAGTATGGATTCTGAAAGGACTACTGTTGGCCAACTGCAAGCCATGCTCTCTTGTTCACATGCACTAACATACATTAATACCTGCTTTAGCTTATGCATCACCATCTCAACTTTTTGCCTCTAATGAATCCTAGCAGGTGGATCCGGCAATGGAGCTAGAGCTGAGTTTGTTAGAAAGACAAAAGAGGTTAAAGAGTTGTTCGCAGATTTAAAAGAAGAGGGAGTTCAGATAGATGACAAAATAACTTGTATTTATTCATGATGAGATAGCTAGAATTAAAGCTGAAGTTGATAGGTAATCGACTGGAGGCGCTACAACTTATTTGATTTGTACTAAAATGAAATGATCCTAACATTCATGCATTTTGTACATTCTTTGATAGGGAGAACAACATCATTGTGCGGAAAAGGAACAGGCTGATTGTACTGACCACTATTTCATCTGCTGCTCTTGGTTTCTTGCTGGGAGTGGACCGTGTTCAACAATCCCTCTATGGACAGCTGGCCAGGATCGTTTTTGGTGAATAATGGCCTAGGGCTTGCGGGCCCACTATGCTTATCGTATGTAAAACCAACTAGGTAGGCTTATAAAGCACTGTTAAACCTGTTTATGTTGTCTTATAATTTTCGTGCTATACTGTTGTTAACAGTTAACACCATGTGCTGTTCTAAGCTTTCTGGAGCAGGTGTTAAGTACTGCAGGTTAAGTAGTGTTTGGTAATTGAATTTGGTTTGCGCGGTGATTATCTAGGGACGACCTGTTGTCATAATAATGTATGGAATAATTCATGGTATCGAATGGTGATTTTGTATTTGTGGCTTCAGTCGCATAGGCTTGGCTTGGCAGCTCAGTACTTTTGATACTATGAGTATTGCAAAACTGAAGTATTTCATTGCTGGGCTAACGAGTTCTTAAGTTTTGAAGAATACTTCAGTTTAAGAAAAAACAGGTTTGGGACAAAAGTTTCCGTGTAACCAAAATAACACAATTTTGGAGGATTATCGAAACATGTCAAAGTACTCAATATTTTAGTATTTTCGAAAAACGAAGCTCCCAAGATCTCCCGTTACTGGCTTTGACCCATTTTTCAGTATTTGTTTCGGTTTCAAAGTAGCAGTTTGGATGTCGTTAAAACTAGTAAGCGTCCACGTGCACATGTCTATGAAATATAAATCCTATTTCTAGTATAGTGAGTTTTTTGTTACCATAGCAATACATTTCATAAATATTATTTGCGTTAATCTGAATCGTATTTCTAGCTCATTAGTGTATTTTCATAATATTACAATCACACATGTTCGAAGCGATAGTTCAAGAACAAGTTCTAAGTAACATAATCCACTATTTATTATTTGAAAAACAAGTTCTAAGTAACATAATCAACTATTTATTATTCATGAATGTCAATCGCTATTTGCAAACAATAACTACTAGTTTCAAGTCAAGAATATTGTTTATCGATTAATTGTCGGATTTATGTTGCATCGCAGATCGCAAACAAACGTCTTAGGACACAAGTCATTAAATGTGGTTGCCTCAGACATGCAATTATTAAGGGTCTCGCCGTGCTCAATAAGGCACAAGTCCTTGCATGTCTACCTAAAATAACCGCATGGCTTGGCCATTTACAGTTTTAAATCATCAAATGAAGTGGCACCTCGGACATGACTCGCGAGTAGAGCTGAGTATTCGATCTAACCGAACCGATCGGTTCGGCTTCTTGGTGTTTTGATAATTTCAGTTTTCCAATATTGATGATCGATCGGTCGTCCCAATAAACAGGAACCGAGAGTTCGGTCTACCGAAATTTTTTGGTTCGGCTTCGGTTTTGACCGAATGCACCGAGCAGAACTGAATTTCAGAAGAAAATGATGAACACGAGCACAACACCGATGGTCTACACGGGAAAAACGGAGAGGAGATGCACAAATCAGGAAAATAAGACACGGAAGATACGGTGTTCGCTTTCAGGCTGTTGTGGTTGCCGCCGTGGAGAGGATCAAAGAAGGAGGGGTGAGCGGCGGCTGACGGAGAATGGGACGGGCGGCTGGCAGCCGGCGGAGCATGGGACGGCCGGCGGCGCCGTAGGTGCAGTTGGAGATCTGAGATGCTGCGGTCACGAGAGACGGGAGTTAATTGCAAAACACGGTACAACACAGACGCTCACATACACGCACATAAACTCACCCATATGAACGCACGCACACCCTACCCTTATGAGCACCTCCGAAATACTAAGTCGGCGGGTCGAGTCTTGAGATTGACGAAGTCACCACAGACGCCTCGCTGTCGACGGAAACGTCGCCTCCCAATGAAAAACACTCCGCCTAAATGAGAAACACCAGAGTTCAAACCTGTGATTTGAACTCTGATGGTCTGTGAGTATAACCACCCCCTAACCATCTTGGCACATGCAAGTTATCAGGAGAGACGGGAGTTGCGTTCTGCGTTTTACAAAAGAAAGATAAGATCTAGCGTACAACAGATCGCTGCTAGATTGTGGCCTGCGGGAGAGCTTCATGGGCCATTTGAAGAGTGATTGGGCTGGGCTACTCATTGTATTTACATGTCTATTCACTCCATTCGGTTAGTTTGGTCAACCGATGACTGAAACCGAAAGAACCAAACTAAACTCGGGTTTTCAGCACTGACAAGCGATTTAGAAACCTAATTTCTCGGTTCCGGTCTATTCAGATCCGGTATCGGTTACTTCGGCTTCGGTTTTCGGTTCTCGATTTATATGCCCACCCCTACTCGCGAGTACACGCTAGTAGTAAATCTCTCCTTCAGCAGGTGTGCATACACAATTCTTCCAATATGTGATCTCTTGTTTCTTCTATTTAGCATTATTTCATGCTATCCATCTACATTCAAGAAACTCTATGTGCAACCACTTACGTTCCTCCGCGAACTTCTGGTTCATCGCAAATTACTTTGTAAGCATGGATTTGGAAGAAGATGGTGGAACGATAATATCTTCCATATTTTCTTAAGCCTTAAATATGACTGTATGCATGTTTAGCAAATGAAGTTGGAGCTGTAACACAGATGGACTGGCACCGGGCATTTTAAAACCGTAAATCATGTAAATAGATTTTGGTGAAGATATAAAACAGGCATCCCTATATTGTCGAATTTCATTGATAATTCCCCCATATTGATCATATCCTGCTTCAATGCAAATGATGTCTTAGCATGCCCTTGGTGGATGTACTTGAGCAATAATTCAATGCCTTGACGCTCGAGCATGCTTCGACATTAATGTGACAATTGTATCTCATAAGCAGAAATGGTTTGTAAGGGACCACCCATCTAGTATTGTACAAATTTTCTCGTCTGATGCTAATTCTACGCCCATCGTCTCTCTTTCTATACATGGGATATGAGTCTTTTCCTTGTTGTGTAGCATCGTAAAACTGTCGCTGGTAACTAAACCTGCATTTTTTTCTCAATCAGGCAAGGACATCTCTCACCACAGGGTCCGTGTAACATTTATTTGATGGCCAGATCATTGAAAAGAGGGTACCTTTGTTTGTCAGGTATCTCTGCAAATATCGCCGATCATAGTTATTGGAGGTCTTTAACTTGCTATTTGCTTTCATGATTAGAAGGATATACTCATATAGGAGACAATATCGTTTCTGAAATTATGTGACATGTACATAAGGGGCGAGTTATGCGAAAATGCTTATGTTTAGTCAATGTGTCGTTTCTGAAATATTTCTAGTAGGTAGCGAGACCCACAACATTAAAATTATATTTCTAGGTCACATGCCTAGGACCACTAATATTTGTCTCTGTGATAGACCAAACTGAGTGTTTGAGAACCAGGCCTAGACCAGAATATAATTAAGTGACCAAAGTTAGACTTTTGCAACGGGTTAGGGACCAAAAGTTCACTTAACCCTAATATTTAGGTACCGAGAACCACAAAAACAAGATAACGATGATCTTCATGTTGTTGGCATGAGAGACAAAATCCGCTCCCGTGCCGCACCCAGGCGGCACCGGGGCGTCCCCTCCGCGCCGCCGCCAACCTCTCCTCCCGCGCCTCCTCCGCCGCTGCTGCCGCCGGCCTCCGTGCCGCGGCGGCGGCGGCGCTCCCCGCCGCCACTCTCTGGCGCTGGGGGTGTTTCTCTCCTTCCTCGACGTGGGTGGTCGCCGGCCCGACTGGGACGGCGGTGGCGGTCGCCGGCGCCGGCTCAGGCACGCCGGAGCGGCGGCTCCGGGACGCAGGCTGCTGCGGTGGGGCGGGTCGAGCTGGCCTCGAGGGTGGCGGTTCGGCGGCGCGGTGCGGGCGCCGATGGGCCCGGGCGGGCCGGATCTGGGCGCTTGCGGGCCCGCCGGCGGGGTGCTCGTCTGGGTGCGGCAGGCGGTCGGGGCTCCTCCCTGCTCGCGGTGCGATGGCCAGGGCCCCTCCCTGGGCGGTGGTTCGATGTGGCGCGGTGGAGGTTGTGGCGTTGGTGCGGGTCAAGCTTGGTGCGGCCGGTGTGGGCTGTGTGTGGAGGATGGCTGCGGGGCGGAGCTGGGTGCTTGGTGCGGGGTGCTCCTGCCCGTGATGTTTGGCGTGGGGCAGGGCAGGGGCGTGGCCGGAGCGGAGGATGCCGGGGCAGCGGCCCCGGGGCTGCGGGTGTGCGGCGGTCGTCGCGGCTGCTATGGGGCGGTGCGGCGGTCGGAGTTGGAGGCGTCGGTTCTCCTTCCGGCGTGGTGCTCGGAGGTGTCGTCCATCTTCTTCTCGGTGCCTCCGCGTGGTGCGGAGCTCGGGCTGCAAGATTGAGGGTTCTTCGCCTCCAACTCTGGAGGTCCGGCTGCTGCGGAGCCGGGCGGGAGGATGCCAGGGCGGCGGCCCGGCAGCGGAGGAGCGTGGTGGAGGAGTGTGGATGCTGATGGGCTGGTCGGTCTCGTGGTGAGAGGGTGCATGCACGTCGAGCAGCTGAAACGACCGCGTACAAATAGGTGCTCCGTGCTCGCCCCAACATCTCAGCTGCGACGCCCCTCTAATTGCTCCATCTAGCTACCGGCCTTTGCAAATGTAAATATGCATCTCCATCTTCACTACTTATAAAGCAAGAAACTTATCGGAAATCTAAACTGTCCATCCACACAGATCTAATGCCCCTGATTCACTTGTTCTCACCAGCAGATCTTCCTCTGGAGGAACCGTGAAATGGTGTCCCTAAAACAGATGTGGCAGATGAGTTTCTTGTGCTAACCGCCTGTTCCTTGGTCACTGCAAATTTCCATGCTATAGTTTATATCTCCAAGAGTATCGGCCCACTGACTAAATCACTTGGGTTTTCAAATACAACGGGAGAAAACTAGAAAATCTAGCTGGATTTAGATTCAGCTTGAATGTGTAAAATCTGTCTATCTTGCTAGCTGTATTCAGCAACTGGTTTTTTCAGGTTGCAGTGCTACTCTTTTTCAGAAAAAAATACAACTAATCAGGTTGATATTTTTTTCGTGGTCGATGTTCAACCGCTGATGTGTTACAGAAAAAGAAAATCTCACACAACCCAATTTGCTCACTCATCCTGAAACTGCGGTGCATCTGTTGGCGAGATGTTCGATAGCCAGACAAGTTCTTGGGGATAACTTCAGAACTTCGAATTTGATGCGGTGCCTCCCAATCCTGATGAAGCTAACCTGGAAACCTGGTGGCTAAAGATTATTGCTGGCCTCCCAATCATCATGTGCTGCTGGTGATCTGGAAGCAGCGCAATAACCGGGTGTTCAAATCGAAAGCGGCTGCTGCTGGTGGCATATCAGGAAGGAGCACAATAACCGGGTGTTCAAAACGAAAGCGGCTGCAACTGCAAGGATTTCTGGTGCAATCCTTCACGAACTGCGTGAATGGAGGCGTGCTCGCCTCCCTGGAGCTATGTGGTTACAAGAACCACCAGATTAGGGCCTTTTCTCTCTGGCTTTGACTAACTGTACTTGTAGTCTGAACCTCTGACTCCTGCTAACCTGCTCACCCTGTAACTTTTATTATTCTCCTTAAGTAATAGAAATCAGCGCTGGCTGTTTGAGAAAAATTTAACCATGTTCAATTCTTGCCATAATGATGAACTTAATAGTGTCCCTAACCTAACAAAGATGCATCTGAATTGTAACAGAGTTTTTCATTGATAAATAAATTGACTTATGATGCACCAATTTATCTTCACGAGTAGAACTCCAACCGTCTTCTAAAAAGCAGATGCTTGCAAGTTAACTAAGAGGAAATCGTCCCTCTTCTCATCATATATTCATATTGACTATTATGATCACTAGAAAAAAAATCAGTTCTTTAGTTCAAGGAATTGGGACATGAGAATATAGATTGCTAACAATTGAGTACTAAGAAAAATCACTAGATAAATAAAATAAAGAAATCGATTACTCAGCTCAATGAATAGGGGCATGAGGCGCGCGTATAGAGTGCTAACAATTAAATACTAGTGAAAACCACTAGATAAATAAAATAAAGCAGTCAATTCCTCAGCCTAAGGAAATAGAGGCATGAGGAATTCCAAAATCAGGGCAAAATGACTTAGTAATTTTAGCATTAACACACACGGTAGTCACTTCAGCACTGAAAGGTAAGGTATCGATAAAAAACATAGATTGCATGCAACCATTAGCACTCAGAGCCTCTAATCATAGTTTTATGCACATCAATGTAAAAAGAAAAGACAAAAAGCTATTAGGCTCATACTTGATCCAATGCATATATATTGCAGCTCATGAGAATATGATAATAAGGCCGTTGAGAAGAACCACATCACTCAACAACCATTAGAGGAAAGGCGAAACGTTCACATCACGACCTTCAAGTGGCGTGAAGGAACAAGAGTTTGCTTGAGCTGAATGTCCCAAGCATAGATGAGTTGTCCATCACGATGGAAGCTGACAACCAGTTCGCCATCAGTGTTGACGTAGAACATCCTCCCGCCATGACTGACCAATAAGAGGATGTCACCATCCACTGATACAATGCTGCGATAATAAGGGTAATTCAACCCTTCAAATTGCCCGATGATTTCTGCGACCGGCAATTTGACCTTGTACTTGAACTCCCAAATTCCATGTTCATAGTTCTGCAACCTCAATATAAAAACAACGTGTATGTCATCGTTATAGCTATAGATGCCAAGTGTGCCATCCATCTCAAAGATATTTGACCTAGGGCGAACAACTGGAGCGCGCATTTGTCGGAACAACTCGGTTGTAGTGTCAAATACCAATACCAGTCTTTCGCTCTGATGCTGCACTGGTTCCATTGGGAACCAATACAGGCTATCATGGACCAGGGCAGGTTTGTTAAAGTGGCACGGTGAAACCACATCCAGCCCCTGAATGTACCTAGGTGACTGGTCGAAACCCAACGCGAATACATAGCAGCCAACTTTACCTTTAGGCTGCGGAGATGCGACAATCCTTCGGTGCAGTAACATCCTATACTCACTGGTAGGGCGGTGCACGTACAATCCCAATACGCTGGGGCATGAATCTACCCCGTCACTCGACACCCTCCCGTCCCTCACGTCGCCCCTCACGGACGACCCGAGGGAAACCCTAGCCATCGCCGGTACACTCCCTCCCCCGAGCTCCCTCCCCGCCGCCGCTGCCGCTGGCCTCACCGCGGTGGCGGCGGCCCCGCGCCTCCAAAAAGGTGGTCGTGGGAGAGCTGCGGTGAACGCGAGGGCGCCATCCGGCGCGAGGAGAAGATGCGGTGATGTTGCTGCGCGGTGCTGTTAGCGTGGCGCTGGGACTCGAGGAGGAGACGGGTTGGAGGCTGCGAAGGAGATGGTGTGTCACGCGGCGGCGCTCCCCGTCCGGCGGCGGCCACCCGGGCCCTTTTGGGACCGATCTGGGCTGCAGCTCCGGTGGTGCTTGGCGGCGAGTTGCTGGCTGCCGCGGCGGCGCCCTGGGTGCGGTGGAGGTGAGGGAGGTGATGTTGCGGTTGGTGGTTGCTGTGGAGGTGTGGCGGCATGGTGGCCTGGGTTCTCTGGTGCGGCAGTGCTGAGCCGTGGAGCTCCCGTAGGCCGGCAGGGACACTCATGGCCTGCGGTTCGGAGGAGAGGCGGAAACTGCGTGATTCGATCCGGAAGGCGACGCTAAGGTATGGAGACCCATGCGGCAGTTTTTGTGGTGGTGTCGGGCTGTAGTGTTGCGAGCGAAAGCTCTGTGCTTATTGGCACCGACGGCCATGACGCTCGTGAGTGCCGCCTTCCTCGTTGGAGGCGTCGTCTGGGAGCATTCACACCCGGCTACCCTTTGTTCTCCGGGCGAAAGCCTAAGATCTTTAGATCGGACAACGGCGGCGTCTTCGACATCGCTACCTCCTTGGAGGCGCTGTCTTGGAGCCACCTCAGTTTGGTCAGGGTGTCTCTCCTAAGTGTTGCGGACCAGTAGAATCCCCAGAAGGGTTTGCGTTTGTTGGAGGTGGTCATCCATGTCGTGGTGTGCTCTTTGGGCTCACCGATCAACCTCGTTCACGGAAGGGTCTGAAGCTCTCATCGGAAGCCGGGTTAGCGAGCTCCGCCTCGTTCCGTTTGGCACCCCTCCCTTCTTTGGGGGTGTTGGCGGGTGGCCAGACGGCCAAGTTCATAGTGCCTAGGCCTTGCTTGGTCAGATGAAGATGGAAGTCGAGGCCCCCTTCCGCTCTTGGTTGTGTTGTGCAAGCCTTTGAAGCATGCTTTGTGTGGTGGTGTTGTTGTTTTAGTTGTTGTTGTGTTGCTGTTGTTGTTATGTTGCGTCGTCTTGGCGCTTGCCGCTGTCCTAGCTTGCTAGGTCTTGTATGGTTTTCAGGCCTGGTTTTCTGATAAACCGAGCCACTTTGGCTATCAGCCTTTCTTCGATTGATAAATGTAAAGCAGCTCCGACTGTATTTCAGTTAAAAAATATCCCAGTACGCTGGAAAATTTGAACTCCCCTAGAGGAGCATGCTCACGGGTAACCGGGTTGCATATTGACAAGGTGGACGATGTGCCACGATTGAGAGGACGAGGAGGCCGTCGCGGGAGGCCTCCAGATTGAAGTAATAGTTAAGCCGTGCGACTGTTGGAGCTGAGCATCGGCAACCCGGTGATCGAAGGCTAGGAAGTCTTGGTAGTGGGCTTCGCCGTACTCGTTGCCGGATATGAGTTCACCACAGAAGATGGGGAGGGAGGGCTGGCGGGCGTGGTGGGCGAGGAGGAAGTGGCGGTGGAGGTGGCGTGCCGCCAGGCGCGGGATGCGGCACGACAACGGAGGAGCGATTTTGGGGGGAGGCGGACGAGGATCTCCCAAACAGTGATCTCCTCAGGGAGGCAGCGGCAGGTACGCGTCGCTCCTTCCGTTGAGGCCTTCGCCATGGTCGCCGGCCGTGATTCCATAATTCCATCCCAGGAACGAGATGAGGAGCCGAGGAGTCGTGCTGATTTTGAGAAACGACGTGAAGGGACTTGGGCTAGGTCAGGTTCTATGGAAACACTACAACATTCTTTTAATGGACTTGGGCTGGGCTTACCATCAGGTTTCTTTTTCTATCTAAACAATTTTCAGAAGTCCTTGAATATATGCACAACATATTTTTGGGCACACATGGACGGACAATTAATTTTGACGGTTATGAACTTTTTCATATACATGTCAACATATTTATTTAAAAGAATTATATTTTACCCCTAAGCCTGATTATATGAATTATTTTTATTTGGCCTAAACCAAGATATGGGGGATTCACCGCATGTCACAAAAACTGGTGGCGTGGTGCGCGAGCTTCAAACCGTATGGACGAGCAAATCCGATACCACGCCCGTCGTCACCTTGTTGTTCAGGCAAGCCTAGGTTAACGGCCTGCAACATCGACACACTCCACCTGCCACTAGGTCGACGCAATCCTCATGAGGCGGTCGCCTCAGATCCGGGAGCCCCACACAACCGGCCGAGGATCGATGGAGCAGCGACAACCTCACCACCACCTTCCTCGGAGGACACACAGGTTTTCCGGCGGGCTACCTCTCGAGGCAGTGAGACGATGGAGTGTAGGGTAGGGGTTGGGGCGGAGCTAGGGTTTCACTGCTAAGGGAGAGTTGGAGAGGAACGAGTCCTTGATGTACTGTTTGAGCTGTGGCAAACCACAAGTCTTGTGCTTCTGATGCAGCCAGCTCAGCTCTACTAGATCTGCAACGATGCACCCCAAAGAGCACAAGATGCAGTTACTGTCGTCTGACACCTATCGGTCGCCCCTTTCACGATCTCAGACATACTGGAGTACTCACCCTATATCTAAATATAAAATGTTTTAGCCTTTTTCTAGATACACATGTATATACATATATCTAGGCACGTTTTATTTTATGTTCACTCACTTTAGTAGCATCTAATCATCGTGTGAAACACCTGAAACATCTTGCATCTACTCATCATGTGAGACACGTGAAACATCTTGCATCTAATCATCGTGTGAAACACCTGAAACATCTTATATTTAGATATGGAAGGAGTACGTTTTTAATAATGTGGTCAATTGTGTAAAAAGTAACAAGGCACACTACATCATAAGAATTGATTGTTGAGTAGCCTGAATTTGAGCAGCTGAGCAATTGCCCCTGCAATAACAAATCAAATAATCAGTTATCTTTCAGTGCCACATGATACACGCAGCAACCAGTGATCAGAGCGAGTCCAGATTGCTCAACAACTGTGTTGCCACATGATTTTGGTTTCAGTAATAAAAAAATGATATGGGGTATGAAACTGGCGATCGAAAAAAAAAAAGGCGACCGACTAGCGATCAACACGGCTCATGGGAGCTGGGAGGCAACCACAGCGAGCATTTGATAAATGTATGTAGCATGACCTTGAAATAATTGCATGGAGCATTCCTTAATATGGTTTACAGCTGAGGCTAAATGGTGGAGATAATTCCAAAGAAGGCAACACAAAGGCAATGAAGCACACTAGGCCCTTTACGCCAACAAAATTAACATGTTAGACTACCCATAGTGGGAGTAACTTCACTAGTTACGTAGATGCCACCTAAGCAAAAAATCATACATGGCATGTAATTAATGAGGAGAGATACAAACAGAGTAGCTTAGCTAGTTACTTGTAACACTAGTAACATCACGTTTTTCAAAAGAAAATGAGTCTATAGAGTAATAAATGAGACAATCTATGACATCACCTTTATGTTACTTTGCACTATGAGGTTAGTAACATAGTCTAGTAATATGTGTATGTTACTATTTGAAGTTACTCCCCACTATGGCTAGTCTTACAGAGAGATAGCCTTGAATCAAATCATCATTCCTGGATTATTAAACGGTTGGCCCAATTAATGGCAAGTCCCTTATTATATGATCATCATTGTCATGGACCGGTCATCATAAAAGTCAATCCACGAAAAGACCAATAAAAACAAAACCCATTATTCTATTATTAGGAAGACAATATATGAGAGAAAAACGAACTCAACCGGGATTACTCATGACACTGTTTCACGCGAGAGCAGACGAATTAACCAAAAGAAAAAAATGTATATGTTGCCCCAAGACACTGTTTCGGAAGATCAATGGATCGATCACTTCCAAAGAAGATCCAGTGCTCTTCTCCCAGGTAGAACTAGCTCGATCGATCACTTCCTGATCCTCGGTCGCACATAGACGGTGTCCATGTCGAAATTGCAGGGCACTTCCCTGAGCCAAGAGAACTGCCCATCTGATCCCACTGCACGGTAGTAGGAGCAGTCCCTTCCTTGTTCATGGCAGTAAGGAGGACCCATGACGTCGAGCACCGCGCAGGGCGTTGTCGCGGTGAAACGGTGCAGATTCCCTCCCTCTTCCGGGTAGAGCACAACCGTCTCCGACGACGCGTCGAACATGGCGTCCGTCTTGAACTTGGCCAGCCGAGCACCTGCATGATCATGCGCATGGGTCGAGACAAGACGAGATGGTATCAGAAAAACGTGCGTGCTTAATGGATATCCCGCGAGCCATGTAATTGAACTCACCGTCTCTAGTGGACTGGCGGCCACCACCGGTCTGGGGTTTAACCCAGTCGTAGGATTTGATGTGCATAGAGCCGAGGAGGATCTTGCTGAAGACGGTCATCCCGGGGTGGTTGTGGAGCGGTATCACGGCTGACTTTGGCAGGCAGAATACCCCGAACTGCGAAATGGTAAATGAGTCGTCGTTTAATTACATGGACCAGGTAGTGCAAAAAATTGGTAAATGGATTTACTATTACTAGTGGTATTTGGCGCGGCGCACGCCGCGCCCTTGATGCCAAATTTTGGTGGTGGTTTGGATTTTTTTTTTAAATGGAAATTTTCAGATTTAAATTGTTTGAAATGGAGACAAAATGTGTGAGTTGGAATATTTTGAGAGGTGAATAAGTGCATAGTTAGATATATTTAAGCTAATTTGAGTGGTCAAATGTAGTTCCGTTTTGCCATAATTATCTTATTCCCATGTGTTTTTTTTAGTTTTATTTTTCTGCACAATGGCTATTCGGTGTAAGTGTTGTGTAGAAAGTTTTGAAATTTTTTCAATTTAGAAATTGTGGCATGTTGTTCCTGCTGCAGTGATTTTGATATTCTATGTATTTGTTCACGCAATTTGAGTAGAGTCAACGTAATAAAAACTGTTCGGGAAAAGGAAATTAGATAGATATGTATGAAATATGTTTGAAACTTCTGCGAATATCGTTTAATATTTTGGGGAAATAATATTTTTATGTGGTTGAATATTCTGCGGGCGGTTAGTGAGATTTTTTTTTTTGGAAAATTGTCTGAAATCTTTTTTGTTGGGCTTAATAAAAATAGTGTATATTTTTTTGGTGAGGAAGAACTATTCGGTGGCAAAGTTTTTTTTGTGTGCATGTTTTGATGTACGGTTTGCATTCTTGCAATGGACATTTTTAACGATTTTTAATTTGTGTGTGTTTTAATGAATTTTAGCTTGAAGCTTGTTATAGAATTAAATGTTTTTTGGGGGGGGGGGAGCATTATTATGGGAAATATATTTTCGTGCATTGTACTATGCTATTTTTTTTTAACAGTCAATATTGACATTTTTGGTACTTTTATGTTTATGTTTTTTTGGTCCGTGATATAATGAGTAATTGTATATTGGACGTTTTTTCTTGATCGTTTTGATGAATGTTTTCAATTTTGATCTACTGAATATAGCTGAAATTACTAATTTCGTGGCATCTAGTAGTTTTGCGAAATGGTTTAAATACTGTAAAACAGTATATGTAAAGTGATCAAGATTATGTAAAGAATATTTCATTTTAAAGTTTGATCTCTAGAAAATACCGTAAAACAATATTCATGAAGTATTGTAACTTCTGTAAAGCATGTTCTATTTAGAATTTGATCTGTAGTTCGAATATGCCGGTTTAGAATTTTTTGGTAACAGCAATTTGCTAATATTTACATTTGTGTTTTTTTATGTCTATATTTCTGAGACCATTATATAAATGGGTAACTATATTTTGCATGTTTTTTGTGTGATCGTTTTCATTTTCATGAATGTTTCCAATTTTTCTCTGATGGATATAGCTCAAGTTACTGATTTCGCAGTATTTAGCAGCTTTATAAAATGGCTTAAATACTGTGAAGCAGTGTGCATTTTTTTTTTGTAAGCGGTGTTGCATTGTTGTAGTTCGTACAACTAAAGTTTTAAATCCTACGAATTATTGAATTATTTTGCACTGTAAAGCATGTTCTATTTAGAATTTGATCTGTAGTTCGAATATGCTGGTTTGGAATTTTTTGGTAACAGCAATTTGCTAATATTTACATTTGTGTTTTTTTATGTCTATATTTCTGAGACCATTATATAAATGGGTAACTATATTTTGCATGTTTTTTGTGTGATCGTTTTCATTTTCATGAATGTTTCCAATTTTTTTCTCTGATGGATATAGCTCAAGTTACTGATTTCGCAGCATTTAGCAGCCTTATAAAATGGCTTAAATACTGTGAAGCAGTGTGCATTTTTTTTTGTAAGCGGTGTTGCATTGTTGTAGTTCGTACAACTAAAGTTTTAAATCCTACGAATTATTGAATTATTTTGCACACTCGCAGGGAAAAAATTATTCGTGTTTTCCCGTATGCATTTTTTATGTCTTTTTTTTTTGCATAGTTGTAGTTATTGAATAATTTTTTCACGCTTGCAAAAACATTTTTCGCATGTTCATGCATGCATTTTGTATGTTTTTTTTGTTAGCATTACTGTAAGTAATAAGCTTAAAGTTCTAAATCTTTGTGTTTTTTTAAAATCTATTAATGAGGCTTTGTGTACTATTTGGAAATTGTAAGATTCGAAATATTGTTGCAAAGATCCCAAAGTTTCTAAATTGAAGATTTTTAATTGTGACAAATTTGTGAACGTTGGTTTCAATGATTTGAATTTGTATTTTGGAAAGTACAAAAGTCTGCAAAAAAAAAGGATAAAGGAAGGAAAAAAAGAGAAGGGCGGGCCAGGCATAGGGCAAATGGGCCTGCCCAGCAGGAAGCCCATCTTCCCGGCCCAGCCCACGTGACGGCGCGGAACGGTAATGGAAAAAAAAAGGGGAAACGCTGATAGGTGGGGCCGGTGACGTCATGCCGTGCGTGAGCCGCCGGCGGCGGAAGGCGGCCGCGCCGCGCTGCGGAGCTCGCGCTCGAGCAGCCGCGCGCGCGCAAGGCTGGATTCGCGCGAGGAAGTCGACGGCATCCCGCAGGCGGCGTTGTGGACCATGAGGTCGCCGGAATCGGCGCCGGCGAGGTGGAAGCGCGGCGGCGGCAAGCATGCACGCCGGCGAGGATTCTGGCGCGCAGACGGCGTTTCCGCACGCGATTGTGGGCGAGGAGGGAGAGGCGAGGACGCCGGAGGCCACCGTGGCCGCAGAACTGTGCGCGGAGGGCCGGAGCGGCGCGCCGGCGCGTCGGCGCCGCCGGCGACTTCGCGGGTGCGCAGAAGAGAGAGGAAGGGGGAGGTCTGCACGTTTTTGCACGGAAGGACAATTTTTTTCTATATTTGCATTTCGGTCCTTCTCTTCGGGGAATAGTGGGCCGCGGGGCAATTTCTCGGACGCGAGGGGCCTTTTCGCAAAACGTTCCGCGCGGGCTCGTGCTGGCCGTTCGATCGCGGACGGGCGGCTGAGATCGCCGCACTGTAGAACACTGTTCATTACTGTAGAGTCTAAAGTAGCAGGCAGGCTGAGAGGCCGCAGAAGTGCACAGCCTTAATATATTTAGTAATAAGACGGCTGAAGATTGTAGTAGAAATACTTAACTACCCCATTTCTGTTAGCTGGAATCAGCACTTTGCCATTAGCGACTTAAGAAAAAGATTTTCATCATTCGCAAAAGAAAATAAAATTATAACTGTCGACCTATGCATAGACAATCCGTTTTGCAAAACACTCATTCATAGTTTGCTGAAATAGCTCGAAAACGTCACCGTAAATTGGGGAGAATCAGCGAAGTGCAGGTAGGTCACTTTAGGGCGTCCATCAGGGTCACCTCCGAAGAACGGCATGCTTGCGTCAAGGCCAAAGTCTTGGGGAGTCAGGGCATCTGCATGCATATTTGTTCCAGTCAGTTCCTCTTGACTTATAATTAAACAATGTAACGGTTATGCTGATTCGCGGTCCACCAAAAATTTGTTAGTTCTCAGCCGACATCGAGAACTGTCGATGTGATTTTGAGGACCGTGAAAGATTTATACTTTAAAATTATGAGAACAAACAATACAAACATGAGGTTCTTCTATTTCTTCTTTAATACCCCATCCACTCCAACTGCTATCCTACATAAAATATGAATTGATGGAGATGTTGGGGCGATTCTCCCATTTTGAAAAAAAAAAAAAACTCATATTTTACAGAGCGAACATAGATACGACCAATCTAGCACCACCCGAAGTGCCATCCCTATCGACTCAATGTGCACATTTATATCCAACTACATTGCGCCGAATACAGCATATAGAATCTGTGGTGCTGGTGTCAACATGTCATGTTATTAATTTCCTTGTATATCTGGACAACCATCAAGATCGATGAAATATTTTCTTACTTTACTTGTCAGAACATGCCATTTTTGGCCCAAAACCAAGAGATATAATATTTCTTAGGATATATTTGTTATCAAAGGAAAATCGTTATGTATCGTTAGATCTAATACTCTCCGGTCATTCATTCCACCTCCCTCCGCACCACCTTTCTCGCAAAAAAAAAAACGCAATACATCTTTCCATAAAACTAAAAGCAAGAAAGGAAACAAATGAAATCTCGTTACATGAAAAATATGAAACTTGTGATTAGATTTTTGCCCCGGAAGGAAAAAAGTAATTACTTTTGTAAAGCAACATCCTAGTATTTTATAGCAACATGCTAGTATATATTTTTGGTAGCAAAAATATGGGTACTTTTGTACCACCTAGGTATAAAACCTAAGGGGTGGGTCTCTCTCTCTAGCCCCTCATCTGTTGACCCCTATTCACTAGCAACATTGACCCCTACTCATTGGCAACATTGACCATTCTCATTGGCGACATAGACGTGGCCCACTAACCTCCATTCGTTAGCCCCACACCTTCCACCAACCTCTTAATTCCTACCTTTGTCGCAGCCCGGACTTCTCCATCTTCTCCAGCGATCCTCTTGTCGCCACTGAGTGGCGGTGCTACGGACAACCTGTTGAGGTCAGTTGTTTCTCGAAAGAGTATTTGGTTTTTAATTTGATTTATTAGCCACAAAGTATCAAAGCAATGACACTACATATCTTGGCTCTCAGCGTTGTCATTGTCGTCACCCTTCTTCGTGGGACCTATAATGTGGCTTAAGCGATATCTTTAGCATATCATGTTCATATAAGGAAATGAAGACCATCAAGATCAAGTTGAGGCAGACAGATCTCTGCATTGATATTTCCTTTTTTTCAAAATTGAGATATTTTCGATATTGATCTGGGGGCGAAATATTGTTTTCTAGCGAAATTTGAATCCGCTCACATTTGGTAATTCCTTTTCTAAGATTAACAAGTGGTAGGATCAAACCTCCAATGCAAACGACCCTTGTCATTATCATGGCTTTTTTCTCATGTGATAGTGTTGGCCACATTATAGGAGGCATTATTTGTGCAAAAGAAGGGCAGAAAAAGGGCATGATCGTGCAGAGTGTTCACGCAGGCTGCATGCTAGGGATCGAGATATCTCTACGAGTCAAGCACATCCTAGCTAGGCACAGCATAACCTTTAAGCAATGCGTGCATGGCACACCGGCAGGGGAGTGCATGGCTGCCGTGTATAACGAAATAATAGTAATATATGGGCAAAAAAGCACGAGACAAACACATGCTGCCTATAAGCTAAACATGCGCAACCGTGAAGAAGAGAAGACAAGCAGGGGGGTGATGATCACGTACTGAGGAACCGGGAGAGCTCATCCCCAGACGGCGGCGGCGGCAGGAAGCCTGGTCTGGCCGCAGCGAAGACGTTTCTGGACATGTCGTACAATGCCTGGATCTTGTTCGTGGCCAAGTCTGCGAGCGGCGTCATCACCGAGGCAGGTGAGGAGGCGGACAGCTTCTGCCGGCGGCGGCTTTTCTTGGACGAGGACGCCGACGAGGAGGAGTCGGCCACCTTATTCCCTCCCAGCGGCATGGCGGCAGCCAGCGGTGAACCTGCCAAATCACAACAAACATGCAAGAACCTCTAAGATCGTCTACAGAATCACCACCAGAATTAACACAAAGGAAGATTGTTGGGAACTCACGTCTCAAGCCGCCCGGAGGATGGACCGATTGCTCAGTGCCGGGGATGGAGGCAGAGAGGCAATGAAGGTGGTGTCCCAGGGTATAAGTGGGCTATATATACACCCAAAAACCTCCGAGTGATGGTGAAAACCGGGGGCCATGGAGGTGGGTTCGCCACTGCACTGTAAGATTTCCTGTGGGCTGATAAAATCCTCAAGCTCTATACTGCTGGTTTTCTTCCACATATATCGCTAATTAATGTTTAAATTCAGGAGCATATACGAGCAAAGTATGGAAACAAATCATCACACCAATGCGCCGCAACGCAGAAGATCAACGTGTGATATCCCGTCCACAGGTCACTAATGCGCCGCTTCTGGCCGGGGCGTGTCTCCCTTTTCAAAAAATAATTATAAAAAAATCTGCTTATGCGTGCAAATATCTCTACGTAGAAGTGGACGCGCGCCACACGGGGTAGCGACCGTTCACTTCCAAAGTACTCTATGTTTGTAGGGTGCAACCCCTTCCACATAGCATGAACGGTCACACAGCGTGCACCGCTAGTGTTGGGTGTATACAACATGTCACATTGTCACGTGGAAGTGGACGCCGCCACATGGATCGTGTCGTAGGCCAGTCCTTTACATCTTTATCCTTATGCACATTTTCTCCATTATATATGGTCATTCTAAACTCACTTGCTCCTTTGTGTTAGGATCAGTAGCGTAGCCAGGACTAACCCAAGCCCAGGCCAACCTCAAAGCTCTAGTGCAGAACAGTATCAAACAGTGTAATTTTTGCTACAGTCAATGGATGGTTTTGTTGCTACGTCCCAAGCCATAGCCCTTGTAGCCTGGGGCCTGGCTACGCCCCTGGTTAGGATGACTTTCCCTAGTCATCGGATGTCCATAGAATTTATCGTACATTGTGGGCACTTTCCAGCACTTCTACTAATTCCATTCCTTTTTAATTTCCTTTTTATGCAAAATACAGAAGAAAATTGAAACCAACACTTCCGTGTGTTTGATACTCAATTACATCAAAGAGAAACTCTACAAACAACCTTGCCCAGTTGTGTACGAATGTGACGGTGTGGCCTAGCTAGAGACACAAGGGGTGTGTTTAGTTGATTGCAGTCATTCCCATCTTTCTTAACCTAGCATGTTGAAATATGTTTGGTTCATGCAGCCTCAGTGCCATGCATGTTCTTTGGTCGCCCGCATTGTATTTCCTTGTATGAGAACTGAAATTGAATCACACTATTTGGTTGGCTGCATTTTTGTGAGTGTTTGGTTACCAAACCATGGATGATGTGGAAACCATTGTAACCATATCATCACCATCTCACAACAGAGCACTAACACCAGGGGATGTGCTTGTGCGGGAAGGTCCTAAGCATTTATATATCATGCGTGCAGGTGACATCATAATATAGCTGATACCTCTTATTTTGTTGTCCACCAGGTGTCTGAGAGGCAGTATCAGTGCCACCTGCTTAGTAGACAAGAACAATATGAGGAGGACGCACATGAGGGCAGTAGATCATCTCCATCTAAGCATAATCCTTCGGGTGCCCCTAAGATTGACAAGGTAGTGTCTTAGGTATGCTTAATACGTAGGCTATGAACAAGTGAAACAAATAAACCGTGGTAGGGTATCTAACCCTGATGTGGCGTAATAACTGCTCCTCCTCCATCGTAATGGCTGAGGTGTTCACACACTAGTGGGCTACTTACAACGTCCCTAAGGCTACATGTCTTCATCCATTTGGCTCTCAATTTCTCAGGTGTTTGTAAATCTGACAATGGGACCTTAAGTCCGGTGAACTAAAATAGAGCATTAGAAACAGCATCATCCAAATTACTTTCTCTGAAGGCTGAAGCCGGAGTCAAGCCGTATCCCGCTTCCGACGAGTTCACGCATCCTACTCGGGATGCATGCTGATAGAAAAATCATGCTAGTACTGTTCTCACGACACATCAGATTATCAGTTATTCGCACTGTGCTTTGCGCAGGCGACTCCAGCTTCACCCTATATACGTGGAGTGCTATGAAAATCTCACACTACAACATAAGTTGATCAAATATAGGCAGACACACATGCATAGACAGTCAGCCACATCCTCACAGCAAATCAACAGACTGTAGACATGCACAAGTCACAAATACCATCAGATCTAGTACATGTTGATATGACGCAAACATATCTATATTTTGGTAGTTCATTATATGATAAGCTCACATATTTGCATCATATCATGACTTTCTACTGCTAGATTTAATAACTAACAGGATTTCCTATGAAATTTCATTGTTTCGTCCTCTGACTAAAGAAAGCAGGAAATCCTTTTTCTTTTCCTCTTTTCGACTTTCACTAACCTTCGAACCTCAGTTGGACCTGAGATTTTTGCCACACGAGTTTTATGTAAACTCAAATTCTGAGATCAGGACGGAGTCTAGACGAGATCTAATGCTCCAAATAGCCTCATGGATGCGTCGGGCCCTAGCAGGCCTGCAAAGAGCCTTCTTTTTAGACGGAAGGCTCGAAATGAGCCCGGCTTTGAATTAACGAAGCCAACAACCGGCTAAGAGTTACATCTTACACACATGCGATGGGGTTGCCAGCTTTACAAATCAAGAGCAAATACAACAGAAGATTACACAAGAAAACTAAGCACTACACTAATGCCTGATCCTGAAGGAGCGATGTCTTCTTGACTTCTGTTGCACGAAAGCAATGTCGAAGGAGACTCTCCAAACAGACCTCAACCACATCAACACCGATAGGAGGGGGCTTCAAACGACGCCTCCAAGAAGGAAAACGGCGCCCATGAGCGTCGTCGTCGCCGACACAGTCCTAGGACCTACCAAGCTTTCGCTACCGAAACCTCCAACTCAGATTCCGGAGACAATGCAAGGAGCACTACTCACCGAGAACCGTACGACATGTTGAGGTGGAGGGGTGGAATCCAGCCAACAGGGAAGGGGCTTCAAGGTGGCGCCTTCAAGAAGGAAATGGCACTCGAGGTGTACCTCGCCACCTGCAATGGCCACAGCCATGCAAAGTTTTCACCGAAGCCCCATAAGCCACCTGACCAGCAAATGCCACCATGAGAATGCAGGGTTTGATCATTGCTTCCGACCTACCACCCGGAGATGCATGGTGCTCCAGCCGCCGCTATGAACACCAGCAAAACACTAGAACATAGTCGTCCTCTGTTCCTCCAGATCAGACGACAAGGAGTCGTCCTGACACTGCCCGGCCTAGCTCGAAAAGCTGCCCCAACAGCCTCGGAGCATGCCGGAACCGCGTCGAGGGCCGCTGGCCGCTGGAGGGAGATGTACCGAACTCAACAGCTCGCAAACATCCCACCTCGAATCTGGGAGAGCCCCTACACACGAGCAAGGACGAACTCCACTGGTAGGAAACAAACACGGTCGAGGAAGAACCGCACCACCACAGATCAGGCTCATAGATCGAGCAAGGAAGGTGCGGGGGAGCTCCTGCTCCGCCGTCGATGGATCCTCGCGTCGGTCGCGGCCCACGCTACCCAGATTGGGCGCGAGACCCAGATTGGGCCCGCCGGCCTAGATCGGGGCCCGGCCGGCCCAGATCGGACCTGCCTCCACCCCGGGAGCGCACGCCGCCGCCTCTCTTCTTCCCCACAGCCAGCCAGGCTGCAGCTGCCGCCGCTGCGTCCACGACGCACGCCGGCGAGACTCTGGGCCGCCGCCCAGGATCCGCATCTCCGGTCACCAAGGCCCCACACCGGGCGACCACCTCCTACGCGCGAGCTGCTCCATCCCACCCCCTTTGGGAGTGGGTCCGACGCCACCGCGGCACAGGCCGGCGGCAGCGGCGGTGGGGAGGGCCGGAGTAGCGGCTGCTGGCGGCGCTGCGCTCGAGTCACCCCCGCGTCGCCTGGGGAATGACGCAAGAGCGATACCTGTTCGGTGGTGCCGAATCTACCCAAGAGCCTTCTCAAGGCCTCAAACGTCGAATCACCACTGCTCATTCGCATATGCCTTTGTTTTGAGCTAAAACCATCTGTATAAGGATCGGTTTGCGAACTTATGATAAGAGGCGCAACAAATAGAAGAATACCAAATAATGAGGCATAACTCTGCTGATGAACATTGGAGGGAAGTGATGCCAGAATCTCCTCTGGTTGCCTCTCCGGTCTCTCGAACGTCTTCGCGATCGCCTCCACGATGATAAGGGAGTATTCCACCGATGAAGTTTGTGGTAGATCTCTCCCTCTCTATGTACTATCATGATTAGAACTATATGAATAGCATAATGATTATGGTGATGTCTATATTATTCTCTGGGTGGATATTTTGATATGCGATGAGTAATAAAGATGCAATTTCAGTGTGTGCTATGAGTACTTTATTGATGTATATAGAGCATGAGTGATGATGAAAGGATAAGTACGATAAGAGGGGGTGAATATGCGACTAATAATATTATTATGTCTTTTAAATTTTAGGGATACAATTAAATGAAAAGTTGTTGAGATATGCAACTAGGTGAAAAAATGTATGTCAAGCTCACTAGATAAACAAAGCAAGTTAGTAACACGTAGTCAAAGGTAATAGACAAGCGCACGGTGGAGACGATGATGTATTTCGGAGCTGCTTCTTTTTTAGGGGAAGTACGTCACCGTTCGAGAGGTGTGATGACACAAGTTTCACCAATATGCCACAAAGGCTTACCTTGTGTTCTCTTTATGCCCTTGGAAAAAAAAAGGTTTGCGATTCTATTAAGCGGGCACTTTAAGGGGCGACCGAACATTCATAAACATGGTTGGGGCTATCTCCTTAACTCAATTGGAGTCTCCCAATAACATCAAGAAGCTTCACACACCAAGACTGAGTTTCCGGACAACCACTTATGTCTAGGGCTACAAAGACGCAATAGTAACAAGATCGACTAGGGATTAGTAGGTTGGACTCAAATTCCTTCGGTGTATGACTAGATCTTGATCTGCTAGCTCTAGCACCCCTCAAATAATCAAAGAGTTTTGACTAAAGGAGTGGGAGATTTAGGACATGTATTGCTTGGATTAATGGTGAAGATAGAGTGGGATTCATGCGTACCTCTTAGGGAACAGGATGGCCCTATTTATAGGGCCCTCATTTTCAACCGTTACTATGTTACCTCACAAAAGACGTGCTAGCCGGTACTACCGCTCGTGTGAGCGGTACTACAGTTGCATGTGTTTTAGCTATACGTTAGGCAATGCACGGTGAAGTTCCAGGTGTGGCACTGTCGCGTACCACCAGTCGTACCGGTTAAAATTCCAAAAAATATTAACCGAGAATACCGTGGTGGTACCGCCTCAGTACGCCATATATCCGTGATAAATTAAGTACATTTCACTACTAATGCTTATTTTCATTATCTTTAGTATCCCATTAGGGGCGTCCATAGCTGCAGGTGGAACTTTCGTCTAGCCTACTTTCTTCCACTGGTAAAACCCCTTAAAAAGAATATAGTTGGTATTGTAAATAAAAACATTTTAGACATTAATAGACCTGTTAGAAAAAAACTATCGAAGATATTATATTTTGGTTCGATAAAATCTAGGTGTAAAGGAAAAAACTACTATACTGCATCCATAATAAGGATCGAAGGTATCACTCGGATATCCGCCGGTATGTAGCCCTAGTTGCTCGAAAAATACTTCGTCATCAACCTCCACCTTGCACCTTAAATCCAGCGGCCTACAACACACACACCTCTAAGATTATTGCTCCCCTCCACCGTGGCTGACCGCGGCGTCGATTGCTCTGATGAGATCTTGGGGAGGATGAGTTGGAGGGGAAATGTGGAGAGGACGGCGTCATCCATGGCAATTTAAAAAAGAGGATGTGAACGGCGCGAAGCATAACATGGTAAGGAGAGATAAAGTGGCGTGGAGCCCACACAGGACGCGCGTGGAGCATGGCCAAGGCAACTCGGGTTAAGGAGTTCCTTGTCCGTCTTCAGCGCAAGAATTTCGCCACTACAAAGGTCTGCAATGCTGGACCTCTTGGCAAGATTGGACGACCGCGAGACGGTCACCATGGCTGTGACGGTGTGGCACATTTGGACAACTCGCAACGATGTCCCTAATGAAGAGAAAATGGTGCACCCGAACAGCCTCGCTATGCAGATAAAGGCGTACATTGAGATGATTTTGTTGCATCTGTTCAAACCTCCATCCAAGCATAGGCGTGAGACTCCACTAATTCTTGTTTGGTTTCCTCCGTCGGAGGTATGGTTGTTATTCATGTCGATGCAGCTTTATTCCCGACTACTTCTCATATGGGGGTCGGTGTCGTGATCACGGACCACAACGACAAACTCTTGATTGCTTGCAGTCGAGTGCTTGATGGGGTTACGATGCCCAAGTTAGCTGAAGCACTAGCCATTTTGAGTGCGGTTACGGGAGGAAGGCCTGGATAGGATTATCTTGATGTCGGACTGCCTCTCAGTTATCCAGCGGATTCAATCACCATCCCGTGATCTGTCTCTGGTGGGAGTTGTAGTAGAGGACATCAAATCCTTTGCTAAATAACTGTCGTTTGTTTCTTTTCGACACGTTAGACGTCTTTGTAATAAATCAGCACATGCTTTAGCTCGGAGAGCTGAACAGTTTGGTAGTACTTTCTTTCGTGATTCTCCGTGACAAACTTTGTGTTGATGTGAATTTTCGAGAGAAAAAAAGGCCACTTGGGTTGGATTTCATTGGTATCCTTGAAGGATTGAGTTTTCGGGCAACCTTTTGTCTGAATCCTAGCATTCAACATCTGAGGAAAACTACCTAGGGCCCGCTTGGATAGTCGTTTTTCGGCCAGGAAGCGTCGGAGATAAATACGGAGCTCAGCATTTTACATGCCACGACTGGTGTAGAATTACGGCGCAGAAAAACAACTTCCTTTCCAAGCGGGGCCCTAACCTCTTTTTTTTTTCATAGCACACAGTACATTTCCGTTAAAAAAAGGTTCACCTTCCCTTTCACAATCTCAACAAAATACATTTCGCTTCTTTTGATTGTAGTAATACAGAACTGAGGGCACAAGGTCACCGGGCTTTTGAATGTACAGAATAGATAACGACGCAGTCACTGGGATTCATAACTTTACATCATGTTTCACATACCAAAGTATAGAACTTAACAAAACACCAAAAAAAGGTTAAACTAGGATCTTGCCAACAAACCATTTGATGATATTTTGATGTAAATTGCCAACAAACTGCACAAATAGTGCTACCCGCTGTGAAAATAGACGAGATTTATTTAGTTTATCAGACAATCGCGCTTATTTTACTATAAAGAAACAAATAATAATACATAATTCCAGGTTAGCTTTTTGGCCTCGTAGAAAGAACAGGGGAATAACAAATCCTGAGTTTGTAACGAGTGCAATCGATTGTGCCATCATCAAAGCAGGCCTTCTGTACAACCATATGCACAGTAGCAGAGGGAGATCAAAAGATGAACACGACACTGTCGTGGACCCTGTTCTTCTGGTTCTGGGCCACACATTCGGAGATCCACATCAAGTTTCTTATCTCCTGCTCTCTCAGCCTCATGTATGCAAAGAAAACGGCATAGTGGAACTGCAAAAACAAGAAAACATCAGAAATTCGTCTTCAATTCTATGAGTCAGGTCTGAAAACATCAGACATCAAGTTTCTCCAACAAACATGTTGACCAATAGGCACTAGCACCTGTGGCATTTTTATTTAAAAGACCTACCGAGCACCACAGGGAGTCCGGGACTCAGAACCTGGGTGGGCTGAGCATAGCACTCACAAGTTGTTCAGACATGTATGGAGTTGCGACGAATCAATAGAATCGAATCAAGGTCAAAGTATTGTCTTGTTAGTGTACATTTATAAGCATGTATGGCTGCATCAGTTAGTCAGTACTGCAGGTGGCTGGGGTAGAACTTGACTAAATCAGTCTACCAGTAGTTCTTGTTTACAACTAATCTTTCTTGAGCATATAACCATTAACCTTGTAGCAAACTAGTCTATATTAAACATACAAGGTTGGATCTTTCACATTTTGACCATCTGTCATTATTCCAATCAGATAGTAGTTTATATGCAGAAATAGCTTGTTTAAACCTACATAGAAGATAAACCTAAGAAACTGTACCTGCTGTTCAAATGACAGGCACAACCTCTTCACTTCCTCCTCGTAAAAGGCCTTATCCAACATCTGGCTTTCACCATATGATATCTTGGCAAAAATAGACTGGTATGGAGGATACTTTTCCATTACACCACGCACCTGCAGGACGAGGGCAGAAAAGGTGTTAACGTCAGTCAGATTAACTAATGCATCGGCACAGATTTTACTTTTATGGAGAGGGAACTGTTCTGAATTCTAGGGTAGATTAGAACAAAAAACACAAATTCAACTTTTAAGTGAGAATGTAGAAAATGTAGTATCACATATAAAACTATAATGCATACTAGAGAGCCATAAATCAAACAGGAAACATAAAGTTATCCTGACGAGAGACCAAAGAGCAAGAAGCAAAGAATAATTATGTGTCCATTAAGCCAAAAAAATAGGATCATAATTAAATGTGTGTTACTGTTGGCTAAAATGTTGGCTTTCCAAGCGCTGATGATCCACAAAGAGATAAACAAATAGTTTGGCATGTGCTTACAGGATATCGCACACGCAAATTCCATAAGAACCATGAATGATTTTGTCCGAGAAAAGAACCATATGATATTAGGATGAGACAATGACTGCATAATGTCTTGGCCAAACCAAACATTCATACTACAGCTGATATAGAAGAGCAGCCAGTAAGCCCAAGTTTCATGTATGTCCATCACACATAAAATGTATGCCACAAAAGCCTCTCCCTGGAATACCATGCCTTTTGGATAAGCCCGGAACACTGGACTGTGCCCCTCACCAAGGATTGAACCGTCCTAATGGAAGACTGGGAGCACGAAACTTGCAGGCAAATTCACAGAGGCTTACCTGACCGTCCGAATCATCAACAAGAGGTATACAGACAACTTTCCCTGACAACTATCAAAGCGTAAAATCTGTAGCTGAAGTGAAGTGGCAGTAGGCGGCTTGAGGAGTCAGACAAGAGAAATTCCAACAAAGCAGAGAAGAGATGGAGGGGTGGCTTTAGCAGCACCCCACAGCAGTCTTGCAAGCATAGACAAAGGGGTGCAAAAGGAGGGATTTGGGGGTTAAGCAGTCTGCGCAAGGAAGTCCCTATCTAGGGCTGGGTTAGCCAGGCTACCAATTTTCTCCCCTTTGCTCTCTGTCTTTACATACATTGTTAGATTTACATAATACAAACTTTGTAACTGGGGTACCGACCCAAATTCACTGGCGTTGGATCCCAAGTTTTAACCCTCGTTTTAAGTCGCCCGCAAGCGGTGATCCCATATCCGTTAATTCAAGGACCTGGTAATTATGAAGGTTCTCCATTCTCAAGGAGGAAGCGCTCATCTGGGCACATGTTTAAAAGGCCTCATAAGGCTGGGCACAAGGTAGGTTTAAAAGGCCTCATAAGGAGTCACTATTATCAATGGTCCGATAACAAACACTTGGAAAGAGATTTTATAATGACATAAGACTGAGTCATAGCTTGCGTCTAAATAACTGAAAATATGTATGTAGCACAATGACTGACACTGAACTCAAAACCATAAATAGAGACAAACCTGGTCAACATCTTCACAGACTGCCAACTCTTCATGACCATATGGAAACCTGGAAAAATCAAAATATTATAACCCACATGCCAAACAGACATGTTTAAGCTAAAAGTAAAGCTAGTGCTGCAACGTACAATAAACCGAAGTTGGAGTAAAGCTTCCGGCGGTCATCTCTAGTCAACTCAGTCCCAATACTGAAAAACATGACAGGGAAATTAAGAAAGTTGGACATTTATGGAAAACATGGGACACATGTCGCACACAAAACTGAAATATGTCAACCAAAAAGTGGAATGTTTACTTCTTTACCTGTTTATTGTAATGTTAACAGCTCTTCTGTCAGCTTCAAATGAAAGAAGATTACACATAATCTCAGCTGTCGCACCACCTAGTTTCTGTTGCGAAGAAGTTATTTACAAACCAAAAAATATATTTGAGCAAAGTAAATATCCAGTCAGAAAACACTATAGAAGCCATCATATGTGAGTAGCACATACCGCACAAAATTTGTAAAAATCCTCAAGATAAGCTTTGTAGAGTGTGTTCCTCATGATTTCAATATTCATGTCATCCAAATCCTACACAATACAGGTAAAGATCTCATACCAGGGTATACTTGACTGTTTATACATTAATGAACGGCAGAAATGACTGCAAAGTTTTTACCTCAGATGTAATGCACTCTGAGAAGTACGGTGCTAAGGGTGTATCAACTAGAACCAACCTGTAAAGCTCACGCATATTTTGAGCGACTGCAAGTGATGCAATGCTGTTGATGGACGAAAAGGATGAAAAGTCAGTATTTTGATAGATCTCACATTCAACAGAAACGGGATAGGAACCAAAAGAATACCTGTCAAACATGCCCAGTGGATGGCATTTCTCCAACAGTTCATTAACATCTCTTTCATGCAATGTCCCAGTAACAATAAGGACAACATTATCAATCATGTGCCCATACCTGTGGAGAACATTATCCCATTAAAAACAAGCTAAACTCTGCCCTGCTTTAGATTTTGATACGTTGACATGTGCAAAGAAACAGAAACAAAAGGTATCATAGTATCACTTACGTTATGTACTGTAAAAATGTAGATAGAGGTTCATTGGCCTGGCACAGCATGTGTTTGTATTCATCAACCAGCTTAAGAGTGCACTTCTCCACAATAGTTGTCGTGTGCAATGGAGAAGGCTCTGCAATTGATCAGAAATAAGATCAGAGTACAGTACTATCAGAACAAGCATACACAGTCATATCATAGGACAACAGCGCATCAAAAAAGGCCATTAACACTACATGGCGTAAGTAACAGATGAGAAAGGGTATTTCACGATCTTCAGAAAAAATATACTGTAATAAATTGGGTGAATTCGTCCTAGAACACATAACAGAGGGCTGAAAATGAAAGGTGGCAGTGCAAGGATGACGATTATCGGGAACTTATTGCAAAGCAGCATCAAAATTAACCAAGGGGCAAGGATGGTCGCGCTCGGTGCTACAGAGTTGCGATGACATGTAGGTTCTGGGAAATAGAGGCCTTTTGAAAGACAGCAAAAGATCTTTCGAATGGTTTACCAGAATACAATTATAATAGCTACATTTTGGTGGTATACGAGAATAATATCAGCACTATAGCTAAGTAGCTAACTTGCAGGAGCTGCGTAAGTATAGAACCCATCTCCCCTGTTTCCTACGGTTCCCTAAGAGCAAGACAAAACTTTTGAGAAGCTACCCTGGATCAGAAGCTATCATGCCGAAATCCCAGAGAAAGCGAAAAAGAACAACAATGCATTGCACGGGTATTCTATCTATATTGAGAAGGACAGCAGGGCACGGGTGAGTCGTCTAATCCCCAAATCTCCGATTGGGCGATCGAGGTCGCAATTCGCATGGACAGGATCGGGAATCGCGAACCCCTATCAAGGTTAGACAGAGCAGCCACACCCAATCCAACCCGAATGAGAGGAGGAGGAGGAGGAGGAGGAGGAGATCCGCGCTAGGGGTGGGAAATCCGTACCGTTCTGGAGGTATGGCCCGTACTCGGTGGCCGAGAGGTGCATCTTGATGTCGTCGAGGGTCTCGCACTGGCAGAGGTTGTTGTAATCGGCGGCGGTGAGGAGCCCCGAGCGGTTCCCCCGCACGATCGCCTCAAGGAAGCCGTCGTGGATGTTGAACGAGAGCATCTCCCACGAATACATCTTCGCCGACCGGAAGGATCACGCGGTGGTGGTGGCAGCGGGTCGCCGGCCGCGGCGAGAGGGATCGGGAGTTGCAGATCCGGGAGGGAGTTCGCGCCTGAGGATGTGGTGGAGATTTTTTATGAGATCGAGAGGGAACTCGTCAGGGAGGAAGGTCGTGCGGGGCTCAGCTGGCTTGTGAGATCCGGGCTAGGCACGTCGCCCGGCCCTCACCGGTGGCCCGTGCGAACGAGACAAGGCCAGGCAGTAGACAGAATTTTAAACCGTTTACTTATTTATTATTTATTTATTTCTGCGTTAACGATTCAGACTAGGAAACAACTTCGTCAAATTAGTCTTCTGAACTCAAATTTGCATCATGAGTTTACAAAGCTGCTAAAAGCCCGTTTAAGTTTGTCTCAGTTCCTAGAAAGTAATCTCAGCAATTACCATAAGATATAAAAAAAATCTATCGATTTTCCACTATTGGTATCAGGATGTTAGCGGAAAAATGATGAGAATGCACGTCCAAAACAGAGAATTGCAAAGTTGAAAGAAAAAAAACGTGAACTATTTAAATTTGGTTGTTTGATTCACATGAATAAAATACACAAGATTACTAATAACCATGGGCAATCAAAGTCAAACCACTTGAGGACGTATAATTAGCATATTCTTATGCAACCAGAGAATTGGGGTCTCGTTCTTCATGCATAGGATTTTTTAAAACAGAAGTCTGAACACATTGTAAAATTCTTGATTTTTTTCTTTAAATCGAAGTTCAAAAGAAAATGGCATGTATTTTTTCTCTCCTTAATTCTTCTGAACCAAACGGATTAATAGTACTCCCTCCGATCCGAAAAAAGATTCGCGACGGTTATTTTGCAAAAAAAAAACCTACTCGTTACAAGCTCAACCCGCACTCCACGCCCTCTCCCTCGTGACGGTCAACTCGCATCGCTCCCGCATCTCAGCCCTCTCGCCGCTCCCCACCGGCCACCACCGTCATCGCCCTCTCCGTCTTGCCGCCTCTCTCCTCGCTTGCCCACACCACCGCTCCCCACCACCGCCCTCTCCCTCTCGCCGACCCTCACCACTGATGCTACGCAGCCCTAACCCTAGAAACCCGCCTGCGCGAGAGATCTTGATGCCAAAGATGGCGTTTTTATTCGCCGTAGATGCGCTGCTGGGCGAGGAGGTGGAGGATCTCCATGCGCCGGCCCTCGATCTGGGCGAGGAGGTGGAGTATCTCTGTAGCTGGTGGCGTCCCGCGGTGTGCAGGCGTGCTCCAAGAAGCCCAAGGCGACCGGCGACATCGACGGCGAGTACCGGTCTGCTCCCACATGCAGCTATGCTCCGCCGCAACGAGATGCGGTGGCACGAGTTCTGGCGTCGCTCCGTGTGCGGCGCGGGCAAGTACTGCTCCTACGCGTGCCCATGGACCGTTGGCTCCTCGGAGCCGCCGCCGGCGACCACCCCGAAGCAACGAGCAGGCGTGAAGACGGCGTCGTCCTCACGGAGCCCCCACCATGGTAGCGTGGGCCCTGCCCCACCATGCCATGGTGCCACGGCTCCGTGCGTCAGGTATTGTTTCTTCTCCCCTCCTCTCTCTTCTTGCAGCGACCTGGAGTTTAGGCGAGGCAGCCGGCGACGGCAACGTGGAGTTGAGGCGAGGCTGCCGGCGACCTGGAGTTTAGGCGAGGTGCCGGCGACATGGAGTCGAGGCTACCGGCGACCTGGAGTTGAGGCGAGGCTGCCGGCGACATGGAGTCGAGGCTACCGGCGACCTGGAGTTGAGACCCGGCTGGCGATCGATCGATCCCGCATCGCTCGCCGGCATTGCGTGAGACCCGGGTGAGCGAGGCGAGCAACGAGGGCGAACAAGGCTGGCGATCGATCGATCGATCCCGCGCTCGCCGGCGTTGCGTGAGACCCGGGCGAGCAAGGCTGGCGATCGATCGTGGCCCGGCTGCGATCGATCGATCCCGCGCGCTCGCCGGCGTTGCGATCGATTGCGAGCTGAGGCGAGTGAGCTGGGGATCGAGAGATTTGTACTTCCTTTTCAGTTTTGAATCGTGAAGGACTTTTGTGTAAAATCTACTTTGTACAGTGGGTGCGTCTCTTTTTTCCGGATCGGAGGGAATATCAATAGGAAAGATTTCAATTTATAAATTACATTTCTGCACTTTCTCTTTCAGCCAAACAAGAGATGGTTGATTCATGTAATCTCGCCAAAAACCAATACAATTTGACTTAAGACAAGGTTTATGGATCTTGTATACCCACATGCAATGTGTCCATATCATATTATCATGCAAGTTATTCACGTAGCTATATAAATTTGCACATCACCAATTTGTACATATTAGTTAGATTTAGATTTTTCCAATTGTGGCTAATCAAATCCTCCATATTCTCGATAACTCTTTCTACTTCATGCATCAAGTATCATTTCTTTATACTACAAGGTTTCCATTGTAACGTAGTGGCAGTTTTCTAGTTTTGCTTACTATGCGCACTCAATCGAAGGGGATTATTTCCACCTTCATGAATTAGAGCTCATCAAATCCACCTCCTCAACTAGTCGATGACTATGTCTTCTAGTTCTAGAGGTATTTAACAGGTTTTCTGAATTAAATTTCCACTATGGTGATGATTTAGTTACCATGGTGTCGGAAACTGTATCGTATGCCCTCCTATGTGGGTTTTTGGTCATAGAAAACAACACGGTCAAGAGACTAACTATTTCATATCGTATACAAGGGAACATTGTTTGAATTGACGGTTGGATTTAACCACTACCATGTTGAAGAAAAATCCAGATGGATCAAATAATGGTTGAAACATATATAGTTGCCCGATGATCATAGCTAAACAAGACACACCATTTGGTACACCAGCTTCTTTGAAAAAACAAGGAAATATGGACACATGTAAGTATCAATGAAGCACTGCTAAATCACATGAAGAACTAATGCTCTACCTTTACAATGAAATGCTTCACCGACAAGACGAGCACTATTCAAGAAACATACATTCAGATGGATTGTTAGGCATGAAGATGACCCATATCATCACATCTCACGAAGCAGAGTTCTGTATGAGTGAAATGTTTTGGATGATATCTCATGAAGAACATTTTTGCATGAGCGAAGTTATGGAGGCTGAGTTCCATGGACCTTGGTATTTCAAACGTTCAAAATTCGCATTTTGAAGTTTCAATAAAATTAGAAAATCTAGATTTAAAATACTCCAGAATTCATTACCCCTCCATTCCACAATATAAGATGTTTTAGACATTTTCCATATTCATATGTATACACATGTATTTAGACACGTTTAGTTATATGTCCACTCGTTTTGGTATGAATCTAAACAAAATGTGAAACACCTACAACATCTTAATGTGAAATGAAGCAAGTATATTTTAGGCAAGGTAAAAATGACAAATGAGTGCATCAAGATCTGTGAACATTACACAATTTGAAAAGGTTAAAATTTTGTTGATTTGTCATTTTTCTTTAGCTTAAAACAATATGAATTTTGCATTGAAAATTTGCATGACAATAGAGTTCGACATTATGTACACCCAAATTGTTTCGGCTTTTTTGAAACTTATAGTTACGATTTTGAAATAAAGAAAAAAGCGACCAATGGAGCTCGGAGATCGGGCTCCATTTGGGGTTTTCTCGAGTTTTGCATTGTGGAAGAGGGAGAAGCGAATATTAGCCGACAGACAGTGGTAGACACATAAATTCGTGCCCTCCATCGACGATGCATGGGTTGCAATCTGTCGTTTCTTTGGTATACTCTGATTTGTTCTCATAAAGTTGCTCTCCACCGGCTATCTGGATTTGGACCTGGTTACCTGACCACTCGCTGAGTCGCTGACCAAACCAAAGGGGTTTGAGTGAGTGATATGCTAGCTCTGCTTGAACTCTGAAGCTAAAATGCAGCTTGGCTGCGTTATCGTCAGTGCCAGCGATTCCCGTGCGCGTGTCTGTGCAAGTGCAAGTGCAAGCATGTCGGTCAGTTCCAATTTGGAGACTAATCAATTGCTTCCGGGTTGCTAATCAGTTTGAAGCAAAAATGCATGTTGATGCAGCTTGATCAGGATATCAGATCAACTGGAGCACGACTGATGCCGATGAAACAGAGTTAAGACTTGTGAGCTTCCAAGTTGTAAGCTTAGCAATTGCTGCAACAATCATACTTCCCTTTGGTATTCCTGTTAACACAATCATAGTTTCCCCATTTGTTAACATTGTTGTTCTTCTATGTATATATATGCTTATGAATACAATCATTTGTTATTCCTATCCTCTCCGATATTCCTATTGCACAGTCGTTATTACGGCAACAGAAAAAAAAATGCACCCATGCTTCCAGCCAAAATTCAGAGCATCCTGTCCGAGAGGCTCGGCAGCCGGCGGAAGAAATTGACGCTCGCCGCAGGCATTGGGTCCCGGAACATGGGATGGCGGAGGTAGTAGAACCCGCTCGCCACGGCCACCATCTTGGGCGGCATCGCGTACAGCGCCACGGCGACGGCGAGGCAGACGCCCACGAAGATCCGGCTTGCCCGCGGGTCCCTCCAGCTCACCAGCGCCTGCAGCCGCTCGCCCTGCGCCGCGACGTCGCCCATGACGCGCTGCACCCTCCCCGCCAGCGTACGTAGCCTCTCGTACCGCAGCCGGAGGACGTCGGGCGCCGGCACGGCCTCAAACTCCTCCTCCAGCTCGTCGCCCTCCACCGTGTCGGCCTGTGACAGCCGCGCGTCCATGCCGGCCGGCGCCCGTGGGCGAAACCGGTAGTACCACACTCCGATCAGGAACACGTACAGGACGCAGTGGGCACCACCAGCTCCGGGTACCAGACAAGGACGAGGTACAGGACGTGGACGAGGACGGTGGTGTAAGGGCTGCGCCATCGCCGAACGCCGTCCAGCCACCGCTCCAGCCCGACCGCCCAGGCGAGCACCCCCATGATGCGGAACCAGTTGGCCTTGGCGCGCCGCACGCTCCACGTGTGCGCGTCCGCGTCCAGCATGTACCGCACCACCTCCGGACCGAGCGGCGGCTCGGAGCGTGCCAGCCACGCCGCCACGGTGCGCACGGCCGCGCCCCGCAAAGCCTCCTGCTGCGCGACGCCGATCGGGCGGAGGTAGTGCATCCGCGGCAGGAGCGGCGACGTGTACGTGGCCCAGGTGTCCGGCAGATGCGCCGGCGTCGAGAACCGCACGGCCAGCTGCACCTCGCCCATCTTCTTCAGCCCTGAGCGCAGCAGCACGAGCAGCGGGTACGACGCCGTGTACGCCCGGTTGCTCTCGAGGGTGGACACGCGCACCCGCACCTTGCCGATGCGGTAGTCCTGCCTGTCGTCGCCGGCGCCGGCAAACATGCGCCAGTTGTCGAACACGGCCACTGTGAGCACCGTGCACGGGTCGTACACCTGCCACGTGTACTGCTCGTTCCACCGCGGGTTGAAGCTGTCCGTGACAGTGCGCGTGCGCACCCACTTCTTGCCATACTTGGCCACGCAGTAGGCGTCCGTCGAGCCCTTGGATCCTCCCTTGGTCTTCATGGGGAGCAAGCCGCACGCTCCGACAATGCCGAGCTCCAGCACGCCCACCGGTGGCTTCCACAGCTGCTTCGCCGTCGGCCGGTAATCGCTGCAGACGTGCGCCGCCTCGTCGAGCACATGGTACCCTCCTTCAAGTGAAAGTCGAAGGTGCAGCCTGCCGGAGTAAAACCCTGCAGGTTGTCCTTGCTGATCCCCGCCGCCGTCTCCATGACTCATACCGCCCTCGAGATTGAACCATCTCGACGCGACAATCTGTCGCTCGTCGAGGCGCTGCTCGACGGAGCTCACTGGGATGGTGGCGTGTCCCAGCAGAGAAGGCTCCTTGATCATCGATCGGTCCTCGACGAGAAGGACAAGGTTATCGTCGAGCGGCTCGGACGCGACGAACATGAGGTCCTCTGCCCAAGCGAACGCCGAGCCGCTGCTGCTGGCAACCGACCGACGGGTGCGCGCCGACTGGAACCCGAGCTGAACCTTGACGCGTACGTCGAATGGCAATCCAGGTGGCGGCGCCTGCACGCGCAGATCCTGCGCCTCGATGACTGACGCCCGCAGGTACCAGAGCTTGGGTGACTGGTACACCTTCGCGCGCGTGTACGCGGCGTATGGCGCGTCGGTGTTCCATGCCTCCGGGAACACGTCGTCGGCCTGCGTGCCGATCCACACTGACACCATGATGTCCCCTGTAACCATGCCCGGCTCGCCGCCCTCGAGCCGATACCACTGCGCCGCCAGCGGGCCGTTCGGCTGGTCGCGGACCGGCACGTCGGAGAGGTCGAAACAGACGCCCCCAAGAAAGGCGTCCGCCGGAGAGGGCGCCCCGCCGTCCCACACGGATATCTCGAGCGTCGGCTCCGGCTTGGCGTGGCTGACGGCGAACACCTGGTTCCACTCTGGATTTCCGGTGCCGGAGACGTCGCGGCCGGGGCGGGACCGGAGGCACTGCGGCCCTGCCTGGATCTTCACGTAGGGGCCTTCGCAGGCGCGGATGCCGCGCACCCTCACGATGCGCACGAAGAGATACCGCATCGGCTCCACCAGGTCGTACGTTGACTGCACCGGCTCGACGGACTCGCCGGTGGACACGAACCGGCCGGAAATGACGCGGGGCGAGGCGGTGTAGTAGTCGCCGCTCGGGTGTCTTGGGATGCGGACACGCTCCGTGCTGGAAGCCATCCGCGTCTTGCGGAGCTCAGGCGGGTACGGCTCTCCCCCATCCGGCCGTGGTTGCTCTGGCTCTGGCTCCGGTTCCGGCTGCGGTGGCATCATTCGGGCGTGCATCATCTGTGGCATCATCATCGGGCCGTTAGGACCGTGCATCATCGGGCCTGGGCCATGCGGGCCGTGCATCATCGGCGGCATCATCGGGCCGTGTGGCCCGTACATAGGTGGCATCATGTGGCCGTGCATCGGCGGCATCATCGAGCCGTGCGGCCCGTGCATCGGAGCGTCTTTCACGATGATGACCGGAGGCTGCATATGTGGTTGCTGCACCTCGACCGCCGCCTCCGTCGGCTCGGGGACCTCCGGCGGCTCCTTGGGCTCTTCCGGTGGGGCCTCAGGTGGAGGCGCGTTCTCAGCGCCCTCGGGCGGCCTGTCCTCAGGCGGCGGCGGCACCGCCGGCTCATCGTAGTAGTAAATCTTGAGGCCGACCTCGCCGCGGATCCAGCTGAGCAGGCTTCGCTTCTCGAGCGGGAAGTAGACGATGCCCTCCTCCCCGCGGCGCGAGAACTGGGAGCCGTAGATACGGACGCGGCCGAGGAAGTTGTTCTTGCCCCCGCCGCCGCCGGAGGGGTTGAAGCGGCGGTCGTGGTAGAGCGAGACGTCGAGCGACTCGGCGTCCATGGTGGGCGGGTCGGGGACGGCGAACTCGAGGCGCTCGTGCCACTGCGGGTTGAGGTCCCGCGGCACGGTACGCGTGCGCTTTCGCTGGCCGTCGAAGTCGGCGACGGCGTAGGCGCTGGAGGTGCCAAGCCCGTCCTTGGGCACGAGGTCCCGCGCGTCCACCACCTCCACGGCGAGCTTCCGCACCATCTGCGGCGGCCCCGTTGCGGCGGCGCCCCCCGTCCGCCATGGAAGCAGGGGAGGGGAGATCGGCGCGCGCGTGGTGGTGATGATGGGAAAGCGATCGGGAGGTGGCGAGCGAATGGAATAGGGTTCCTTATGATGTGGAGGGGAGTGGTTTCCGAATGAATGCTTTTGCTTTTGGAGGGATCGAGCACGTAGCTACAGAGTGCTGTGGTATGCTTTCTTTCCGAGGAGAAGGCCATTGGAGGTCGTAGCGAGAGAGAATCTGAGCTAGAGTGAGGCAATGGAGGAAGAGAGATTATTCGGAGGTTGGTGGTGGGCTTTCTTGACATGGAAGCTCTCGCTTTGCTCCGTAGAATCTGATATGTCTGCTGCTTGCTTGCTTTTCTCGGCGGGCCGTGCGCGCGCTCGCGGTGATGGGTTTTGTTGTTGCCGCCGCTGCTTCCGTTGTCGCACTCTAAGTCTGGTGGTTCACACCGGCAGCGCTGACTTTTGTTCGTGTCCTCCATGTACAGTTTTTTTTTTATGAATCATGTACAGTAACCAAACTTGCGATTAACTTCGATACGTAGGCGAACTAGCCGACAATTCCGTGGGCTAAAATTAGATATTTGAGAGCCCATATATTCATGGCCTTCATTGGCCCTCCGGTGCGCGGTGTAGCTGGGAGGGTGGAACCTATTATGCTGTCACTCACTCACATAGGCAGCCGACTGCCAGATTTGCTGCCTATGTAGCTAGGAGAAAGATTTGCTCGTACGCGTGATAACTAAATAAATCTGGGTTCAGAAAGATCTGGAAATGCAAGACTGCGCAACTAGAAGCCATGGATGATGGTGGCAACTCTTGGCGCCACCTGATCCCTCTCAACCAACTATGGATGATGTAGACGTTCTGATGGCCACGTGGACGAGCCGTGGCTTCTGGATATAAGCTGACGGCCGTGTACGTCATTAAAATAAACCGATCCGTATATGGATAAGCTGAAGCAACCACAAACGTGCGTGCGCCTCCTAACAGAAGCATGAAATCTAGTCGGCCGTGACCTTTTTTGTGTCGCAAAATCAACCCAAAAAGTAGATGCATTACTGTTTAAGGTAGTTTTCGACAAGGCTTATGACAAGATACACTGAAACTTTCTAAAACATGTAATGCTTATGAAATGTTTTCCTGACAAGTATGTGGAGTGGGCCATGAGCACTGTTAGTGGTGATAAAGTTGCTATAATGGCTACTGATCAAATTGGTAAAATATTTTCCAACTAAGAAAGGCTTGAGGCAAGGGGATTCCATGTCTCCAATTTTATTTAATATTACTGTAGATATGCTAGCTATTTTGGTAAATACAGCAAGCGATAATTGTTTAATCATTCTAGAGAAGAGGCCTTACTATGTTATAATATGATGACCACACTATTTTCATGTTTAAAGATGGTCTTGATGGAGCAAGGAATTTAGCCGACATTTTTTGCGTTAGTGTACTTTTTGTACTTTAAGTTTTAGTGTACTTGTACTTCGTACTTTGGTTTTGAGAAAACTTGTAGTTCGGGTGTCAGATTATTTTGTAATCCGCGTGGGAATTTGTTTTTGTACTTTGGGTTTCAGCATACTCCTAGTTCAAGGTTTCTACTTTCAATAACTTTATCCTTCTAGATTTTGTACTTCGGTAAGTTAGTATTTCACTTCGTAGTAGTGAAGTGTCCTTGGAGTGTTTTTTAAAACTGTCGTGGCGTATGCAACGAGGTACTTCATGTTAGGAGGAAAAGAAAAAGAAAAAAAATACAAACAAGTAGACATAGACAACAAAGTTGGTCAATATGGATGGCTGTTTTATCCACTGAGATCATGATATTCATGTAGATCTGGCCCGGTGGGCAAGTATGGAGGGCTACTTAAGCCCACAGATTTCATGGGACAGAATCCACTAACTCATGTGGTGAGCATAGGCAAAGGTTTCGCCCCGTGGATATCCAATGATACCCGACTAACATGTGGGACCCACATGTCAGTAAGACATGGCAATTTTTCTAGGCCCAGCTCTTCGAGACCAACCCTCCCTTGGTGCACCTTGGCCGGAACCTGGAAGATGTCTGGTAGCCGTCCCACATAGCTGGTCACCCCTTCTTCCCTGGTAGAAATGGCGCTGGAGTGCTAAATGCGCTGATATTGTTTATGATGATGTACAAAGTGTTGTATACTCGAGATATCCATGGATACCCGAGTAGTTGGCGGGATTGGATTTGGGAAGACATCCATGACCATGGAAAGTTTCGTGGATAGGTCATAGCGAGGCTAATGGATTTAGGTCTGGTACATCCGTCCAATCTCGTCCATTGTCATCCTTACTGGTCGAACACACATGCCGCCGTGTGAGGAGTTTCGTCGAGATGCGTCGGCCTCCAGCTGATTCTCAAATGTGACCGTCTTGTTGTGGATACTACCTAGCTAGGGCAAACTAGGGAGACTGAGCTTGGTAAAGTGCTTTAGATCTTCGCATGTGGTCAGTATGTTTCTCTGTATGACTCGATGCCACCCTTGTAAGACTACAACCATTATTTGGCTTGGCTTTCTGGTTGCTCCAATTCAGTGTTATGGCTTCCCGCTTGCGGATACTCTCCAAAGCCTGCCAACGGTGGTCGCCACTTTTCCCATGGGATATTTGGGGCTGCCACTCTCCATCAAAAGACTTAAGCACATCATCCATTATCAAGTCCTCAAGGATAATGCAGCGGGTAAATTGAAGCCTTGGTATGAGAGGTATTTCAATATGGTCGAGCGGCATATCCTTGTGTAATCGGTGACCATTTCTCAAGCCATCCTCCATTTGACTTCTTAGGGCCTTTCTTTGGGCGTCACGGAAAATATTAGCGGGGTAAAATGTAAGGTTAATTCGGAGGCAGTTTGTCGATCCATGATATTGCGGGGCTTAAGAATCCTCAACTTGGAGAAGTTCTCTTCGCCTATGTTGGCCTTCGTTGGAGTAGACGGCGTCAGAGAAAACATGGGTGGACCTTGGCACCCCTTGCAACAAAGAGGACATGGTGCTCTTTCATGCGGCCAAGGGTGCTTGTTGGAAATGAGCAAAGGGCTAACTATTGGGATTCTTCTTGGCTTGATGGGACGAAGGTCAAAACACATTTTTCCTCTCATATACGCCTTGTCAAAGAAAAAGAAAGGAAACATAGAAGATGTAGTGTTACACAACTCTTGGGTGTACCAAATTGACCCGACTGAGGGCCGCACGGTAAACCATATCAATGAGTTCTTCATCCTTTCGTCTTGTATTACTCAATTGGAGTTGAGTGATGGGTTGGCAGGCCCGGTTCTTGCCCTAGGCGACCTTGTGCAGTGCAGAAGGGCCCATGACCGGAGAGGGCCCATCTCTAAGTATTTCTGTCTATGTACATTGGGTTTAATGGGCTGAAAAAGTCCAGCACTCCATAAAAGGTTGCACGCAGCTAGCTAGTTGCGCCAATCCATCGACCAATCGATCAATCAGTGGATCAGCTAACTAGCTATTCTCGCATGTTGTTGTTCGCTTCTACCTGAAGAAAATTGGACCACCCAGACCACTAAGTGTGGAAGCGCCCTGCCCGGATTATAAATGGATATTGCTCTAGTCCAGTAAATCTGATGCTAAATTGCAACTTTAGGTGTTACAATGTCAAAACATAAATCTGGTGCTAAAAAAAGGAAAAAATTAAAACGAGAGAATTAACTTATTGAATCATAAAAGGTGTTTTAAATAGGTATTTTCTGGAAGCTATCTTGCAAGACATATTGAATGGCTTGGCTACGTATCGAGAAGGATATTTGGACAACATTGATCTTGATATTGTTCTCAATGATTTTGCATACAAAATTGCCCGAGGAAGTTTTTTATGAAGCACCGAAGCGTTATTGATGACCAACTCATGGAATTTAGTTCTTATTTGAGATAATCAAATTAGAAGGGAATATTATTTGTTATATTTTGCTACACTGTATACTTTATGTCATACTATGACATTGGTTATCGGTTATATCAATTGTTTATGGACATCTCCGAATAAGAATGTGTGGTTGGATATTTTTTTTAATTTCAGGTATATGCGTGCATATATTGTATGTATAGGGACCAATTTTTTAAGCTTGCACTAGGGCCCTGAAAAATATGGAGCTGGCCCTGTGGGGTGGATGACATGATCTCTTGGCGCCTCACGACGGATGTTGTTATTCTTCCGCTTCGGCTTCAAACATTCGATGTCTTGGGCTGATGATTACGATGTACAAGTAATATATGTAAGCCTTGGGGCCTCTAAATTGCAACATCTTCGATTGGCTCGTAAATAAAAAAAGAGTGTGAACAAATGACCGCCTTGCTAGAAGAGGTTGGCCGCTTAGTGGTGATGCATGTAAAATGCATACGTGAACTTTGCATTATTTTACTTATATTCCAATCATATTTGCATCATATAAGGCATATATCAATGTTTATAATGATTTTGGGAATATTTCATAGTTTTCCCATTTATTTGGAATTAACCATGTTTTCCAGAAAACGTCTTTTTTACGTTTCAGACTTTCCGAGAGCTTTGGGACTCCAAAAAGGGCAAGGCCAAAGAGCACGGTTCAGAATTTTTGAGACGAACGCAATGGGCTTAAAATGAAGACCATAAGCCCAACCAGCTGGAAATGAGAGGGTCCCACGCAGCCACTATACCTGGGCGCGTGGGCCCACCTCTTTTGGGCCTCGGAGCTCCGCTGTCGTCGATCTTTACTCCACCGACCTAGTCGTGACCTAAAAACGCCTATAAAAATAGTCCCCCGAGGATTTTCGAGGGAGGCGGCGGAGAAACAGAAAACCACGAAAAAATGAGTCAGAAGGCTGCCACCGGAGAAGATCGGAGGGGGAAACACCGCCGGAATCACCTCCGGAGGGCTCCACCCCCCTCCGGCGTGTTCATCATCAACATCTACAGCAAGATCATCTCCATCTCCCCACTGTAAACTCTTGGCAAACATGATGTATGATGCAATATATTTTCCCTTGATCTATTGTGTCTCCCCATCTATGTTTGAGAAGTGATTTGTTCATGGCAATAGTGAAATAGTTCGTTGATTGGTTGCATACAAGTTTTGTTATCTTTTATGATTGTCTTGATGTACAATGTATGAGTGCACGCATATGTTGGGGAATGCATGTAAGGTGATCACCGTAGTGTAATGGATTGAGTAGGACGGGTCGGAGTAGAGAGAAACCGTGGTCTAAGACTTGAAGTTACTTTATGGGGGATATATATGGGGGACCCTAGAACTTAAGGCTATGGTGGGACAATTATGTCTTAATAATTCTTGTGCTGCACATTTATTTGGCCATGAGATCCATCATAAGAGTTGTGTAATTTGCTCATTTACTTGGCTACACCTATTTATGGCTCCCTCCTAGAAGAAACAATTAAGACTGAAACATGTGCTTCACTAATTGTGACAACCACACGAATGAAATAACAATTGCCAGAACATTTGCTCCCTTGAGATATTTGCTACTTGAGATCTTTGCTACTTGCTACTTTGAGAAACTTGCTTGAGAAAACTGCTGAGAGAAACTTGCTCTAAGAAACTTGTTACTAGATAAACCCATTCCACATCACTTGCTTCCATTAGTTAGTTCCTTTCATATTCAAATTTATTGCTTTGCATAAAAGGCCATATAAGAGGGTTATAGGGCTTTAGATAATAAATAGTTTACCTTCAGCTCCTCGTGGGTTCGACACTCAAATACTTATCGAATAGTGCTACAGTGATTCCTTGCTCTTGGGGATTATCAAGTACTTTTCTGGCGCCGTTGCCGGGGAGCGTTGTGCTAAACTTTATTCTTGTTTGCATTGCATACTAACATATAAATCTAAAACACAAAAAATTATAAAATGGAAAACAACCAAACAATTATAGAATTGTATAATATCTATCTTGAGTTAGGACATGAAGTGTTTGAGGAGAAAATTAAAATTTATTTGCATAACAATCATGTTTGTGGTAGTACTAATTCTTTGAACAACTTTATTGCTAATACTGAGGAAAACCTTAAGCTTGGGGAAGTTTGTTTTGATGAATATGATATTTTTAGTCCCCCTACTATTGAGGATGAAATTGATTTATGTGAGTTTGATGATCCAATATGCTCATTAGATGATAAGTCTTTATGTGGTGATTCTATTCAAAATTATGTGGGTATGTTTAACTTTAATGCTTGCAACTATTATGAGAGAGGAAGAGATAAGAATCCCCTTTATGTTTCTATGTTATTTAAAATGCAAGCTATTGATCATTATATGCATTGGTTACCTCAAATGGGTTGTTATTTATTCATATATAAAATGCCAATGCATAGGAAAAGAGTTAGACTTAAAAGTTAATGGTTTAATGTTTTGAGGTGTGCTCTCTATGCTTTTATTTCCTATTCAGTTTGGGCACACCTTTATATCTTGAGAACTTGCAAAATAACTTTACCTACTGTTTTTTCATTTTATATAAAATTTGGGAAAGTAAATGAGAAGGATGAGTAATGGAGAAGTTGGGGTCGACCTTGAACATGTGTTGTTCATGCCAATGGAACCATTGCAAAGTCTATATCATTTAAACTTTTCCCAAAGCTAAAACCAAATAAAAAGAGTGTTTTATTTTTGTATATATTTGCTTCTTCTTTTGCCTTTTTGCTAAATCAAAAACAACAAAAATATTTTCTTTCTTCTTTGTTTGTTTCTCTTGAATCTTTCTTGGTTCTTTTGCTTCTTTGGTTTTTGAGTCAAGGTGCTTGTTTACTGCTGTAACATCACCTTTGTATCTTATTTTTTTGGAAACAATAACCTCTTTTGAGAGATAGGATCAAATAATAGTAATTCGCTGTCCAGTTTTGACAGATTATGTCTTCATTTTGCATTGCTCTCATTACTTGTGTTTTGTGCGGTTCTTTTGATCAAGGAGCATTACACAACCGTAGTAACAGTAGCTAATGTTTAGAATCAATTCATGATATGTCTTTGCTGTACCTATGTGGATTTAATTTATGAAGGCACTAACCCCTCTAATCAAGTTTATGATGAGTTTTGTGTAAAGAGAATTTTAAGGTGGAAGAATTGAGGGTGATGAACAAGATCAAGAGGGACAAAAACTCAAGCTTGGGGATGTACCCCTAGGATCACCCTACATATATCAAATAAGTACAAGAATTTAAGCTTGGGGATGCCAAGCCACCTCACTCTACCATCTTGATACCAAGTAAGAAGCCTAGCGATATGGCTATAAAGAAAGCACTTTGCGGGAGGCAACCCGGTTATTTTTATGTGTGATTTTCTTTGTGTCCTCTTGCTATAACAAGAGAGTTTGATTTAGTTTAGTTTCTGTAATTTTGAATAAAGTGCCAAGTTTTACCCTTTTTGGTTTGAGAAAGTTGCTTATAGCGTTCGGAGATTTTATTCCTGCACGAATCTGTGCACGGTATGATTTTTAATTCTTATTCTGTAACTCCGAATGAGCTCATATTTGAACTGTAGTTGCAACTTTTCATCCTATGTATGCATGAATTTTTGTGGAATTGTTCGGCAAAGTTTGGTAGGGTATAAAATACGTTTTGCTGCTGCTGTTTTTCTGGACAGATTCTGTCCCATTTTGTTTTATGCATGTTTCGAACTTTTAACTTGAATCTTTTTTATTTAAATAAGTTTATGAATATGCATACAACATTATATACTTTCTGGACATTTTTATGATGATTTGTTTAAGGATTATATGCAGCAATAAACCTATTTCTTTATCACTACTAATGCACCCACACAAAAGAAAATGGGAGAAACGGTGTTATGAAGTTTTTTCACAGGGATTGGAGGAGATGCACCAAGAGCTATCCAAGGATGGTGAAGACCATAAGCTTGGGGATGTGAAGACAACCCCACTGGACCTACACACTCTCGATTTGCACACGTCTAACTTCTGTTTTTCGATCGAAACACTTTATCGCATAAACTTGGAGCGTCTTTTTGTTTGTTTTTGGTTTGATTGCTATTTTGTGAGACCACCACACTATCATTTATATGAGAAATAGCTAATGGAAATATGGGTTGAAATATGTTGGATGCTTTTATTATAAGATTGGGAAAGGGGATGTTTGAGTTGATTTTTAATGATACATATAGTTGCATGATTCATGAGCTTGTTAATGAGTAATAATTTGCAAATGCTTTATCAAGAGCTATCACTTATTCATGTTTTGATGTTGAATGTTATTTCACTTTGTTTAACATGGATTGGTTAGTTCTATGGACACTCATGCATGCATTTAGATGGTCAACTTTCTCCCTCTTGCTAACCCAAACATTCCAACAACAAAAACTTGTTTCCAACACCTTCAACCAAAGTTATTCCAGTGAGTCCACCATATCTACCTACTAGCTTCATGCTATTCCTAGTATGTTCATCATGATATTTGTGTTATCTATACCTCTGAATGAAAATGTTTATGTTATTGATTGACATGAGAAAGTTGGTTATATAGCTCTCACGAACTTGATGCACATTTTACCTTCATAGCATTAAATAAAACATGACCCATTGGGATTAAGATTATGATGTTAGTGGCTTGATAAATGTTCGAGGTTGGGAGTTAGCTCATATGTGCTGTCACATGGCAATCTTTCAACATGATTCACTTCATTTAGTTGATATCATGTACTTTTGTTTATGGATGCCTATCATGATGAAATGAGGTGGAAATGAAGTAGTTTAAATGAGTTTGTATAAATGGTTAGAGAGACGACTGGGCCGCTAATCTAAGCCATGCATCATTCATGGTGGAAATTTACTTACATGCTATGGTGAACCGTCTGTGATACACCTTATAATAAAAAGTTATTCCAATGGTAAATAAAAAGGTGTTGAGGTTGTTCATCTTGTTTGTTTGTCTTGTCATTTTGATATGGGCTTGTTCCATATCCTGGGACAAGAGGTACCCTAGTTGACACTCTTGATGATACTATTATTACTTACAATGATATATAACTTGAACTTGATTTGTTTCCTAAGTTGAGTAACTCATGGTGTAGGTACTTGTATTCAAGGGGCATGAGACACCTAACCTTTACTTTGTCAAGCACACTAGTCATATTTGCTTTCACATTAATCTTTAATCATTCAAGATGCTATGATAGGGGAATGAGAGCTTGACACCAAGGATTACCACATTGCAATCATTAACTTAAGTAGAAGAGTTTGGAGGTTAGATGAAACTTATGCATGCTTTACCTCTACTCACATATACATCTTTCCAAAGTGTCCACCTTTTATATTCAGATTTTTCATCTTCACTCTATGGCCAATGTAGGATGTTCTTCGTTGCATTGAATACTTGATATCACTTCATGAACTATCTTGCATATTGCTACTCCTTTGAAGAATGAATCATTTGACTCTATGCAGCAATAGTAATTATCTTTGATATCCAGTGTTAGTGTTATATTGCAAAGTCCATTGTTAGTGTTATCTTTGAGATTTCGGTGCCAATGTAGAACCTGCACAACACAATCAAACTACTTTGTCCCAACAAAACAGTGAGGTTGTCAATCTCACCGGCTTGCTGAAAACAAAGGATTAGGCGTATAGTGTTGAAAATGATGTTTGTTTGCAGAGAATGTAAAAGAACAATGATTGCAGTAGGTTGTATTTCAGATGTAAAAGAATGGACCGGGGTTCACAGTTCACTAGTGGTGTCTCTCCATAATAAAATACTAAACATGTTGGGTGAACAAATTACAGTTGGGAAATTGACAAATAGAGAGGGCATAACAATGCATAAACATATCATGATGATCACTATGAGATTTATTTCGGCATTACGACAAAGTACACAGACCGCCATCCAGCATGCATCTGTGTCTAAATAGTCCACCTTAAGGTTAGCATCCGCACCCCTTCCAGTATTAAGTTGCAAGCAATAGACAATTGCATTAAGTATGGTGCATAATGTAAACAACACTAATATCCTTAGACAAAGCATTGCTGTTTTACCCCTAGTAGCAACAGCACATCCACAACCTTAGAACTTTCTGTCACTGTCCTAGATTAAATGGAGGCATGAACCTACTATCTAGTATAAATACTCCCTCTTGGAGTTACAAGCATAAACTTGGCCAAAGCCTACACTAATAATGGAGAGCATGCAAGATCATAAACAACACATATATGATAGATCAATAATCAACTTGACATAGTATTCAATATCCATCGGATCCCAACAAACACAACATGTAGCATTATAATAAGATGATCTTGATCATGATAGGAAGCTCACAAGATCTAAACATGATGGCACAAAAGGAGAAGACAACCATCTAGCTACTGTATGGACCCACAGTCCAAGGATGAACTACTCACGCATCACTCCGGAGGCAGGCATGGCGATGTAGAGCCCTTCGGTGATGATTCCCCTCTCCGGGAGGGTGCCAGAGGAGAACTTCTGAACCCCCCGAGTTAGGGTTGACGGCGGCGACGGCAGCGGATGTTTTCTGGAAATATGGCTCGGTGTTTTTGGGTTTTCGCGTCTGGAGGAATAAATAGGCGAAGGGGCGACGTCGGTGGAGGCGCGGGGCCCGCTCCCCATAGGGTGGTGCGGCAGGGGGCCCACCCGCGCCGCCATAGGGTGAGGGCACCCTGCTGCCCCCCTTCGTCTCCTCTTCGGACTTCTGGAACGTGTCGGGAAAAATAGGCATCTGGGATTTTGTTTCGTCCGATTCCGAGAATATTTCCAGAACAGCTTTTCTGAAACAAAAAACAACAGAAAACAGGAACTGGCACTGTGGCATCTTGATAATAGGTTAGTTCCAGAAAATGCATAAAAATGCTATGAAGTGTGAATAAACATGTAGCTATTGGTATAAAACTAGAATGGAACATAATCAATTATAAATACGTTGGAGACGTATCAGTCAGTTCCTGTTTTCTGCTGTTTTTCTATTCCAGATAATTACTTCAAGAAATATTCTCAGAAATGGACGAAACGAAAGCCCAACCTCCTTTTTTTCCCGACACGTTAACGGAGTCCAAAGCAGAGACAGAGGAGGGCACCGAGGTGGCCTCACCATGTGGTGGCGCGGGTCCACCACTGGCCGCGTGAGGGCATAGTGAGGGGCCCACGGGTGCCTCCAATCATCGTCCTTTGGCCTATATATTGCCCCCGATGTGAAAACCCTAAAACAATCAGTCATATTCCACGAAGAGTTCCGCAGCACCGCCGCCATCGAAACCTAGTTTCGGGGGACATAAGTCTCTATTCCAGCACCCTACCAGGATGGGGAATTACCCCGGAGCCATCTCCATCGCCGCCGCCGCGCTGTGGCTGCTGCGGGCCTCCGTCTCCTCTCCGGGCTGCACCTCTTCATCAACCTCTCCATCAAGCGTGCTCACCATGACCATGTGTGAGTAGTCTTCATCGAGGCTGAAGGCTCTACCGGTAGCTATGTGGTTCATCTCTCTCTCTCCCATGGTGTGATCTTTATGTGATCATGAGCTTTGTAATCTAGTTGTATCCATAGATGTTACTCTTCATTATAATATGCTACTTGAGTGGTTTTATTAATGTAAACTCTGGAGTCACCTTTGTTCTACGGTGTGAAGTTGATAGTGTGCGCACCGTGTGTGACTCTTAGGCTAAAGATTACAAGAATACTTGCCATGAGTTATTATTTGTGTTGGATGTCTCTATGAAATTGTGGTGTTTGTCTAGGCGACTTTAAGGTGTGCTTTTGTAGCCCTACACAATGAATTGGTGTTCGTTATCCAACAGGAGAATAACTCAGAATAGCCGGTGCCCCTTCGCGTACTTCAGCTCCCAGAAACCCTAAGACACGGGGGGACGTCGAGGAAATATTCCACCGCCTCCACGAGGTGGAAAACACCAGAGAGAGAAAAGCTCTCCGGTAGGGAGAAATCTACCGGGGAAATTCCTTCCCGGAGGGGGGAAATCATCGCCATCGTCACCGTCATCGAGCTGAACTTCATCGGGATCATCATCATCACATCTCCACCGCCAGCACCATCATCTCCGCCGCTCCACTCAGTTCCGCTGTAACATCTAGGGTTGAATCTTGTCTAGTTCATAGGGGAAGCTTTCCGGTGTTAATTACTCCTTGTGGTTGATGCTATTGAGTGAAACCGTTGAATTAAGGTTTATGTCCAGATTGTTATTCATCATTATATCACCTCTGATCATGTTCCATATGATGTCTTGTGAGTAGTTCGTTTAGTTCTTGAGGACATGGGAGAAGTCTTGATGTTAGTAGTGAATTATGTTGAGTAATATTTAATGGTTTGATTTTAAGTTGTGGTGTTATTCTTCTAGTGGTGTCATGTGAACGTCGACTACATGACACTTCACCTTTATGGGCCTAGGGGAATGCATTGTGTATTCGTTGCCAATTGTGGGGTTGCCGGAGTGACAGAAACCTAAACCCCCGTTGGTATATCGATGCATGAGGGATAGCAGGATCTCAGAGTTTAAGGCTGTGGTTAGATTTATCTTAATTACTTTCTTGTATTTGCGGATGCTTGCAAGGGGTATAATCACAAGTATGTATTAGTCCTAGGAAGGGCGGTGCATTAGCATAGGTTCACCCACACAACACTTATCAAAACAATGAAGATTAATCAACTATATGAAGCGAAAGCACTTGACGAAATTCCCGTGTGTCCTCAAGAACGTTTGGTCATCATAAGTAAACCTACCGGCTTGTCCTTTGCTGTAGAAAGGATTGGGCCACTCGCTGCAATTATTATTACTGCATTTTATTTACTTGTACTTTATTTATCTGCTATATCAAAAACCCTAAAAACTTGTCTGCTAGTATTTACAGTGAATTCCTATCAAAACTGCTTGTCAACACCTTCTGCTCCTCGTTGGGTTCGACACTCTTATTTATCGAAAGTACTACGATACACCCCCTATACTTGTGGGTCATCAAGACTATTTTCTGGCGCCGTTGCCGGGGAGTGAAGCGCTATTGGTAAGTGGAATTGGTAAGGAAAACTCTTACTGTACGTGTTGTTTTTATTTTTCTGCTGCTATATTTATTATGGAGAGATCTTCTCTTGAATTCCTATTTGGGAAAACCACTACCACTGCTAAGGTAGTAGAGGAGGCGCCACCTGTGCAGGTAATCCCATTCAAAATACCTATGAAAATTGTTGAACGTGTTACGAATAACCGCTATGAAGGGGATGGAACTGTCCATCCTGGTGATCATTTGCTATTTTTACATGAATTATGCGAGTTATTCAAGTGTGCAGGTATTTCAATGGATGAAGTTAAGAAGAAACTATTCTCTATATCGCTGTCTGGTAGAGCTGCACAATGGTATAAACTGCTGAAGAATGGGCGTTCTCTTGGTTGGGAGGAAATTGTACCTCTCTTTTATTCTAAATTCTATCCTCCAAGTGAGATTCACAAAGACCGGAACCTCATATATATTTTTGGCCTCATGATGGAGAAAGTATTGCCCAAGCGTGGGGGAGATTGAAGTCATTAATGCTCAAATGCCCCATTCATGAGCTTCCTGGTAATGTTGTTATTGATAACTTCTATGCAAGGCTTTCCTTTCAGGATAAAACTCTATTGGATACTGCTTGTTCTGGATCATTCACTCGTAATAAAGAAGAGTTTAAATGGGACCTTCTTGATCGGATTCAGGAGAACACTGAAGGATGGGAGAACGACAAAGGTAGAGAGTCAGGTATAAATATGATTTCGAATGTATTAAAACTTTCATGAATACTGATGATTTTCGAAATGTTAGTACTGTTATGGCCTTGACTCTCAAGTTGTTGCAAATTTTTAAAGCTTTGCCTTTATTTCGGTATGCCTAAGGAGGGTTTTAAGAATATCATGAACCTTATAAAGATAAACTTGTTTCTCCTATGACTAGAAGTATTGAAGTTAATACTGTTGATCACATTATTCCTGAACCTTATATTGAAAAAGTTCCTTTTCCTGCTAAAATAAAGGAACACTCTATTATAGCTAGTGTTGTTAACAAAAGTACAAAGAAAGCTATAGAACCTGATGAACAAATAACTGTTGAACCTGCTGTAGCAATAAGGACCTTGTCACTGAAAATATAGAAGATGGGCACATTATCTTTTGTGAAGATGCTTCTAATATTTCACATCCTAAAAGCTCTAGGAAAACTAGTGTTCCTGTGCTTTCTGTTAGGATAGGTGATCATTGCTATTATGGTTTATGTGATATTGGTGCAAGTTCATGCTATTCCTTATGAGCTTTACAGGGAAATCATGCATGAAATTGGTTCTTGTGAACTTGAAGAATTGATGTGGTTATTCAGCTTGCTAATAGAGAAACTATCTCTCCAATTGGTATTGTTAGAGATGTGGAAGTTTTATGTGGTAAGACTAAATATCCTGCTGATTTTCTAGTACTTGGTTCAGCTGCTAGTAAGACTTGTCCTATCATTTTTGGTAGACCTTTTCTGAATACTTGTGGTGCTGTTATAGATTGTAAGAAAGAGAAAATCTTTACTAAATTTGCTGGTGAATCTTATGAGTTCAATTTCTCTAAATTTGCTAAAGCTCCTTATGAAACCGAATTGCCTAATGAAGATTTTAAAGTTGCTCAGCTTGCCTCTATTGCTCTTGCTCCTAACAATGCTTTGCAGCAACACATGGAGGACCACGAAAGTGAGGTCTTTATGGAAGAAAGGAATGAGCTTGACGAAATATTCCTTCGTCAACCATACTTAAACATAATTACCGGTGGAAGATTTGGGTACCACCCTACCACCAAAGGAGGATCCTGTTTTCGATTTAAAACCTTTACCTGATAATCTTAAATATGCTTATATTGATGATAAGAAAATATATCCTGTTATTATTAGTTCTAAACTTTCAGGTAGAGAAGAGGAAAGGTTATTGGAAGTATTGAAGAAACACGTGGAGCTATGGGCTATACTCTTGATGATTTAAAGGGATTTCCCCTGCTATTTGTCAACATGCTATTAATATGGAACCTGATGCAAAGCCAGTTGTTGAACATCAACGTCGTTTAATACCCAAGATGAAGGAAGTGGTAAGAAATGAGGTATTGAAACTTCTTGAAGCTGGTATTATTTATCCTATTGCTGATAGTAGATGGGTAAGTCTGTGCATTGTGTTCCTAAGAAAGGAGGAATTACTGTTGTGCCTAATGAAAATGATGAACTTATTCCTCAAAGAGTAGTAGTTGGTTATAGAATGTGCATTGATTTTAGAAAGGTTAACAAAGTTACTAAGAAGGATCATTATCCTTTACCTTTTATTGATCAAATGTTAGAGAGTTGTCTAAGAAACTCATTTTTGTTTCCTTGATGGTTATTCTGGGTTTTCTCAAATTGCTGTGAGAAAGCAAGATCAAGAGAAAACCTTTTACTTGTCCTTATGGAACTTATGCTTATAGACGTATGCCTTTTGGTTTGTGTAATGCTCCTGCTACTTTTCAAAGATGCATGTCTGCTATTTTTCATGGTTTTTGTGAGGAAATTGTGGAAGTCTTCATGGACGATTTCTCCGTCTATGGAACTTCTTTTGATAATTGCTTGCACAATCTTGATAAAGTTTTGCAGAGATGTGAAGAAACTAATCTTGTTCTTAATTGGGAGAAATGCCACTTTATGGTCAATGAAGGAATTGTTCTTGGACATAAAATTTCTGAAAGAGGCATTGAAGTTGATCGAGCTAAAGTTGAGGCAATCGAGAAAATGCCTTGCCCCAAAGATGTCAAAGGTATTCGTAGTATTCTTGGTCATGCTGGTTTCTATAGGAGGTTTATTAAAGATTTCTCTAAAATTTCAAAGCCTCTTACTAATCTTCTCCAAAAAGATGTACCTTTTTTTTTGATGATGATTGTAAGGAAGCTTTTGAAACTCTAAAGAAGGCTTTAATTACTGCTCCTGTTGTTCAACCACCTGATTGGACGTTACCTTTTGAAATTATGTGTGATGCTAGTGATTTTGCTGTTGGTGCTGTTCTTGGACAGCGGATAGATAAGAAGTTGAATGTTATTCATTATGCTAGTAAGACTCTTGATTCTGCTCAAAAGAATTATGCAACTACTGAAAAAGAGTTCCTAGCTGTAGTATTTGCTTGTGACAAATTTAGACCTTATATTGATTCGAAAGTCACTATTCATACTGATCATGCTGCTATTAGGTACCTTATGGAAAAGAAAGATGCTAAGCCTAGGCTTATTAGATGGGTGCTTCTTTTGCAAGAGTTTGATTTACATATTGTAGATAGGAAAGGTGCTGAAAATCCTGTTGCTGATAATTTGTCTAGATTGGAAAACATTGCTTATGATCCTATTCCTGTTAATGATAGTTTTCCAAATGAACAGTTGGCTGCAATAAGGGTAAGTTCGCGAGATAGTCCTTGGTATGCTGATTATGCTAACTTTATTGTTTCCAAGTACTTGCCTCCAACCTTTTCAGCTCAGCAAAGAAGGAAATTCTTTTATGACTTGAGGCATTATTTTTGGGATGACCCACACTTATATAAAGAAGAGTGATGGTATTATGCGAAGATGTGTTCCAGAATATGAACAACAAGATATTGAGAAATGCCATGGTAGTGCTTATGGAGGACATCATGCTGGAGATAGAACCGCACAAAAGTTCTACAATCAGGTTTTTATTGGCCTACCCTTTTAAAGATGCAAGAAAGTTTATTTTATCTTGTGATGAATGTCAAAGAGTTGGTAATATCTCTAGACGTAATGAAATGCCTATGATTATTCTCTTGTTATTGAACCATTTGACTGTTGGGGATTCGACTTCATGGGTCCTTTTCCTCCTTCAGAAGGTAATACTCATATACTTGTTGCTGTTGATTATGTTACTAAATGGGTAGAAGCTATACCTACAAAAGTGCTGATGGTGAGACCTCTTTAAAAATGCTTCAAGATGTTATTTTTCCTAGGTTTGGTGTGCCTAGATATCTTATGACTGATGGAGGTTCTCATTTTATTCATGGTGGTTTTAGAAAGACCCTTGCTAAATATGGTGTTAATCATAGAATTGCTTCAGCTTATCATCCCCAAACTAGTGGGCAAGTAGAATTATCAAATAGAGAGATTAAATCTATCTTGCAAAAGACTGTTAATAAATCTAGAAAAAATTGGGCTAGTAAGTTAAATGATGCTTTATGGGCTTATAGAACTGCTTATAAAAACCCTATGGGTATGTCTCCTTATAAAATGGTTTATGGTAAAGCTTGTCACTTGCCTTTAGAATTAGAACACAAAGCTTATTGGGCAGTGAGGGAACTTAATAGAGACTTTAAACTTGCGGTGAAAAGAGGTTGCTTCATTGAGTTCTTTAGATGAATGGAGAAGTGAAGCTTATGAAAATGCTAGAATTTTTAAAGAGAAAGTTAAGAAATGGCATGATAGGAGAATTCTTAAAAGAGAGTTTAATGTTGGTGAGAAAGTTCTATTGTATAGGTCTTGACGTGGGCATACCCTCCGGGCACCCGACCGTTGGCGTACCCGATGTAGCCCAGCACCTGGAGGCCCATGAAGCCCAACAAACTACAATTTGGAGTACAAGACAAGAACCTCATGTAAACCATACCTGGCTCTCTTTATAAAGCCAAGCTGGGACACCCCATAGATCAGATCCACATACGGACACAATTAGAGCCATACGGCAAAACATACACAGATAGGCATAGCCCTAGCGAGACCACGTCTCACACCATCGCTCTTGCGGCCACCATGTAACCTCATATCATCTTCTATACAGATCAGACAAGCAGGATGTAGGTCTTTACCTCACCATGAGGGGCCGAACCTGGGTAAATCCTTGTTTGTCAGCAGACGGAACTACCAGCGCGCCAACTTTTTCCTCTATACGAATCCTAGGGTACTCGACCTGGGACTTGCCGAGGTGATCCCTCGTCAATTGGCGCCGTCTGTGGGAAGAACGCGCTTTGGATCGCGGTTTCGGCGGCTCTAATCTTCATCGACAAAGCGGCCAGATCGTGTCTCACGGCGGCGGCGTTCGATGCATATGCTGGCTGCGGGATTTAATCCTTTTCCTCTCAATAGCATATTGAGGAAGAATATACATTCTCGCGATTTGTATCCAAAGACTAATGGAAATTGCATCCTAAATACAAATTGGATTATGAGTACAGAGTCGCGAAGCATAATTTTGCATTGGATTAAGTATTCCAATTTTAAAAATATGAGTAAAGGATCTATGGCTGAAGATACAAAAACAAAAAAGTTTATTTCCAATCGTAACTAAATCTTCTTTTGTTAAAAAAGGAATAAGGAAGCCAAATAGGTAAAAAAGCGATAGTTTTGGTTTACTAGAACCATCAGCATATTGTTTCAGCTCGGTGGAAACCCAATTCTTTTCCTCAGGATCTCTTGAATGAAATTAGGGAACGAAGTAAGTAGATTAGATAGATTTAGATCGAATTTCTATCTCCTATTCTATAAGGATCATCTAGAAAGCAGAGAGCTTTGATTCCATTCAAATAGAAAAGCTGACATAGATGTTAAGTGGTGGGAATCTATACTACTATTAAAAGAGCAAACTTGTTGGGATATTTTGAATCTGGACCGTTCAATATCCGATCAAACAGCCCAGATCGTCCCAATGTTTGACAACTCAACAATGTCCGATTTTTCCGGTTTTACCCTCCCACCAAATCACATAATACTACTAAATTGCCACTCATCAATCGACAAGAATTGCCACCTAGAAAGCACGGCTTAGCAGACGTTGGACTGCTCGACGACAAGGAGCGCCAGCTTCTAGCGCTTGATGTGCCAACGGGAGAGCACGGCTTTGCTGTATTCAGGCGCCCAGCTCTCCGCGAACACGTACCGCATGCCTAGGCCGTTCGCGAGGTCCGACAATGGCCACATCCCGCGCCACTCCTCTGCGTACTAGGGCGATGATGTCGGCGCCTGTCTCCCGGAGCACATCAAGGCGGGTGTGGTGGGCGTGTAGCCCGACGAGTTCACCATTGCGCTTGGCGAGGCGGCGACGCTGAGGGTCGTCCTCAACATCACCACGCCTGGGAACGCGCCCGACGAGTTCACCGTCGAGCCTGGCGAGGCGGCAGCGCTGAGGGTCGTGCTCAACATCACCGCGCCTGGGAACGCCTCTAGCTTCGTCGATCGTTCATACGTACACGGCAAACCGTGATCCGGAAGATGTTCGAGACGGAGGGCTTTGCCGTGCCCGAGGTGGTGTTCTAGAACGTGGGCACGTCCAAGGCGTCGGTTCCCGGGGTGGCGGCGCAGGCCAGCGTGAAGACCCTGGTGCGGCTGTTCCTGGAGGCAGACGGCGAGCTCACACCCTCGGTAATCATTGTCTACGCCATCTCCGGCCCCGAGTACGACGGCCTCCAGCTGCTCGACTGATGCTGAGCTCGACCGGCGATCACCACCCAGCCATGATCATCATCGTTTCTTTCGATTCAGTTGCATGCATCGGAGGATCCTATGGTATTCCTTAACGTTTTGGCAATTCCCACTTCAGATTGATCAGGCGAATATTCACGATTCTCCTAATCTGGTGGTTCTGGTGTCTGACAGACCAGCAGCTCTCAAGGATCAGCGGAGGTAACCCCCAAGGGACGATGCCCTAGCGCGCGCGCCCGCGCGCTCTCTCTCTCTCTCGCATAAAAGGAAGTTGTATCAAATTACCAGGTTGCCTGGCACGAGCTGGTGTGATGTTTGCCGTGACAGAAAGATGGATCGATGGATATACTTATCACTGTTGGCCGTGCAAGTATAAATCGTCTTACCAAGCATCTCCAGCGAAGCTCCTCATATATCCAGTTTGTTCGGGAGTGTCCGGATTATGGATGAAACAAAACGATTTTTATTTTATTTTTCTATCAAGGAATGGAATATGAAAGTGAAAATGAAAGGAATGGAAAGACCACGGAAAACAAAAAAATCATTATTCGGTAATACGAAACTTTCCGTTTTTACTACGTGGTGCTTTCCAAATTCAGCATACCCAATAATTGTAGTGGGAAGATTTAGCAGCAAATACAAAATCAGAATAAAAAAATAAAAAGAAGCGACCATGTTTAGGCAATATGTATTCGTATATCATTCCCTCTAGAATTGATTCCATGTCCCATTTCAGTGATGAGCTAGGGTTAGGGAGGACAGAGGTATTTTTAATGTTGCCAACATGATACAGCTTATACATACTATATTATATAATCATGATATCTTCTTATATTCTATTTCATATTATAAACTTGAAAGTTTGTTTATTTGTTTGAGTTTCCCTGCATTATTAAAGATCGCTTTATGTTATGTGTCTGCACCGTATTTGGTTTACATCTATTTCCGACAATACGTGTTTCCGTATTGGTTGCTAGGGTTTCTATCGTTTTTGCTTCTGGAAAAAATGTAACCATTCAACTTCATCCATATTTGCTCTGAAGACGTGCGTTGCACGTACATGCCAACTAGTATCTATAAAGGAGCGAATGAAATCAACTCCGACGTCGTACCAACGCAGCGCTCAGGGGCCGACGTCACTGTTGCCTCCGCACGCGCAGCTGATCGGATCACATCGAGACGGCGGCGTTTCGATCCGTCGTCACAAGCTGACTCGCCGAGTTGCGAAAACCCCGTAAGCTGGATCAAGTCCAAAGGGAGCAGGCGGTAGCGTACGCGGCCGCTGCCGTCGTTAGCTGCTAGTTCATGCATGAAACCATGCGAAGCAGATCAGGCAAAGGAGTATACGTCATCTGATTCTCCACGTAAAGACCTTCCGATCCGTACTAGTCTACGGAGGCGAACATCAGGTGCTATTTTTCTATTGAGTAGATTGATTCCTTTGAAGAAAATTCTACTTCCGACTTGCACTATGATAGTCGCAGATTTTTTATAGTGGCGGCGTTCCGTCGTAGCCACGTACGATTCAATCTACGCGACAAGGCGGCGGCCGATTCCCAACGAGCTGGCGGGCGTCAATCCTTCCAAGCCTCGATCCAATCTGACAGCCGCCGAACAAGGACGTCCAGCCGGACGAAACGCAGAAGCCTCGCCGGCGGAAGCTGATCACTCGCGGTGCTTCACGTACAGAAAACCCATCGGAGGATTACGTCCTATGTACAAGCTGCTCACGCCGGCGTGCAGAGGACGGTTCCAGCAGATCCCGTCTATGCAACCTACCCATGGATCCACGCACCCGCGTGGCCTTCCATGGATTCACGCTACCGTTCACGCGTGGCCAAGATCCCCAGTTCGATCATGCGCTACAAAGCAAAAACATCAGGTGCTATTTTTCTATTTAAACTGCTACGTACAAATTGATTCTTCCATAGAACTTCTTACTTCCGACATGCGCTATTGTCTGTAGATTGCCTTCAGATGGGGATCGAACAGAAGAAGAAAAAAAAACCTTGGATGATCGTGCCTACACGCGGCATCTAGCGATCACCGCCGGAAAAAATCTCGAGCTGCACCAGGCGAATCGACCGCCACCATCACGCGCGGAGGTCGAGAAACAGATAGGCCGGCCACACGCCCACGGCTGCACGCATGAATCTGATCCATATGCATGGATCGAACTTCCCTAATCACCAATCTCTTTCCTTGTGCAAGTTTTCTTTTCTATTTCACTGGTTAATGTTTTTTCAGCATGCATGCATGGGTACCATCGGAGCTCGCGAGGTCAAGCTGACCTGAGCCTGCCGACCGTCATGATTGTGCAGCGGCGCACGTGAACAAGCCAGATACGAGTACTTACTCCATCACGGGAAGGCCAGATACGAGTGCTACCTTGTTAATCGTCGTGGCCTCGCGCGCGGTGGTTGACTCCAACCTCGCCGCGGCTGTAACGCAGCGGGCAAACTTCGACTCCCTCGACCACCACGGCATCGACCAGCGTCAACGGTACCAGCACTGATAACCCGCTCCCTGGAAGGAAATCACAAGCCCTCGAGGCTGGCGCTTCGTCATCAACGACAAGTTCTTCGCTGCACTCGACACGTGACTCGAGTGGTTTCATCGGCTCCGCCGCCGACACTCGGGGGCTGGCGGCCTTGCCTTCATCGGCCCCGTCTCCGACACTCGGGGGCTGGCGGACTCGCCTTCGTCGACTCCGCCTCCGACACTCACGGGCTGGCGGCCTCGCCTTCATCGGCTCCGCTTCTGACACTCGGGGTTGGCGGCGCCCTCGTCTTCGCTGACTCCGCCTCCGACACTCGGGGGCTGGCGGCCTCGCCTGCATCGACTCCTCCTCCGACACTCGGGGGCTGGCGGCCTCGCCCTCATCGACTCCTCCTCCGACACTCGGGGGCTGGCGGCCTCGTCTTCGCTTGCTCTGCCTCCGACGCTCGGGGGCTTGCGGGTTCGTCTTCATCGACTCCGCCTCCGACACTCGGGGCTGGCGGCCTCGCCTTCATCGACTCCGCCTCCGACACTCGGGGGCTGGCGCTTCGTCAACGACAAGTTCATCGCTGCACTCGACACGCGACTCGAGTGCCTTCATCGACTCGGGGGCTAATAAGGGACTCGTGGGCTGAGCGTTGCCCGCGCCGCGTCGACTCCGGCCCGCCGTTTCGACTCCCTCCGTCGCACTTCACGGCGTCGACTCCGTCCACTACGATATCCACAACTCGCCAAGATCGGCATCCAAGACTCGACAACTTCTACAACCACTTTTACGAGTCAACCTTGATAGTCTACAAATTTCCGTTGCTCATGAACAGATAAGTCACTTTCATAGCTAATTTCTTCAATTCTAACTTGCTTTGGTCGCATCCAGTACTCCGCCGCGTCGACTGCCTCTACGGCACAACTCCGCCGCGTCGACTCCGGTCCACCGCGTCGACTGCCTCTACGGCACAACTCCGCCGCGTCGACTGCCTCTACGGCACAAATCCGTCGCGTGGACTCCGGTCCGCCGCTTCGACTGCCTCTACGGCACAACTCCGCCGCGTCGATTCCGGTCCACCGCGTTGAAATAAACTTGCCTTGGCCGCACCCGATGCTCGGGGGCTGCGCCGCACAGGCCGCAATAATCTTGCCTTGGCCGCACCCGATGCTCGGGGCTGCGCCGCACAGGCTGTAACAAATTCGCCTTGGCCGCACCTGATGCACTACCGGGTGCCGCGCCGCACAGGCCACAAGCAAACTCGCCTAGGCCACACCTGATGCTCTCCCGGGTGCTGCGCCGCACAGGCCACAAACAAGAAATCCTAGGTCACACTCGAACACTCGGGGGCTGCGCCATACAGGTTCAACAAGGAAAACTTAGGCCGCACTCGAACACTCGGGGCTGCGCCGCACAAGCTAATCAAAAATCCTAGGCCGCACTCGAACACTCGGGGCTGCGCCATACAAGTCCAACAAGGAAAACTTAGGCCGCACTCGAACACTCGGGGCTGCGCCGCACAAGTTAATCAAAAATCCTAGGCCGCACTCGAACACTCGGGGGATGCGCCGTATAGGTTCACAAAGAAAATCTTAGGCCGCACTCGAACACTCCGGGGCTGCGCCGTACAGGTTCATAAAGAAAAACTTAGGCCGCACTCGAACGCTCGGGGGCTGCGCCGTACAAGTTCACCCAAAAAACCTAGGCCGCACTCGATCACTCGGGGGCTGCGCCATACAGGTTCACAAATCAAATCCTAGTCCGCACTCGAATACTCGGGGGCTGCGCCATACAGGTTCACAAATCAAATCCTAGGCCGCACTCGAATGCTCGGGGGCTGCGCCATACAGGTTCACAAATCAAATCCTAGGCCGCACTCGAATGCTCGGGGCTGCGCCATACAGGTTCAAAGACAAAAACCCTAGGTCGCACTCGAATGTCGCCGCAGGTCAACACTGACAGCGGGACCACAGTGTCACGTCCCATCGGTGGCAATGAAGAAAAAACAGCGTCAGCCATAACGCCAGCATTGAGCAGCAACGCAGTAGGCCGTTCGGCTGAGAAAATACTCAGATATGTTTGTCGAGTCAACCAAGTAGGCCGTCAGGCTGAATGAGCATTCGAATCTCATTCGAGTTCCACAAGTAGGCCGTTAGGCTGAGCGAACACTTGAAACTCATTCGAGGTCCACAAGTAAACCATCAGGTTGAAAACTGCAACATATAGTAAGCCCGTAGGCTGAAAAAAGGACTCTGTTTTATCAGTGATTCCTTAAGTTACTCCCATCGGGAGGGTTTCAGAAATTTCTTTCGACTGAGAGAGGTTTTTTGAGATTAACCTCAATTACAAGCAATTCAGCTTAATCTCGGGGGCTACTCCCATCGGAAGCACTGTTCGTGCTCCCGATACACTCAGTCAAAACATTACCGACTAAAGCATCCTCTGTAAGCCCTCAACGACCGGAGTCGAATTTCTTTAACTATCCTTTTCAGGAACATGACGGCGTGCCCAGGAGGAAAGAGTACTTACCCGACGCATCGACTACGCCTACACGACATGCTGCTTTGAGTCTCTGCCCGATTCTTCGTATCGACCAGACACTCGGGGGCTCCTGACGTGGGCATACCCTCCGGGCACCCGACCGTTGGCGTACCCGATGCAGCCCAGCACCTGGAGGCCCATGAAGCCCAACAAACTACAACTTGGAGTACAAGACAAGAACCACATGTAAACCCTACCTGACTCCCTTTATAAAGCCAGGCAGGGGCACCCCATAGATCAGATCCACATACGGACACAATTAGAGCCATACGGCAAAACATACACAGATAGGCATAGCCCTAGCGAGACCACGTCTCACACCATCGCCCTTGCGGCCACCATGTAACCTCATATCATCTTCTATACAGATCAGACAAGCAGGAGTTAGGTCTTTACCTCACCATGTTATTGTAGAGGTATATCGTTCAGGTGCAATAAAGATTGCTTCACTCAAAGACAACTCTACACAAGTGGTGAATGGGCAAAGACTCAAACATTATATTTCTGGAGATTCTTATAATGAAGATGTTGACACTATTCAAGTGGTGACCCCGGAAGTTTTCATTGAAAAGCAAATTCAGGCGACTGCAGAGTCTGTTTTCGAATAGGTAAAAGTTTCAGTAAGAAAAAGTTCACGTTTAACTTTCCAAGAGTTATTTTTGTTATTTATTTTAAATATGGAAAAATAAGAGACTAAACCGGGTAGGAAACGGTGCCCGAGGGCACCTCACCACGCCGTGGCGCGGGCCCACCCTTGGCCGCCCGCCACGTGGTGAGGGCGCCTCGGAGCCCGTCTCCGACCAGGTTTCTTCCAGTACCTTCCCTTTGTTGCGAAACTTTTTGCTATATAATCCCCCGGAACCCCCGAGGTTCGTATATCGCCTTTTCGTCGTGTTTTTGTTTCGACCTGTTCCTATCCAGATGTCGTCCCAGGTTTCAACCTTAGAAGACTACGCGCTGCGTCGTAAACGTGAGCTCCTCCAAGATCTTGATCAAGGAACTTTCGTCGGATGGGTGGAAGAGGAAAGAGTCACGGTGAGGCGCAAGGACATGGATGAGAGCGTCAAGAAGGAAGTGAAGAAGATGTCATCAACCAAAACAGAACAGCCAGCTGCAGGATTAAATGCTAGCAGGCCCAGCTTTGTGGGATCGGTTAACACTCAACGTGCTTTTTCTCATAACTTGCCGGGAGCAACACCACCTGTTCCAGATTTTAGCTCTTTCCTGGCCGTAACTGAAGCACTTCGAGTTACGGATGAGTTTTGTGATCAGTATCGAGTCCTGAGGATGGAGGTGGACATACTCCAAGATGAGAACATCAGGCTCCGCCGAATGCTGGAGCGGTTCCTCACCCCGCTCCAGGTCGTCCCACCACCACCGCCGAAGGAGTAATTCATCATTAGTATTGGCATCCCCTTGGCTTGTTCAAGCTTGGGGGAGTGCCGCGGTATCACACCATTATCTTTACCTTTTACCTTTCAATAGAGTCATATCATGAGTAGGGAATTTATCTATATATAGGATGGTTTGCAGTGTGGAAGTATCTCTCTTTTAGTTGGTTATCTATGTATCCCTTGGTGTGAGTTGCCGTTATGGAATATTAATGAGAAGTTTTATCATTTATTTTCTGCATACTTTATATTAGTTTGCAAATTCTGTCATATGGATGATCTTGTTATTAGTATTGGTATCACTTTGGGAGCATTAAGTAAATCTTTTTGGTTTTGGCAAACTTAGCATTGGTCAGTAGTTACAATACTTTGAGGCTTAAGTAGGGAGAGGTAAGTGCATGTAGATATATTATTCTATGATCTTTCTTTCTTGTTGGCTCATAAGCTTAGTATTCTCAAGTTAAAATTATTTGTGCTTCCAAGGAAGATTGCATGATTGTTTTTACTACATATATTTGTTTGTATCCCTCAACTCTTATGCTTGCTACATAACCTTGCTAGCCAAAAACATGTATTGAGAGGGAATGCTTCTCATACATCCAAACCTTGAGCCAAACCATTGCCATTTGTGTCCACCATAACTACCTATTATGTGGTATTTCCTGCCACTCCAAGTAAATACTTCATGTGCTACCTTTAATTATTCAAAAACTATTACCTCTCATTTGTGTCACTGTTTACTAGCTCATGAGGAAGTATGTGGGTTGTTCTCTATTTAACTTGTCAGACAGACTTTCACCAATGGACTAGTGGCATATACATTCGCTTATCCAATAATTTTGCAAAAAGTGCTGGCAAATGGGGTGTCCAGTCCCAATTAATTACAACTATAACTGCTTAATTCTCTTCACATGTTTTGCCATGATTTATCAGAAGCAAATCCAAATGTTAAACTAATTAAATAGGCACTCCTCCATGGTATGTGATTGTTGGAAGGCACCCGAGGATTCGGTTAGCCATGGCTTGTGTAAGCAAAGGTTGGGGGGAGTGTCATACCAATTTATAAATATGCATGTGTAAACAAAAGAGAAGAGGGATGATCTACCCTTGGGTAGAAATAACGTCCTTCATGGGAGCCGCTCTTGAAAGTCTGGATGACATGGGAAATATTGTTTTCACCCACTACCATTCGTTGACAACGACATACATAGCTAAAACTTATTTTATACTCTCTAGATGATTTCAAAACTTAAAAGCTCTAGCACATGATTTCATCCCTGCTTCCCTCTGCGAAGGGCCTATCTTTTACTTTCATGTTGAGTCGGTAAACCTATTCCTCTCTATCTCAAGCAAGCATTTGAGTTGTTGTGATTCAACCATCTATATGTTGATACCTACAATCATGTCTTTTATGTTTCCTTGTTTAGCACAAAGCTTTTATCTGAATGAATATAACTTTGAAAGTTATCAATGACTGTAAGGAGACCGTTATGATTGAGCATGTAAGTTCTGCATATAAGCTCTAATATAAAGACTCTGCTCGAAAGATAAGTGCAATCTGTTAATTGTTCTCTGACCAAGAGCAAAGTTTGCTATCACCAATTATGATTTTCTCCATGCACCTTGTTGTGACTCCCTCTACTTGTTTCAAGTTAAGTTATATGAAGGAAGTTGCTGTCTAAGATGACTTGTGTATTAATAAATGTGATGCTTCTTGTCCATATTTTGTTTATCGACACCTCACTCCATAAACCTTTGGTCTTGTTTACTGAGCTCAGCTTTCGCTTGGGGACAAGCAAGGTCTAAGCTTGGGGGAGTTGATACGTCCATTTTGCATCACTATTTTATATCATAATTTACTGTTATTCATTGATATTTCATATTTAGAGATGATACTTATGTTATTTTACCTATTTTGCATGTTTGATGATTATTGGAGAATTAACCGCCGGAGTCATTTCTGCTGGAAAAAGGACCGTCAAGACACCATATTTCTGAATATCAACAATTCGAGGAAAATATCCCGAAGTTCCTATTTTGTCAGATGACGGAGGCAGCCAAAAGGGGAGGCCAAGGTGGGCCACCATGGGCCCTCACCATGCCGTGGCGCGGCCCACCTTGTTGCCGCGCCGCCACGTGGTGAGGAGGCCCTGGCCCACCTCAGCCGGTGCCTCTTCGCGTACTTCAGCTGCCAGAAACCCTAAGACATGGGGGACGTCGAGGAAATATTCCGCCGCCTCCACGAGGCGGAAAACACCAGAGAGAGAAAAGCTCTCCGACAGGGAGAAATCTGCCGGGGAAATTCCTTCCCGGAGAGGGGAAATCGTCGCCATCGTCACCGTCATCGAGCTGAACTTCATCGGGATCATCATCATCACCATCTCCACCGCCAGCACCATCATCTTCGCCGCTCCGCTCCGTTCCGCTGTAACATCTAGGGTTGAATCTTGTCTAGTTCATAGGGGAAGCTTTCCCGGTGTTAATTACTCCTTGTGGTTGATGCTATTGAGTGAAACCATTGAATTAAGGTTTATGTCTAGATTGTTATTCATCATTATATCACCTCTTATCATGTTCCATATGATGTCTTGTGAGTAGTTCGTTTAGTTCTTGAGGACATGGGAGAAGTCTTGATGTTAGTAGTGAATTATGTTGAGTAATATTTAATGGTTTGATGCTTAAGTTGTGGTGTTATTCTTCTAGTGGTGTCATGTGAACGTCGACTACATGACACTTCACCTTTATGGGACTAGGGGAATGCATTGTGTATTCGGTTGCCAATTGTGGGGTTGCCGGAGTGACAGAAACCTAAACCCCCGTTGGTATATCGATGCATGAGAGATAGTAGGATCTCAGAGTTTAAGGCTGTGGCTAGATTTATCTTAATTACTTTCTTGTATTTGCGGATGCTTGCAAGGGGTATAATCACAAGTATGTATTAGTCCTAGGAAGGACGGTGCATTAGCATAGGTTCACCCACACAACACTTATCAAAACAATCAAGATTAATCAACTATATGAAGCGAAAGCACTTGACGAAATTCCCGTGTGTCCTCAAGAACGTTTGGTCATCATAAATAAACCTACCGACTTGTCCTTTGCTGTAGAAGGGATTGGGCCACTCGCTGCAATTATTATTGCTGCATTTTATTTACTTGTACTTTATTTATCTGTTATATCAAAAACCCATAAAAACTTGTCTTCTAGTATTTACAGTGAATTCCTAATCAAAACTGCTTGTCAACACCTTCTGCTCCTCGTTGGGTTCGACACTCTTATTTATCGAAAGTACTATGATACACCCCCTATAATTGTGGGTCATCATTCTGCTACATGTTTGCTTGCTGCCATTTTTATTTCAGATTGCAATTACCACTTATAATCATACATATCACTTGTATTTCACTATCTCTTCGCCGAACTAGTGCACCTATACATCTGACAAGTGTATTAGGTGTGTTGGAGACACAAGAGACTTCTTGTATCTTAATGGCAGGGTTACTTGAGAGGGATATCTTTGACCTTTACCTCCCTGAGTTCGATAAACCTTGGGTGATTCACTTAAGGGAAACTTGCTGCTGTTCTACAAACCTCTACTCTTGGAGGCCCACCACTATCTACAAGAATAGAAGCGTGCATAGACATCAGCAGGCAGAAAACTCTATTTTCATATTTTAATGTTTCAGGGGCCCAAACTAGGTCCAAATGACCTAATATTTTACGAGCATCAGTTTTTGGAAGGAACAAAGCGTGGGAGCGAAGGAAGCGCACAAAAGGAGACCCGAGGGCCAAGTTAGGTGGGTCTACGTGGCTAGGTACATGGGCCACGTGGGACCCCCTCTTTTGGGCCTCGGAGCTCCGTTGTCATCGATCTTTTCTCCACCGACTCGGTCTTGACCTAAAACTGACTATAAAAATAGTCCCCGACGCCCTTCGGAAAGGAGCGCCGCCGAAACACAGAAACACCGAAACAGAGACCTAGAGTTGCAGATTGGAGGGGGGAAACTCCGGCGGGGCGCTGCCGGCATGGTCTCCATCTTCTCCAACGACTTCTCCACCGTCTCCATGATGAAGAGGGAGTAGTCCACCTCTGGACTATGGGTTTGTGGAAGTAACTTATGTATCTCTCCTCTCTTTGAGCTTCACTAATTAGTACCGTATGAGCTACTGAACATGATTACGGTCATTTATGTAATACCTTTGTGGTGGATTTTTTATGACTTAATATATGTTTGAGATTGCATATGTTTTGTTTCAGTTATGAATATAGATGCATATTATGTACCCCGTTCCTATTTACTTGTTTTGATCAAGCATGTTTATGAGAGCGTGTGTGGGGGTGATGTGTGCATTAGTTGGAGTAACGGGGGTGGCTAGTGTGGTGAACGTGAGAGATAGTTCCGCGATCCAACATTTCCACTACTCCATGACTAGATCTAGCATGTTCTTATTTTAACTTCATGTCATGATACTTAAAACTATACTCTGAGTTATCTTAATTACTGAGGTGTTATGATTTAGTTCGCATCTTGGTGGAGTATAATTGAGACTAATAAACAAAAGGTCTCTATGTTAGGACGTGATGCCCATATAACTAGTAACTTGTCACTAAACTTTTATGTTGCAATCTCAAATGTCAACTATAGTGTTCCATTGTCTACCACTTTATTAAAGAGGGAGTGCATTTGTGAAACCATGAACCTCGGTCCATTTTTAATCATAAGAAACACCTTTCCAACAAGTTTTACCACTTTTCCATTTTCTGCCATTATTAAATCCGAAAATACAAAAACACTTGGAGTCTCAACCTGACCCAATTAATTTTCACGCAGGTAACTACATTATTGGGTATCAAGACTGTTTTTGGCGCCGTTGCTGGGGAATCATTGCTGTAAGGATTTATCCAAGGATATCACAACAAAGTCAACTTCATCACCAACTTGTGCTAACACCTAAGCTTGGGGAGGTTGCACCTACGTGAGCATCATCTTATCCATCTTTACCTTCAAAGCAATTTATTTTGTTTTGTCATTGTCTTGCATTTTTTGTCAGTTTGCATATTTTATTTTCAGTTTTGCATTTTGTGTTGCATTTGTTATTTCGGTTTGCATCATTTAGTGTCATTTTACTTTCAGTTTTGCATAAAAATTAAAAAACACATAAAAACTTGCTAAAATGGGAGAAAGAACTAAGTTGTGTGACTTCACAAACACTCCTAATGATCAATTTATTACTAGAGCTATTACCACAGCTGAGATTAAACTTGATAGTTATGAAGTAAGTCCTAGTTTGTTGAACTTGATAACTAGGGAACAATTTGGTGGTAGTGCTATGGAGGATGCCTCTATGCATCTTCATGATTTTGTTGAAATATGTGACATGCAAAAATTTAAAAATGTGGAAAGTGATATTCTAAAACTGAAGTTATTTGTTTTTTCACTTAGAGGAAAAGCTAAAGAGTGGTTGCATTCATTGCCATCTGGTAGTATTAATTCTTGGGATGATCTGAAAGAAGCTTTCATTAAGAAATATTATCCTCCTGCTAAAATTTTGCAAAATAGAAACAACATTATTTTTTTTGGCAAAATGAAAATGAACATGTTGCTATGGCTTGGAATAGAATAAAACTTATGCTTAGAACTTTGCCATCACATGGGGTTAATGAATGGACCATATTACACTCTTTCTACAATGGTTTAAACTACATGTCTAGAAATATACTTGATTCTGCTGCTGGAGGTGCTTTTATGGGAAAAACTATAGTAGAAGCTAAGAAGATATTGGAAAGCATTTTGCAAAACTATAGTCAATGACATACTGATAGAGCACATAATCCTTCTAAGAAAGTAAACTCTATTCAAGAAACAAATGATTTGTCATCTAAAATGGATACTATTCTTGCTTTGCTTAATAAACCTAATGTTGAAAATGTCCCTTTGCAAGAACTAGTTGGTGAAAATGTTGATGTCAACTTCATTAGGAACTATGGTAGTAATGGGTATGGTTACAACAATTATAACTCCTATAATAAACCCCCATATGTGCCAAATAAATTTGCTACTAGTGGTAATATTTCTAGTGATTTGGAAAACACCATTAGGTCATTTATATCTACTCAAAAGGAGCTTAATAAGGAATTTATCTCTAAGTTTGAAAAACAAGACTCTTTGTTTGAAAGGGTAGATCAGCTTGCTAAGGAAGTCTCCTCATTAAAGAACATCATTACAGCCGAAAAACATGAGGAAACAATTAAATATTGCCAAGAGGTTATCAATAAATCTTGGGAACACATTCATGAGCAAGAGAGAGTTGCTAAAGAATCTATTGGGGTAATGAAAGAGAGAGAAGTTGAGGAAGTTAAAATTCTTAGTGAAGTTAAGGATCCATTGCTTGACTTAGAGAATTGTAGCTTGCATGAATTAATATCCATCTTACAAAAATTTGCATGTGATCCTTCTATTAATGTCAACCAAGCTGGTTTTGGTTCTTATATTGCTAATCATGTCCTGAAAGAAAAGATTGCTAGGTACAACCAAGAGGCTATGATACCACCTAATCTTGGGGATATATGGATTCCCAAGGTACTAGTAACTATTGGAAAAGAGACACACCATGCTATACTTGATCTATTATCTAGTGTCTCTGTTTTATCTAAAGAACTATATGAAGTACTTAAATTAAAAAATCTTAAAAAATTATCTATTGAACTTGCACTTGCTGATGATTCCATTAAACATGCCTTAGGAAAATTAAGTGATGTTATGGTAGAGTTACATATGACTTTTGTACCTGTTGATTTTCTAATCATGGATATGGAGAATAAAACCTCTAGTCCTATTATTCTTGGAAGACCGTTTCTTCCTACTACAGGTGCTATCATTGATTCAAAAGAAGGGAATGTGAAGTTTCAGCTTCCACACAAGAAATGCATGAAACACTTCCCAAGGAAGATGTGCACATCAAAGTTCAAGCTCCCTCATGAGCTTCATCTTCAATAAACAACAAGTAAGAAGTCTGGCTATATGCCTATAAAGAAAGCGCTTTACGGGAGGCAACCCGGTTGTTTTTATTTGTGATTTTCTTTATGTCCTCTTTATGTAACAAGAGACTTATTTTTTAGTTTAGTTTCTGGAATTTTTAATAAAGTGCCAAGTTTTACTCATTTTGGTTTGAAAAAGTTGCTTATAGCGTTCGGAGATTTTATTCCTTCACGAATCTATGCACGGTATGATTTTTAATTCTTATTCTGTAACTCCGACTGAGCTCATATTTGAAGTGTAGTTGAAACTTTTCATCCTCTGTATGCGTGAATTTTTTCGGGATTTTTCGACAAAGTTTAGTAGCGTAGAAAAATACGTTTTGCTGCTGCTGTTTTTCTGGACAGATTCTGCCCCATCTTGTTTGATGCATGCTTTGAGCTTTTAACTTGAATCTTTTTTATCCAATTGAGTTTATGAGTAGGGATACAACATTATACAATTTTAAGACATTCGTATGAATTTTTGTTCAAGTATTATATGCAGCAAGAAATCTATTTGTTTATCACTACTAATGCACCCCACAGAAAAGAAATGGGAGAAACGGTGTTTTGAAGTTTTTTCATAGGGATTGGAGGAGATGCACCAAGAGCTATACAAGGATGGTGAAGACCATAAGCTTGGGGATGTGAAAACAACCCCACTGGAACTACACACTCTCGGTTTGCACACGTCTAACTTCTGTTTTTCGATCGAAAAACTTTATCGCATAAACATGGAGCGTCTTTTTGTTTGTTTGTTTGGTTTGATTTTTATTTTGTGAGTGTCGAGTCTCGAAGGACGGACACCGGGAGTGAAGGACACCCCTTTGTAGATTCGGTAGGGCGCGAAGGAGGCTGGAAACGTCTCTCACGGAGGGGTCTCCGACGAGCTCTCACTCTCTCTCTCTCGATCTCGACGTGTATGGAAAGCAAGCAAAGGACACAGCGATCTACCCAGGTTCAGGCCGCCTGAAGGCTAACAGCCCTACTCCTGCATGTCTGGATAGATGGTGGCAACATGGTGTGGCTACAAGGATGTCTCCGGCGAGGTACCCGGCAAGGGTTTTGGCTAGAGGAAGAAGAAGGACAGATCCTGGCCCGGAGGAGATCACCTTCCCTTTCTCCTCTGCCCTAGCCTAGCTCTGCGGTGTGCTTGCTATGCTTGTAGCCATGTGTGTCTTCTGGCTTGGATTCATCCTTTCTTCCTCGCCATGCCTTGGCCCTCCTTTTATAGGCAAGGGGATACCACAGAGGTCATGCGAGGAGCGTGAGGGGGTCTTGGCGGGAAGAAACCCCTCTCTGTGGTGGAGGAGGAGACGTGGCCTCTCCTCCTCCAAGCATCCTTCCTCGGTTTGGTGAGATCCCCGCCCTTTGGGGGAAAGCGACGTGGGTAAAGGCTGGTGCACCGCAGGTGGTGTCTCCTGCCCGCGCCTTGCTTCCCAAGTCTTCTAGATTCTTCTACCATCTTCTGGAGGGTGGTGGAAACCCTATCTTCAACTTGTACGACCGGGTACCCGAGAGGGAGTCCGGCGCTGTCGGGGCCTCTGGCTCTCGGGGTCTTCATCTGCTTTCAGGGTGCGGGGGACCCGGGGGTCCTTCGCACCCGGTGGCCTTGGCTGGTGGGGTGGGTACCCGCCAGGTCTTGCGTCGTGTCTTGGCCTTGTCCATCTTTGTGCTGGGCCCACAGGTGGTGGACCCACTTTGGCTGCGCTAGGGGAACCCCGTGTTCCACTGTTGCGACAGTAGCCCCCGGGCATGGTCCCGACGGCTTTGCTTCAGCGGCTACCGGGGCTATGACCAAAAAGATGGTCAAAGTGGGTCCCTGGCGCCTGGTCTTCTTGGAGTTATTCTGCTCGGGGGAATAACTGAGTTGGCCTCCTCGATTTCTGGTAACGGAAGAAACGAGGAGGCCACCGCTGGGGCAGCAGCTCGCGCTATAAAAGCGGGGGGAGCTCCTTGGTTCTTCATCTATCTTTCCTTGCCGGCATATTCCGGGGTTCGCCCGGGGACCTCCAGATCCTCGAAACCCCTGAAGACTTTGCACGAGCGTCCCCTTTCTCCTCCAGGCGTCCCAGGAAGAGAAAAGTTTACCCGGCAAACAAAAAGAGATGAACAGATATGCGCAGCCAGTGCGCCTGGACTGGCCTTAGTTGCATTGGCTAGACATGCTCATAGGTTGCTTGTTTAATGTAATGCGAGAATGTAATTTCGGAAGTTAAATATGAATGCAATCCTATGCTCAACTCCTGGGGTCATTTCCCAATCTTCCTTTGCACTAACGCGCCATCTAGTTTATGAGGAGATCTCCTCAGGTGACAAGTATTCTGACTGTCTGCTGCAGTAGTAATACCCCTGGGAGCACTATACCTTCCGGGGACTCACTCCACTGCCTCAGTTACTAGGCCAGAGGGCAACGGACCATTCACAGGGGAGGACGCATTGCCCCCGCAAAGGCTCTCATAAACCGTCAAGCATGCTCAGGTTGACAGTATGTTGACTCCAAGCGAGATATTATGCCTAAGATGCAAGATGCAAATGCAAAGACTTAGCTGTTTTCTGCTGCTTTCTTGATCTACTAGGCCTCTCCCGGGTATCCAGCTCATTATCCACATTTCCTTCGCAGGTTTTCTGTCCCGAGGAGGCGCTACACACAACAAACTTTTAGTGGGAAAAGAAAGGACCCTCTCTTCGTGTCGTGAAAAAGTTTACCCGGAGCAAACCGCAAGCAAAGTTGACTGTGCATTTATGTGCTTATGTGCTTTAAAGCACAGCACTGCCCAATTTCTCCTTTCTGCGGTAGTACGACATGACTGCGAGGCAGCTCCTACTGATAGGCGTGCTCGCGATCAACCCATCAGCCACCGGCACATATCAGCCCCCTGCTTGTGGGTTGTTCCGGGTAACCAATTTAACGACAAAAATTGAGGCTCACGGAATTGAAAAACTTATCTTTTATTCCTTGGCGACGATTCTTACACCCTATTGCAGAACACTAGCCCCTCAGGTGTGCTTAGTCGATACAACTATCTGCGATTCGTGCTTGTAATCAGGGGTAGAATTTGCGGAGGTTTTCGATGTTCCAGGCGTTGCCTTCCGGCCTGCCCTTCTCATCCTCCAGGTAAACTGCTCCAGGCCTCAGGGTATGGGTCACCCGATATGGACCTTCCCACTTGGATGACATCTTGTTCATGCCATCAAGTTTCTGCTTTTTTTCGGAGGACTAGGTCTCCTGGCTCCAGTGCCCTTGCTCGCACATGGCGGTCATGATAGCGTCTGAGTGCTTGTTGGTAACGAGCGGATCGCAGGGATGCTAGACACCGCACTTCTTCCAGGAAATTGATATCATCAATCCTTCTCTCCACTTGAGCCTCCTCATCATAGGCGAGTACCCGGGGGGGTCCATGCTTGAGTTCTGTCGGCAGAACTGCCTCTGCTCCATAGACGAGGAAGAAAGGTGTTTCTCCAGTGGCTCTGCTTGGCATGGTCCTGAGCGACCAAAAGACACTTGGCAGATGCTCGATCCAGTTCTTGCCCCGGTTCTCCAGCTTGTCGAAGGCCTTGGTTTTCAGACCCTTGAGGACCTCCACATTAGCTTGCTCGACTTGCCCATTGCACCTTGGATAGGACACCAAGGCAAAACACACCTTGATGCCCAAATCTTCGCAGAAGTTGAGGAAGGATTGACTTGTGAACTGGGTGCCATTGTCCGTGATGATCCTGTTGGGCACTCCGAAGCGGAACACGATCCCCTCAATGAACTTGATGGTGGCTTGAGTTGTTTGTCTTGGCACTAGCATCACCTCCACCCACTTAGTGAACTTGTCAATTGCCATGAAAAGATACTCATGTCCCCCGACAGACTTCGGGATCTTGCCTACTATGTCCAGCCCCTACACCGCGAACGGCCAAGAGATTGGAATAGGCTGCAGGGCTTGTGCTGGCTGATGAATATCCTTCGCATAGTGCTGGCAAGCTTTACATGTCTTGACGATTTGCTCGTCGTCGTGGTGAACGGTTGGCCAGTAGAACCCATGCCGAAAGACCTTCCCCGCCAGAGACCTTGATGCTACATGACTGGAGCAGGTACCCTCGTGGATGTCCTTCAGCAGCGCCTGACCTTGCTCCTGTGATATGCAGCGGAGTTTGACTCCATTGTCACGCCGCCTGTAGAGCTCGCCGTTGATCAGAACGTAGAGCTTGGCTTGGCGGGACACCCGCTCGGCTTCATGGTCGTCACCCGGGAGGGTGTGCTCGGTCATGTACTTGACGATGTCCAGGGCGCATGTCGGGCAGATTCTCTCCACTGGGAGCACCATCTGACAAGAGGGAAGCAGAGCTTCCTCCGTCGCAGGTACCTCCAGGTCTTGAACTTCCGGGCTGGCTCCCTGAGTTGCCAGGGTAGACAGGGTGCCAGTCCCCGGCTCCGTGGCCGGCTTTGCCTTGATTTTGTCGGAGGGTACTGACGGCTGCTTGAGCACCTCAATGTAGATCCCGGGGGGAACAAGCTCTCGCTGCGAAGCCATCCTCGAGAGCTCATCCGCGACAGTGCTGTCCACCCGCGAGATGTACACGGCCTTGAAGTTGTCGACGCGCCACTGCAGCTTCCAGACTTCCTCAACATACGGGGCCATTTGAGGGCATGCGTACTCCTTGTTGACTTGTTTGATGACCAGCTGCGAGTCACCCTTGACGACGATTTTCTTGATGCCAAGACTGATGGCCACTCGAAGTCTAGCAAGCAGGCCCTCGTATTCCATCGTATTGTTGGAAATGCCTCCGAGGAAATGCATTTGGATGACGTACTTCAGGCGCTCGCCAGTTGGCGAGGTCAGGAAACCCCGGCTCCTCCTCGATTCTTAGAGAAAGAACCGTCAAAGTGCATGGTCCAGGCGCTGGGATCTTCTTTCCTAGGGAGGCAGGTTTCCTCTTCCGGGTCCTCGAATGCGGTCTCAGTCCACTCCGCTGTGAAGTCCGCCAGTGCCTGGCTCTTGATGTTGTCCGTGTGCTCAAATTTGAGACCGAAACCTTGAAGCTCCATGGCCCACCATGATAGGTGTCCTGTGGCCAGTGGGTTCTCCAGGGGGCTCCTCAGATTGTACTTTGACACCACAGTGATCGGGTGGCTTTCAAAGTACGGTCTCAACTTGCGAGAGGCGATGAGGATCGCCAGAAGTAGCTTCTGCATCATGGGGTAGCGCTCCCGGGCATCGCACAGAACCGAACTGACGAAGTAGATCGGATGCTGCACTTTGCGGGAGGGCGCTTCTTGATCAAGCTCCATCTTCTTCTCGGCGTCATCATCCTGAGCTGGCGACAGCTCAGCCCCGATTGCCTCAGTGTTGCTGACACCGGTGGAGATTGTCTAGGCATCGTGGTCACCGGACCCCGGCAGACCCGATGCCTTCTTCTTGCTGGGCTAACCCGGGAGCGTTTCCCCAAGTCGCTTGCCCTTGTCCTTGCTCGGCCTTCTTGGAGGAGCATTACGCTCTGCCACCAGCATCGCGCTTACCACTTGGTTAGTGGCAGCGATGTATAGCAGCGGGGGTTCCTTCTCGGTTGGGGCCACCAGGATTGGCGGTGAGGCAAGGTAGCTCTTGAGGGATTGGAGCGCCTCCTCCACCTCCGGGGTCCAGTCAATGGGACCCTCCTTCTTGAGTAACTTGAAGAACGGAAGAGCTTGTTCCCCAAGCCTTGAGATGAAACGCCCGAGTGTGGTGATGCACCTATTGAGGCGATGCACATCCTTGATCCGCCGGGGTGCTTCCATGCGATCGATCGGCTTGATCTTGTCTGGATTGGCCTCGAGTCCCCGATGGGAAACCAAGAAACCCAGCAGCTTGCCTGGTGGTACCTCAAAAACACACTTCTCGGGGTTGAGTTTGAGATTGACCTGGCGGAGGTTTTCGAATGTCTCGTGCAGGTCCTGCATGAGAGAGTCTCGGTACCGTGTCTTGACCACGATGTCGTCGATGTACGCTTCAGCATTGCGACCCAGCTGTGGCCCAAGGCATGCCTGCATTGCGCGCTGGAAGGTAGCGCCGGCGTTCCGAAGACCAAACGACATTCGGGTGTAGCAGTAGCAGCCCTTGGGGGTGATGAAGGCCGTCTTTTCTTGATCCTCGATAGACATCAGGATCTGATGGTACCCGGAGAAGGCATGCAAGAAGCATAACAGCTCGCACCGGTTGTGGAATCCACGATTTGGTCAATGCGCAGCAGGGGAAATGGATCCTTCGGACAGGCTTTGTTTAAGTCGGTGAAGTCGATGTAGAGGCGCCACTTGAGAGTCAAGGGTTTTGGAACCACCACCGGGTTCGCCACCCAGAGAGGGTGAGGAGCCAAGCGGATGACGCCAGCTTCTAGTAACTTGTCGACTTCGCCAACGATGAACTCCAGCTTTTCCTTGCTCTGGTTTCGGAGGACTTGCTTCACAGGTCGCGCGCCGGGTAACTCCGATGCATTCCACGCAAAGACATCAGAGTTTTCCCGAAGAAAGGCGATGAGCGCACTTTCCTATTTATCCGTAAGGCGGGCACCGATGGTAATGGAGCGAACTCCATCACCGGTCAGTGCCACCTTCTTGGTCAGCCACGGGTCGCCATGGAACGGTGCCTTCTTGTTGGAGGTTAGCGTCGAGGCCCCGGGGTCAGCTCCTTCCCCGGAGTGCGCTTTGAGGTCTTCCTCCATCTCGTCTTGGGTGATATCTGCCGTCGTCGCCACCGTCTGGTTTAGCTTCCGAACGCAGAAGATGACGTCGTCCATGTCGGCCTTGATCTTGATCACTCCCAACAGAGCAGGGATCTTCAGCACGTTGTAGGCGAAGTGGGAAACGGCCATGAACTTGGCCAGAGCAGGCCAGCCAAGTATGCCGTTCTACGGGAGCGGAGTGTCGGCGATGTCAAAGACGACGTCCTCCATGCGGAAGTTCTTGTGGTCACCAAAAGTGACCGGAAGAGTGATCTTCCCGAGGGGCCGCGTGATGCCTCCGTTCACGCCTTGGAAGACGCTAGTGTCTGTGAGGCGAGAGAACGGAATTTGCAGGACAGCCAGCACCTTGGCCGTTAGCAGGTTGAGACTAGAGCCTCCGTCGATCAGCATCTTGGTGACCTTGTAGTTGTGGATGACGGGGGACACGATCAGAGGCAGGGTCCCAACCCTAGAAGTAATGGAGGGATGGTCCTACGGGTCGAAGGTGATGACCTGGCTGGACCAATCCAGAGGCTTCGAAGGAGTTGAAGCCACAGCGTTGAGCTCTCGCACCAGCTTCTTGCCAGCGCCATTGGATGAGGGAAGAGATGACCCTCCATGAATGCAGCCGATGACCCCGGCAACCTCCTGGAATTGCCCACCGTTGCCCCCGGGAGCAGCGGGGGCTTCCCTGTTGTTGCCTTGGGCCGCTGCCTGGTTGTTTTGCTCGCGTCCGTCTTGTCCGCCGCGCCCTCCTCCTCGGCCTCTGCGACCGCCGCCACGACACCAGCCACGGACTCCTCTGCCTTGGCGACCCATGGGACAATCACGAGCGATGTGCCCGGCGACTCCGCAGTTGTAGCAGCCGTCTTGGCCGACCCCGTCAGCCCGACGCTGCTCTCGCAGGGCGAGGTTCCTGAGCGCGCGACAATCCTTGAGCAGGTGGTTGCCTTCAGGATGGATGTGACACCAGGGGTCACCCTCTTCTTCTCCAGCGTCGGTGGGCTTGACCTTCTTCGCAAGCGGCTCGGCGACGAAGACGCGCTTGTCGATTCCAGCATCCCGCTCTTGTTCTTGGCGATGGTGGCCTTGTCTTCAGGTTCATCTTCTCTCACACCTTCCTCCGCCCGCGCGCAGCGGTCCGCGAGCTCCCATAGCTTGCGGGCGGTTTCCACGCGATGGATGCTCAGCTTCTCTTGCATCTTGGGGTTGCGGACGTTGGCGCTGAAGCTCTGGACCACCACTCGTCCTTGAAGCACGGGATGGTGTTCATCTTGTGAGTGAAGCGCTGGATGTACTTGCGAAGAGTTTCACCCGGGAGCTGCTTGAAGTCGTACAAGTCTCTCGGAATACCCGGCGGCCCGTATCCTCCCTGGAAAGCCCCCAGGAACTGCTCCTTCAGTGCTCGCTAGGAGTGGATGGAGCTCTCGGGAAGGTTGAGAAGACAGGTCTGGGCATCTCCCTTCAGGGCCAGTGGGAACCAATTGGCCATCATGATCTCATCAGCCCCGGCAACCATCACTGCGAGAGAGTAGATCTGCAGAAAGTCCCGGGGGTTGGTGGTGCTGTCAAAGCGCATGACATCGATCTTGAACTTCTTTGGCCAGTCGAAGCAATGAATCTCGGGCGCAAGAGCATTGCAGCCCTCGGCTACGTCATCGTCGCGATCCTCCCGGCGATGGCGTTCCCGGCGGCGCTCGATGCGGGTGCGCATATCTTCGTGCAGACGGTTGTTGAGGTTGTCGCAAAGATCATGCTCTTCCGAGGTCAAAGATCCAACAGAGATGGCCTTGCCTCGGTCCTGGGGTGGCCTGTTGGCCATTGGCGGGGGCAGCTCGAGGTGGCTCCATCTCCGCATGGCGTTCCCTACGGGGCTGAGCCCGTGGTTCACGCGTCCTGGTGGTCGTAGCTCCTGGGTTGTTGACGGTAGTAGCCTGGGTAGCTGCAAGAGTCGGCGTAGTCCAGGAGCTTCTCCAAGCGAGCCCTCCATGCTTGGTACACCTTGGAGTCGGCGGCGCCGGGTGGAAACTGCATCAGGGCCTTGGCGGTCACCAGGGCGTCGTGACGAGCTTGGGCGTCTGAAGGCGTGGGCGCAGAGGACTTGCTCTTGGATGGCTGGGGACATCCGGTGTCCTTGGTCGCTCCGTTGCCGACGCTCTTCTCTCTAGAGGGAGGAGGAGGCCGGAAGGAGGCATGCAGAAGCGAGGCTTCCTTGGATCCGCCGCCAGGGTCACGGTTGGGTCCATCTGCGCTGTCCGGCACCGTCTTCTCCGCGGGATGTGGGGGAGGCGTTCGTTCGCGCCGTGCGCCTGCGGCACGGCGCTCAGCAGAAGCCTGAGTGCGCGAAGGAGAGGCAGCCTTGGAAGCCGCAGCCTCGGGCTTCTTCTTGGGTGGCAAGCTTGACGAAGATCTCCGAGCTGGTGAGGACGAAAACAGCGCTTGCGTCCCCTACCTGGCGCGCCAGATGTCGAGTCTCGAAGGACGGACACCGGGAGTGAAGGACACCCGCTTTGTAGATTCGGTAGGGCGCGAAGGAGGCTAGAAACGTCTCTCACGGAGGGGTCTCCGACGAGCTCTCTCTCTCTCGATCTCGACGTGTATGGAAAGCAAGCAAAGGACATAGCGATCTACCCAGGTTCAGGCCGCTCGAAGGCTAACAACCCTACTCCTGCATGTCTGGATAGATGGTGGCAACATGGTGTGGCTACAAGGATGTCTCCGGCGAGGTACCCGTCAAGGGTTTTGGCTAGAGGAAGAAGAAGGACAGATCATGGCCCGGAGGAGATCACCTTCCCTATCTCCCCTGCCCTAGCCTAGCTCTCTGCGGTGTGCTTGCTATGCTTGCAGCCGTGTGTGTCTTCTGCCTTGGATTCGTTCTTTCTTCCTCGCCATGCCTTGGCCCTCCTTTTATAGGCAAGGGGATACCACAGAGGTCATGCGAGGAGCATGAGGGGGTCTTGGCGGGAAGAAACCCCTCTCTGTGGTGGAGGAGGAGACGTGGCCTCTCCTCCTCCAAGCATCCTTCCTCGGTTTGGTGAGATCACCGCCCTTTGGGGGAAAGCGGCGTGGGTAAAGGCTGGCGCACCGCAGGTGGTGTCTCCTGCCCGCGCCTTGCTTCCCAAGTCTTCTGGGTTCTTCTACCATCTTCTGGAGGGTGGTGGAAACCCTATCTTCAACTTGTACGACCGGGTACCCGAGAGGGAGTCCGACGCTGTCGGGGCCTCTGGGTCTCGGGGTCTTCATCTGCTTCCGGGGTGCGGGGGACCCGGGGGTCCTTCGCACCCGGTGGCCTTGGCTGGCGGGGTGGGTACCTGCCAGGTCTTGCGTCGTGTCTTGGCCTTGTCCATCTTTGTGCTGGGCCCACAAGTGGTGGACCCACTTTGGTAGCGCTAGGGGAACCCCGTGTTCCACTGCTGCGACAGTGAGACCACCACATTATCATTCATATATGAAAGAGCTACTGGAAATATGGGTTGAAATATGTTGGATGCTATTATAAGATTGGGAAAAGGGATGTTTGAGTTGATTTTAAAAGATACATATAGTTGCATGATTCATGAGCTTGTTAATGAGTAATAATTTGCAAATGCTTTATCAAGAGCTATCACTTATTCATGTTTTGATGTTGAATGTTATTTTACTTTGTTTAACATGGATTAGTTAGTTCTATGGACACTCATGCATGCATTTAGATGGTCAACTTTCTCCCTCTTGCTAGCCCAAAAATTCCAACAAGTAAAAACTTGTTTACAATACCTTCAATCAAAGTTATTCCAGTGAGTCTACCATATCTACTGATGACCCACAAGTATAGGGGATCGCAACAGTCTTCGAGGGAAGTAAAACCCAATTTATTGATTCGACACAAGGGGAGCTAAAGAATATTTATAAGCCTTAACAGATGAATTGTCAGTTCAGCTGCACCTGGAAATAGACTTGCTCGTCATAGAATATCAGTAGCAACAGTTTTATAGCAGTAGTGAAATAATAGCAGCAGTGAAATAAAGACAGCAGTAGTGATTGCGGTAAACAACATGATTAAAACACCGTAGGCATATGGATGGATGAACGGGCGTTGCATGGATAAGATAATTCATGTAACAATCAAGACATAGGCATTTGCAGGTAAATAAAGATAAAGCATCCAAGTACTAAGTAACCATAGGCATGTATTCCGTATATAGTCGTACGTGCTCGCAATGAGAAATTTGCACAACATCTTCTGTCCTACCAGCCCGTTTGCAGCGGGGCCTCAAGGGAAACTACTAGTAATTAAGATACTCCTTTTAATAAAGTACCGGAGCAAAGCATTAACACTCCGTGAACACATGTGATCCTCACATCAAAGCCATCCCCTCCGGTTGTCCCAATTGCTGTCACTTCGGGGTCTCAGGTTCCGGACAATAATATGTGTATACAACTTGCAGATATGATCTAAAACAATGATTATACTCATGATACAATAACATGTTCAGATCTGAAATCATGGCACTCGGGCCCTAAGTGACAAGCATTAAGCATAACAAGTTGCAACAATGACATAAAGTACTAACAACGGATACTAGGCACCATGCCCTAATGATCCTATATCTATTACATGAACGATCTCATCCAATCCCTACCATCCCTTCAGCCTACAGCGGGGAATTACTCACACATGGATGGGGGAAACATGGATTGTTGATGGAGAGGCATCGGTGATGATGATGGCGATGATCTCCTCCAATTCCCCGTCCTGGCGGAGTGCCAGAACGGGGTTTCTGGTCCCCGAAATAGGGTTTTCGATGGCGGCGGCGCTCTGGAGAGTTTCTGGAAATATGGTCGATCCCCTGGCATTTTTAGGTCAAGTCCTTTAAGTAGTCAAGAGGGGGATGCGAGGGGGTGACCGAGCCGACCTCACCATGTGGTGGCGTGGCCCAAGGCCCACCGCGCCGCCACGTCGTGAGGGCGCCTCGTGGCTCGCCTCCGTCTCCCCTTCTGGCTCCGTGGGTCTTCTGATAAAATAGGAACTTTGCGATAGTTTCTGGGGATTTCCCCGAAAGTTGACTTTCTGCACAAAAACAAGACACTAGGGCAATTCTGCTGAAAACAGCGTTAGTCTGTATTAGTTGTATTCAAAACACACAAATTAGAGGCAAAACAACAGCAAAAGTGTTCGGGAAAGTAGATACGTTTTGGACGTATCAACTCCCCCAAGCTTAGCTTATTGCTTGTCCTCAAGTAATTCAGTGAACAACTGAGTGCGATAAAAGAAGCTTTCACGAACACATTTGCTTCATATGATGTATATATTCTCACTATATGGACAAGTGCTTAGGCAATTCATAATAAGATGTATGCAAAAAAATGTCACCTAATTGCCATGTAAACCATGAAAAGATGCCAACATACTAATAACAAACAACATGAAACATATCTATCTACAAGATTGCAATGCTCATAATAGGATATGATAAGGTGGTATCTCGCTTGCCCGTATTTGTACAGCAAAACATAAATGCCCATGCACCTCTGAAATTCAAGGGAAGACTAGAAGTAAAGATATCAAAAATAAAAGCATCAAAGTTATACCACAGTTAACCGTATTCTGGGACAAGCACATTACACTAAGAATGACAACTATGCTCTCGAGAAGGTGCTCAAAGAAAGGATGTGTAGAACCCCCACCTTTTAACAAAGGTTGGGATTCCCCGTGTAACGTGCTAGTCCCTGGATCGACTTGCTAGCACACACAGTTCGAGATGTAATACCATAACATTGTATCAAAGTATATTACACGATGATCTAGAATTTAAAAGATTCGATACAAGGTGCATAGCCGAAGGCTAGCTCAAACCAAAGTAAACACACAGCGGAAAGCAAATGATACAGTGAGCCCATCATCTTCATGTGCCACAGGCAAGCATGTTGGTTGTAGACTCGAAACCCTGTCGCAACCTCACTCATCGTCTGACGGGCCTGCAACGGTGAGTTACAGCCCAACTGTATGGGTCAGCACAATTGAATTGTGATGGCAAGATGACACTTATGTGGATATAAATGGCAACCTATATTCTACATGAATATTTGGCTAAGTGGAGTTTTGAGGCTGATTTGCATAAGGACAGTTTTATCCTATCATTTGTAAAACAATTTTCATCATAGACAAAGAGTACCACTGATAGACATCAGTGAACGCCTTTGACAACTACTCATGGCAAGCACCACTGATAGACATCAGTGAGCATCCATCCCTTGTTCACCCTCAAGTTTTAATTTAGAAATTAGGATGAGGAGATCTTCAATAGCTTCCCGGTCTAGTTGCTCAAAATGTCCGTAACCGGGGACACGGCTAAGTATACTTAGTTTTAACTCTCGAGAGGGTGTGCACTTTCACCACAAGACCCAATCATTCCCTCCTCCATTGCAACCAATTATGAAATGGAAAAGAGAAGACTGAGATGAGATATTTCGGAAGAACTTTCCCACCCCACAATGGCCTGACGCGCTTCACCTATAAACCTCTACCACCACCTGTCAAGCCGGGATGAGTCCGCGCAACTTACTCAATCAAGACAAAGCCCATATGACATGTGGCTGCACTAGAAGCTACTGAACAAGGAGAGTCTACAATGGGTGACTTTCCACAATTATGCACTTCCACCAAGGGAAAATTACCATAGACATGAACCATAGACATGGACCCCCTGAGTAGTCACCCACCATGGTCCTCCAACCAGCACCCAGGTAGTTCATTGATTAGTTATTAATTTTCATCACTATCCAACTAATCGAAACCTTTTTCATAGCATGACTAAGCATCTTAAATACCAAGTTTCACACTACAAAGTTCTGGGTGGGGGATGGCTACACACTAATAGGAGCATAGCATAGTATAATATTCAGTAACAAGCCTATCATGCATACTACTGAAAACACTAAGTGCATAGTAGTAAAAGTAGTAGGACTTTTATGGTGTCACTTGCCTTGGCCAACTGAGGAGTTGAAGTTACACTCTTCACAACACGTAAGGCACTCCGTATAATCTAAACATAGAGATAACACAATAGTAAACAAACAATTCAACAACATCATCACATACAAAAGCAAACAAGCATATCAAGGTCTTCACAAAACTTTGGTCGAAGTTCATCACCTAATTCAGTATGCAAAAAGAATTAATGTGATTGGGTTTCGGGTTTTCCATTTTGGTTAAAGGTTGGTCGAGCAATTATGTTTGAACATCATGGATGTCATATATAATTTTTTTGTGGTGTTCTATGGGTTCTAGAAGGTTGGTCTTTGATCAAAATGGTCACATAAGGCATTTTGTAAAAGGTTTAACACATTTTAAAACAAGGATTTTTGCATACAACATTTTAGTAAGATCTTAAACATAAAATTAAATGGTTTGAGTTGACAAATGATTGTAATTTATGGGTTTAGGTCTTTCTAGTCAGAGGCAACTAATTGTGTCATTTTACAAAAGGGAAACATATTAAAATAGTTTACAAAATTTAAACTATATCCAAAATACTCCAATTGAGTCTCTGGTTTTTAAATTGTTTAAAAAGTATTCAAAAATATTTTTAAAGGTGGCCAACTTATTCTACATAACCTAAGGTTTCCAAAAATATTTTATTTGCAAATCTTGGACTTATAGAAATAAAGTTATGCCAAAAATACTTAAATCTCTCATTTGAAATTTGAATGATTTAAACTTTGGCAAAACAGGAAACTAATAGTTCTAAAAGATTCTAAAAATCCATAGCTTTTGAAAAATATAAAGTTTGCTAAATTTGGCTAAACCAATAAAAAGTTGTGATGGTTTGAAGTTGCAGGGGTTTTCTGCAAAACAGCCATTTTAATTCAATTTCGGGATAATTCCAGAAAATGGCTGGGTGACGTGTCGTGCTGTGATTGGCTGATAATGGTTCGTTAAGTGATCTAATCGTGGCCGTTGATTTTGAATCGGACGGTCGGGAGAGGTTTGACCATTACCTGGCGACGCGGGTCACCGGAGATGGAGGGTACGGCGGCGCTGCGCTCAGACATGGATGCGCCGGTCGTTCCGGTGGTCCTCGGAGACGACGGAGGCGACGACGAGGTGAGGCGCGACGTGGCGGAGGCGATGAGCATGATGGCGTGCTCGATTGCTTCCCGGTACGGCGGCGCGGCGCGGCTGGACGCGGCTGTGGCGCCGGCGTGCTTCGGGCGAGGACGGGCGCGACGAACGGCTGTGAAAATAAATCGAGGGAGGGGTTAGGAGGGTGCGGGCGGGCGAGGGAAACTTGTTGGGACCAAAAAGGGGGCGGCAGGGACCTTCGGCGTCACCGGAAATGGCGAAATGCGGCGGCGGCCGTGGTTAACTCCGGCGAGGGAATTCGCGGCAACGGGGGCGTGGGACGGAGGGGTGCGAGGGGGAAATTGGAGCGGGGGACGTCGGCTACTTAACGGGCGCGGGGTCTCGGCTGGGGATGCGCCAGAGCGTGCAGGGCGAGTGGGGAAGGTGGCCGGGGTCGTGGGCGTCATGGGCGCGGGGCGGCGGTTGGAGAAGAAGACTAACAAGTGGGTCCCACCTGTCAGCGAGAGAGTGGGCGCGCCCGGGCGTTGGGCAGTTAGGCGCTGCTCACGCGGCGAATAGCCACTGGGCTTCGGCCTAGTTGGCGCTTTTCTTCTTTTTGTTTTTTTATTTCCTTTTTCTTTTCAGTTTTCTTATTTCTTTTATAACTATTGTTTTACAAATCCAAATTGATTCAAACCAATTTCTAAAATTTTGTAAAATCAAAACCTTTCTTTTGAAACTTACAAACACACTTTTCCAATCATATTTAAATTTGAAAATTCGAAATAATGCATAAAGGTTTATTAGAACCTTTATGTTCATTTTCTGAACTAGGGTTTTATAAATTCCTTTTGACCTAAAAATAAAATCTAGAAAAAGGTATGAGTAATATCACTCAATTTGATAAACTCAATAAAAATTCTTTGATACAAATATTTAATTTAACAAGAGTTGATAATTCATTTTAAAAACAAATAACCATTGGAAATACAAAAATAGACATTTCACTTCAAAATCTTTAAATCTTAAAAATAGAAGGTAAGGAATTATTTTAAATTTACAAATATCCATTCATATCATGGCCTTTATAAATCCCAAAATAGAATAAATACAATTTTGAAAAGGAGCAAAAACTCATTTCAAATTCACATGGATAGATAAACTCATTTTAATAATATAATGTGTCGAAATAATTTCAAAACCATTTGTAAATAGGGTTTATTAAGTAATTAAAGTAATATATTAAAGTCCATTTCAATTTGAGTAGTTTGTTTTATTTAAAACAAAAAGTTTTGATTTTTAGTGATTTTTTTAAAACTTTCAAAAATCCGGGATGTTACAAGATGGTGACTAAGCATAAAAACAAAAGATTGGCCCTTCGCAGAGGGAAGCACGGATTAACATGTGCTAGAGCTTTTTATTTTTTTAAACAGAAGTAAAATTGTTTTGGGAGGTGGTTGTTCCTGTCAACGAATGGCAATAGAGTTTCTGTTATCTTCCATACTAAACAAGTTGAGAGCGGTTCCGAGATGTTGATATTAACATTTATAGCATGCACTTTATATATAGTTTGACACTCCTCCCAACCTTTGCTTACACAAGCCATGGCTAACCGAATCCTCGGGTGCCTTCCAACAATCACATACCATGGAGGAGTGCCTATTTTGTTTGTTTTTAGCTTTTTGATGTTATAATGGTCTAACCAGCTCTTTGCAAAATTAGTGACAAGCAGATGAAGCATGCAAGTCGGGGTACTTAATTTAGTATGGAAGATAACAAACCCAACTACTACTTCCTCATGAGCTAAAAACAGTGTCACAAAATGAGAAGTAATTTGAAGGTTTTAAAGGTAGCACATGAAAATTTACTTGAATGGTTTGAAATGCCATGCATAGGAATTTATAGTGGACTCTTTGGAATAACTTGGTTTTCAGAGATTTGGAAGCACGAGCAGCATTCCCGCTCAGTACAAGTGGAGGCTAGCAATAGACTGGGAAGCGACAATCAAGAGAGCAATAACCGTCATAATCATGCTTGCGACAAAACAAAATTAACGGAGGCATAAAAGTGATACAAGAACTCTGAGGCAAAATAAATCATCAAGGCTTAATTGACTTTTTTTTTTCAGTCATATGCATGCGTGAGCATGTGCCAAGTCAATTCAAACGAATCATTCAGAGGAGGATACCACAGTGTCATACCCTTTTATGAATAGAACAATGCAAGCAAACATCAATATAACATGCTACCCACTATTAATAAATTGGAACTGATCATAAGAGAACATGAACTATTAAGCACCACTAAATAACATATACCTCACATGAACCAACTAAGCATGCTCACATGGATGAGTATATGTACAAAAATGAAAACAAATAGAGTTCATACCAGCCTCTCACCCCAACTCGAATCGTCGTAAATCGTCATTATTGCTTTTCACTTGTGTGGCTTGAATGATATGAAATGATAACCAAGCTCCACTGGAGTCACGGAAGGCTGTCGAACTCTGCAGCAAACTATACAAAACCAAAAAGAACAACAAATATTTTTGGGTTTTTCGAATTTAAAACAAGAGAAAAAGAAGCAAGCAACAAAGCAAAATATTTTTGGATTTTTGAATAATAAACCGAATTTAAACAACTAAGCAAACTAATACTAGAGACTTAAAGAAACAAATAAAGAGAAACAACAGAAATATTTTTGGTCTTTTTGTGTTTTGGAAAGCAAATGCAAAACAAGAAACAACAAAAAGAAAGAAAGAAAGAAAATCGAAACATGGATATACAAAGTACCGACAGAACATGATATATAAATGAGTGAGATGTCGGTATACCTCCCCCCAAGCTTAGGCTTTTGCCTAAGTGGAGATCAATCGTAACGTGGGTAGGAACTCCAGGCTGGTGGATCATACCTGGCGTGCACATAATCTGGCTCCACTGAGGAAGAAGAAGCAGAAGGCCCAGCGTACCCAGGATGTGGGTGTGAGTAACCAGCCGTGTCAGAGGACTGGGCGAAGTCATCTTCAGCCCACTCTCCATCATCCTCTGCGTGATGGCCATGTTGCTCTATGTATGCATCGAATTCATCCTCCAAGAGTGACCAACTTGCCCTGGAATCAAGGTTAAACAAAAGAGGCGCAGGCAAACCGACTATTCGGTCAGATTTAACTACTCTCCACCCTCGCTTCTTGAAAAAGTTATCTCATAGACAAGCTATTCAAATCAGACCAATTAGAAACAAAGTTGTGTTTTATCATGGAAGTAATATCAAGTTTCTTTATGGGGAGCTGAACATCCAAACGGTGAGGTACTACACCATGCATAGCTAATAAGCGAGAAGCAATGAGACCCCACAAAATCCCCCTTTCTCGCGGTTAGTAGCAAGACGGAAAGCTATCAAAGCACCCAAATTATAGTTCCTATCTTGTTGCAAAGCCGCTGCTAGGAAAGCCAAGTCATGAACAGATAATTTACCTGCAACTTCCTAGCAAGAACGCACTTTGAAATGAAATAGGCAAAATATCGAATAGATGGGAGTTGAATACTTCGAATTTTACCATTCTCATCTGAGAAACTTCTTCCTTGGCAGATATCCTTGTACAAGTCCATCAATGGCTTTGGATGCCCTCTTATCTTCTCTCGCAATCCCCATTGGGGCACCCTAATGGCTGTACAAAAATCATCAAAGGGCAAGTTGACAGTTTTATTGTAAATTTTGTAGCGAACCATGGGGTTAGGTAAAGACCAATCGAAACTGAAATCCTGCACCACAGACACAGTTAGCTTTGCATATTGGTAAGGTTCACCAACAACAAAATCAACCAATCCTGCATTAGAGATTAGAGTTTGAAAATCTTGCAGAATCCCTGCACTTCTCATGAACTCTGAGCATGGATAGATGGAGGGGAACACACCCTCTTCACGATGGATTCTCATGACTTCAGGCACCACCAATTCTTGATGGTTAAGTTGATGTACATTCATCTCCATTTTCTGAAATTTTTGGCAAACACTATAAAAATTGATTTTGAGACATCTAAATGAAGGGAACTACTATAGGACTTGCTAGAGGATTAAACATGCATCAAAACTAATTATTCTAACATAGAACAAGCATGCAAACTCACTTAACATGTCACCTACAGCAGCAAAATACTCAAGAATACTCCACTAAACAAAATTCTACTTGGATATTCGGAGGAGTCACATACCGGAGAAAATGCCCCAAATCTCAGCAGCAAAGATGGGCTGAGCAAGGAGATCGAAAATCGCGAGCAAGAACAGCAAGAACACGGGTTTGAGCAGGGAAATGTGTTTGGTCGTGAAAGAGAAGAGGTGGTAGGTGGCTGATGAGTGGAGGGCCAGGTGGGGCCCTCACCATGCCACGGCGCGGCCAGATGCCTGCCGCGCCACCATGTGGTGAGGTGGCATGGTGGGTCCCCCTGGTCACACCAGGCACTCCCACGTTGCTCTTTCAAAAATAGGACCAGTGGTATAATTTTTATAAATTTTTGAGAACTTTCAATTTGGACAATTTCTGGGTACTTGATAATAAAATCAGGGCAGAAAAATGATTTTCAAAATCTAATTCAACTAAACTTTTGAAACTAAGCAAATACAGTAGGTAAGACAAGGATGAGGAATAAAATGTTGTTTAGCACCTTCATGTATATAAATGTATTTGTTAACAAGGTTGATCAAGTCTTGCCACCAAATAAATTTTATATGACACAAATGAATTAAACATCATGAGACAATCATGTTACCTTGAATTGTATTGATATGGATCCAATCATAATGTTTTGATATCCTTCTTGATGATCATATATAGGGCAATCAATACTTCCCACTTTGATAGTTCTAAAATTAGAAATTGTATTAACTCCAAATACTTTGTCCACTTTCTTGGGGAAATAAACAGTGTGCTCTTTGTCATTCACATTAAAAGTTACTTTTCCTTTATTGCAATCAATAACAGCACCTGCAGTATTTAGAAAAGGTCTCCCAAGAATAATAGACATATTATCATCTTCAGGCATTTCAAGCACAACAAAATCAGTTAAAATCAAACAATTATTAGCCACTTGAACAGGGACATCCTCACAAATGCCAACAGGAACAGCAGTAGATTTATCAGCCATTTGCAAAGATATATCAGTAGGTATCAGTTTATCAAGATAAAGTCTCTTATAAAGAGAGAAAGGCATAACACTAACTCCTGCTCCCAAGTCACATAGAGCAGTTCTAACATAATTATTTTTGATGGAACAGGAATGGTTGGTATACCTGGATCTCCAAGCTTCTTTGGAACCTTGCCATTGAAAGAATAATTAGCAAGCATAGTAGAAATTTCCTCATTGGAATTTTCCTCTTGTTAGAAACAATATCTTTCATATACTTTGAATAAGGAGGCAATTTAATAGCATCAGTCAAAGGAATTTGCAAGAACAAAGGTTTCATCCAATCACAAAATTTATTATAGTGTTCTTCTTCCTTTGATTTGAGTTTCTTAGCAGGAAAAGGCATTTGCTTTTGGACCCAAGGTTCTCTCTCATTACCATGTTTCTTAGCAATGAAGTCTCCTTACCATACTTTTTACCTTTAGTATGCTTTTCAGGTTCCTCTTCAATTTCTTCTTTATCAGAAGCATCATTCTTATCATTATCATTGTTATGTTCATTACCACTTTCAGTTTCAGCATCAGAAATAGATATACTATTAGGATCATTAATAGGTTCAGAGGATTCTACAACAGTTTTATGTTTCTTCTTCTTTTTCTTAGAAGGAGCACTAGTTTCATTAACTCGTTGAGAATCTTGTTCAATTCTTTTAGGATGCCCCTCAGGATATAAAGGATCCTGAGTAGAAATACCTCCTCTAGTTGTTACTTCACAAACATGTTTCTCTTTATCCCTAGAGGCATTAACTAACAGATCTTTTTGCACTTTAGTGAGTTGATCAATTTGAGTTTGAACCATATGAAAATGTTTAATAAGCATCTTAACATCATTGGAGGTTCTCTCCACAATATCATGCAATTTACTAATAGCTTGAGAATTCTCATTTAAATGATTTTCCACTCATTAAAGTTATCTTGCTTAACAATATAATTATCAAACTCATCTAAGCATTGATCAGGAGGTTTAGAGTAGGGAATATCTCTATCATCAAACCGTTGGAGAGAGTGTACCTCAATTATGGATGAATGGGGAATTGGCTTACATAATTCTTCTATAGGAGGAAGATTCTTCACATCTTCAGATTTAATACCCTTCTCTTTAAGAGATTTCTTGGCTTCCCTCATCACTTCATCATTTAATTCAATCATACCCTCTTCTTTAGTATTGGTGTTGGTGTTGGGGTCGGCTCAGGTAAGGTCCAATCATCATGATTTTGGCTTATTTTAGCCATTAATTCCTCAGCTTCATCTGGAGTTCTTTTCCTGAAAACACAACCAGCACAACTATCCAGGTATGTCCTAGATTCAACAGTTAGTCCATTATAAAATATATCAAGAAGTTCATTTTTGGCCAATTGATGTCCAGGCCGAGCCCTAATTAGAACAAAACCTTGACCAAGATTCAGGCATTTTCTCTCCTTCAACCTGTTTAAAGTTAAAAATCTCTGCAAAGCAGCATGTTGGCACTAGCAGGAAAATATTTCTGAAAGAAAGCATTAAGCAAACCAATAGGACTATCAATAGAACCAGGAGACAGATTATTATACCAAGTTTTAGCTTCATCTTTCAATGAGAAAGGAAAAAATTTAGTAACAAAGTAACTGTTTCTTTATATCATCAGAAAACAAACTACTCAAAGTAGAGAGCTCATTCATGTGTTCTAACACTTTCATTTTCAGTACCACAAAAAGGTTCTTTCTCAACAATGGATATATGTGACAAATCAAGAGAAAGTCATAATCCTTATCTTTAATGTTTATGGGAGATGTGGCAAATTTAGCATCAGGAGACAGTTTATATCTAACAGCATGTTTTGCAAGAAGATTTTTAATATTACTTGCACTAGTAGCATGACATTCATCAATAAAGTCATCATTAAGTTCCACATAAGTTTCATCAAGATCATCACAAGTAAATCTCAACTCAGGTGAATCAACGGGAGTAGTGGGACTTCCACTAGGTGTTTCAGCATTTTCAATTTGTTTAGATTTAGCAATTGTAGCATCTAGAAAGGGACCTAAGAACCACTTTCATCAAGAACAGTAGAAGCATCATCAAAATTATCAGAAGCATTTTCAGATTCAGCAGAAGTAACAGTGCGTGTAGCTTGTGGTGGTGTAATAAGTTGACTCATCATAGATGGTGAATCAAGAGCAGCAGAGGTACTCAGAGTTGTACCTTTCCTTGTAGTGGATGGCAGTATGCGGACCTTCTCATCACGAGTTTTACCCATGATGAATAATTGCAGTGAACAATATCACTCTCAGGTGAGCTTATAGATAGAGCTATGCTCCCCGGCAACGGCGCCAGAAAATAGTCTTGATGACCCACAAGTATAGGGGATCGCAACAGTCTTCGAGGGAAGTAAAACCCAATTTATTGATTCGACACAAGGGGAGCCAAAGAATATTTATAAGCCTTAACAGATGAATTGTCAGTTCAGCTGCACCTGGAAATAGACTTGCTCGACAGATTATCAGTAGCAACAGTTTTATAGCAGTAGCAGTAGTGAAATAATAGCAGCAGTGAAATAAAGACATCAGTAGTGATTGCGGTAAACAACAGGATTAAAACACTGTAGGCATAGGGATGGATGAACGGGCGTTGCATGGATAAGATAATTCATGTAATAATCAAGACATAGGCATTTGCAGGTAAATAAAGATAAAGCATCCAAGTACTAAGTAACCATAGGCATGTGTTCCGTATATAGTCGTACGTGCTCGCAATGAGAAACTTGCACAACATCTTCTGTCCTACCAGCCCGTTTGCAGCGGGGCCTCAAGGGAAACTACTGGTAATTAAGGTACTCCTTTTAATAAAGTACCGGAGCAAAGCATTAACACTCCGTGAACACATGTGATCCTCACATCAAAGCCATCCCCTCCGGTTGTCCCAATTGCTGTCACTTCGGGGCCTCGGGTTCCGGACAATAATATGTGTATACAACTTGCAGATATGATCTAAAACAATGATTATACTCATGATACAATAACATGTTCAGATCTGAAATCATGGCACTCGGGCCCTAAGTGACAAGCATTAAGCATAACAAGTTGCAACAATGACATAAAGTACTAACAACGGATACTAGGCACCATGCCCTAATGATCTTATATCTATTACATGAACGATCTCATCCAATCCCTACCATCCCCTTCAGCCTACACGGGGAATTACTCACACATGGATGGTTGATGGAGAGGCGTCGGTAATGATGATGGCGATGATCTCCTCCAATTCCCCGTCCTGGCGGAGTGCCGGAACAGAGTTTCTGGTCCCCGAAATAGGGTTTTCGATGGCGGCGGCGCTCTGGAGAGTTTCTGGAAATATGGTCGATCCCCTGGCGTTTTTAGGTCAAGTCCTTTAAGTAGTCGAGAGGGGGACGCGAGGGGGTGACCAAGCCGGCCTCACCATGTGGTGGTGCGGCCCAGGTCCCACCGCGCCGCCACGTGGTGAGGACGCCTCGTGGCTCGCCTCCGTCTCCCCTTTTGGCTCTGTGAGTCTTCTGATAAAATAGGAACTTTGCGATATTTTCTGGGGATTTTCCCGAAAGTTGACTTTCTACACAAAAACAAGACACCAGGTCAATTCTGCTGAAAACTGCGTCAGTCCGTGTTAGTTGTATTCAAAACACACAAATTAGAGGCAAAACAACAGCAAAAATGTTCGGGAAAGTAGATACGTTTTAGACGTATCATCTACCTATTAGCTATGGGGCGGAAGCAGTCCTTCCCACTGAGCTAAGGCATGGATCTCCCCGGGTACTCGCCTACGATGAGGAGTCACAAGCTGAGAGGAGGATTGATGACATCAACTTCTTGGAAGAGATGCGGTGCCGAGCATCATTAGGATCTGTTCGGTACCCACAAGGGCTCAAATGCTATCATGAACGCCATGTCCGTTCTCGGGCACTGGAACCCGGAGACCTGGTTATCCGTAAGAAGCAGAAACTTGATGGCATGAACAAGATGTCATCCAAGTGGGAAGGTCCCTATCGGGTAACACACACCTGAGGCCTGGAGCAGTCTATCTGGAGGATGAAAAAGGCAGGCCAGAGGGCAACGCCTGGAACATCAAGAACTTTCGGAAGTTCTACCCCTGATTACGAACACGAATCGCAGATAGTTATATCGATTAAACACGCCCAGTGGACTAGTGTTCTGTAATAGGGTGTAAAATCGTCGCCAAGAAATAAAAAATAAGTTTTTTCAATTCCGCCATTCCACATGTGCCGTCGATACACAAGCTACTAGGCATCTGAGCGCGGCAAATGTCGCGTGAGTGTTTTTGAATTTCAATTTGAAAATTGTGACATTGTAAAGTTGTCTAAGTTTGGGAATAATCGGAATTGAAAATGACTTCGTTGTGGAAATGATTGGATTTTGGAGATTGCTCAAATTTGGGAACTATTGTAATTTAATTTTAAAAGTGTTTTTGTTTTTTATGTGGAAATGTTTTGAAATAGTTGAAATGGTTCTATATGTTTGTATCTTGTCGTAATATTTGTTTGAATTTTATATTTGGAGGATGTGAAGTACATGATTGTTTGTTGAAGTTAATTTATAATTAGAGGAAATTCATTTGGATTTTGTACAAATATTATTCAAATTAGAGTAGTGGTGAAATGTCATACCGTAAGCATTTGTTTCAATTACATAATTAAGTTTAATGCAATTTATGAGATATATTTTAGAGTTTTTTATAATTTTCTAGCAATTTGAAATGTTCAAATGTGTTGCATTTATATGGACATTTATTTCAAATGTGCTAGTTTTTAAAAGGGAAATACTTCGAAATAGTTAGTATTATTTTTATTGTTATTTTTTTGAGTGCTTTTATATATTGTGGAGTACCGTTGAATGTTTAGCAAATTGAAATGGTTATATATATTTGTATTTTGCTGAAATATTTATTTGAGTTTCGAAATTGGAGGGTGTATAGTACAATTTGTGTGAGGTAAGTTTGAAAATTTGTGAAATTTAGAAAAAAATTTATATTGTATGTATTATTTTGAAATGTAGATCTGAAAATATGTTTTTTTTAGTTTTAGTGTTTTTTTGTAATTGTTATTTCGAATTGTAGTTTGCAAGGTATAATTTTTTTTTAATTTTAACATTTTTTTATAATTCTTGGTATATTGTTTTTATTATTTTGAGTTGTAGTTTGGAAGTTACAATTTTTTTAAGTTTTCATTTTTTTTCAACTGTTATTTTGAATTATAGAATGAAAGGTGTGGTATATTTTTTAAAAACATTGTAGAATGTTTCTTGTGTGGAAAATTTGATAGTTTGCGATAATTTACAAAATTTAGTAAATTCTAATATGTTGTTTATATTATTTTTTGCATTATAGTTTTGGAGATATGAATTTTTAAAATTTTAGTATTTTGTATAATTTTTATTTTGAATTGTAGAACGAAATGTATAAGTTTTATGGTTGTCCATATGTATTATTTTGCATTTTAGTTTTGGAAATATGAACTTTTTAAATTTTAGTATTTTTATAATTGTTAGGTTGAACTGTAGACTGAAATTTAAGAATTAATTTAAATGTAGTATTGTATGTAGTCAATATTATTTTTTAGTTTTGGAAATTATTAAAATTGAAGAAATGTTTATGTGTAGAATGTGTTTAGTTCCAAAAATTGTTTATGCTGACAATTTTTTTAGGATTGTTTTTTTAATTACCTTACAAAATGGTTAGGTTTGGAATTTGTTTCTAATTTCGAAATATACAAATTTGAAAATCGGTTGAATATTATAAATAGTTTTTTTCTTGGTATATTGTATTTTTCCCCCGGGTGGTAAATTTGAAGTTATTGTGTTTGTAACATTTGTGAGTTTATAAAAATTTGAACAAATTGGTAGGTCCCACTTGTCATAGTTTTTTTAATAAGAAATGTTTCTAGAAAAAAAAATACGCTGGCAGCTAGGTCCAACGCTGACGTCGGGGTGACGTCAGCGCTGCCCTGGGGCAGAACTACCGCACTGCTGCGACGACCGCGGCGACCACGGCGCCGCCGCGCCTGATGTTTTTTAATTACCTTACAAAATGGTTAGGTTTGGAATTTGTTTCTAATTTCGAAATATACAAATTTGAAAATCGGTTGAATATTATAAATAGTTTTTTTCTTGGTATATTGTTTTTCCCTCCCGGGTGGTAAATTTGAAGTTATTGTGTTTGTAACATTTGTGAGTTTATAAAAATTTGAATAAATTGGTAGGTCCCACTTGTCATAGTTTTTTTTAATAAGAAATGTTTCTGGAAAAAAATACGCTGGCAGCTGGGTCCCACGCTGACGTCGGGGTGACGTCAGCGCTGCCCTGGGGCAGAACTACCGCCCTGCTGCGACGACCGCGGCGACCACGGCGACCGCGTCAAGGCGAGCCGGGATGCGCGCCTCCGCGCGTCCGACTCGGCTGGACGCAAGGGTCCCGGGAGCGGCGGCGCCGCCGGATTTTGGTCGTCGGAGCGTCCTTGGCGGCGAGCCAACGCGGCGGCGGACAGCGGAGAGGGCGGCGCCGATTCCGGCGAGCTGGCGGCCTCCCAGGACGCGGCGCTGAGCTAGGATGGCGCGGAGGCGACGGCGCATCTCCCCGTGTGCCTGAATGCGTGCGGGGAGGTGCCTAGCGGCGGCGATGCGCGCCGGCGCCGGCGGCGATCCGCGGCACCGCGAGAGAGAGGAGAAGAGGAAGGAGGGAGGTGCGATGACATTTTTGCTCGGAGGCCCCTGCCTTTTCTGTAAATTGCAAAATAGTCCTTTGCGGGTGTTTTTTTGCAAAATGGCGCGCTGGAGCGCGACGTGTCACGGCGCGATTGGAAGAAACTCCCGTGCTACAGTAACTCACAGTTCGCACGTTTTTAGCGCGATCTGGACCGTTGGTTGCTCGATCGGACGATGCGCGTAATTGGGGCGACGTGGAGGGCTGAATTGAGGCTCAATCTGACCTACTTTTATATATACTAGGGATAGTTAGCGCGGCAATGCCGCGCGTCCGTCTGATAATTTTCGAATATATTTTTGTAGAAATTATGCATATGAATATTATTTGAATTAAGAGAAGTTTACGATTAGGAGATTTTCCGAGATTGTTAGAATTTGTCGCGTTGAAATGTATTTAAATTTGTATTCTTTGAAAGTCTGCGAAAATGATTACATTTCGGAGGTATTTGAAATCATTTAATATGTGGATTTGAAATTTGAGTTGGAATGGTCAAATAAGGGTGGTTTTCCCATAAAATTGTCGGAATGTAGTTCAATTTGAATTTTTAAAACTTATTTGGTTTGTGCGAAAAAACAGTTGACAATTTTTTTCCCAGCATTTTGATATATTTTTTATATTTTGTCGATGGGTATGTATAGAATTTTTTCCGGTTTTTGTTTTGCTGTGCAATTTAAATTTGGTAATATGTTCAGTTAAAAATTGTTCAGGTTTGAAATCAGTGAAATCGAAAGAAGTTTGCGTTTAAAAATTGTTTACATTTTGAATATTGTTCAAGTTGGGGTGTTTTGTAGATTCAAATCATTTTATGTTTGTAAAATGATTAGATTTCGCAGGTATTTAAGATTTTGGAATATCAAAATATGAAATTTGATCGTATCGAATTAAAAAACAACTTTTTTATCTGAGGGTATATATAGAAATAATTTCATGTTGTAGAAATTGTTCTAAGGAGGAAGTTTTTTTTCCAAATATTTACTAATCTGAAGTGTTTTAACATATTTGTTTTTTGACGTAAATAATTTGTATTTGTTTTGTTGGAGCATTTTGTTGTATCTTTTGTTTTTTCCCGGATGGGAATTTTTGGAGCTTCCTCTATTTAGTCGATATTTAATAAAATCAAATGCGTAAAATTAGAGGAAGGCAATTTGGATTTTGTGTAGATATTAATCGTGTCCGTTGTAATTTGAAATGTTTTTTCCCTTTCGTAAACTTATCTAAATATAGGCTGAATTGAATCATTCAAATTTTTTGTTTATTTGGCAGAAATAGGTACCTTTTTTAACTTACCACAGCTTGAAAATTTTCATAAATATTTTTTTTGCTGCAAGAAAATTATTGGAATGCGAATATTATTTTAATTGGGGAAATTTACTAAATATTTGATAAATTCTTGGAAAAAAATTGGAAAAATTATTGAAGTATGAGTATTATTTGAGTTCAGAAAAGTTTGTGCTTAAAAGAATGGTGGGATTTTGTAAGTTCAAATGTGGTTACATTTTGAGTTAATTATCTTAGTTAGCACCATCATGTAAGGAAAATATATTATGGGTATGCTAAAATATAATGTTGTTTTCTGGTTGTAAATATGTATGTTGAATAATTTGTTTGAAGAAATATATTATATGCAATCCATCTTTAGAGCAAAAATGAATTTGTGATTTCTTGGAATATGCATGTAGTGAAGCATTATTTAAATGTAACTATACAATTAGGGAGAGGTAAGTTCAATTTGAGTATTTGTTAAATTGAGTTCCATAATTGGAGGGAATTCAGTTATATTATCTGAAAATATTAGTCTGTTCGAATTGGCATGATATGTTTGTGTTTTTTTGTAAATATTTAATTTAGCTGAATAACTGGAGGGTATATATTGTGTGAGTATTTATTGGAGTCAATTTGAAATGAATCCATAATTAGAATAAATGAATTTGCATTTTGTCTAAATATTCGTTTAATCAAGCATTGTTGCAACTGTAAGTACGTATTTAGAGAGATTTAGGTTATATTACTTCCAATCATGGTAGCTAATTTGAAATGCTCAAATACGGTTTCATTCTGCTATAATTTTCTTGTGTAGCACCATAATTAGAAGAAATATATTGTTGTTATCTCGAAATGCTAATTATTTCTAGCATTTATTAAATATGTTTGCATAATTGGAGGAAGCTAAGTTAAATTAGTTGTAAATATTAATTTATTTCGAAATGATGTAGTAAGTTTTTATGTTACCTTAAAAGTTTTATTTAACTTCGTAATCAGAGGGAACACATTATCTGAGATTCATTAAATTCAATCTATTTTTAGAGGTATTGAATATGTTTTTCTTTTCGACATATTCACCAAATTTAAGTTTTTAGATATGTTTGCATTATGCCAAAAGTAGTCACATTTTTTTTGTGGTTTTTATTACAGTTTAAAGAAAGATGTAGAATTCAAATTTTGTGTAAAATTTATGATTTGAAATAACTTTGGGGTGTTTTTTTGCGTCGAAATTGAAATAATCTGAAAAAGATCACTAAGTTTCTCAAATTGCTGTTTTGATTTTTACATTTTTTATGAAATTGGTCTCAATTGATATTTGAAAAGTTATACAAATATTGTGGAATTGAAATCAATAGAGGTATTGAATATGTTTTCCTTTTCCACATATTCACCAAATTTAAGTTTTTTAGATATGTTTGCTTTATGCCAAAAGTAGTCACTTTTTTTTGTGATTTTTATTACATTTTAAAGAAAGATGTAGAATTCAAATTTTGTGTAAAATTTATGATTTTAAATAACTTTGGGAAGTTTTATTTGCGTCGAAATTGAAATAATCTGAAAAAGATCACTAAGTTTCTCAAATTGATGTTTTGATTTTTACATTTTTTATGAAATTGGTCTCAATTGATTTCGAATTATATTTGAAAAGTTGTACAAATATTGGAAAATTGAAATCTAAAATAGAAGGGGAAAAAATAGAAAGGCCGTCCGGATGCGCAGGAAGCGGCCCAGCCCAGCGAGGAGCCCGTCTCGCCCGGCCTAGGCCCACTGTGGCGTCGGCGTGACATCACCACGGCCGGAGCTGCCGCGGCGGAGGCGTCGATGCCGGCGTCGCTCCACGGCATTTCGGGACGCACGGGTGGCTGCGGCGGGTGCGCGTCGTTGCGATCTGTCTGAAGGTGGCGGCGCCACCACGTATAGGTTGCCGGAGCGTCGCCGGCGGGCCGCGGACGCGGCGGCGGCCCGTGAGGACGGCAGGGTCGATTCCGGCGAAATTACGGCGTCCTGGCAAGCGAGAGTGAGCGAGGGGGAGAAGCGGAGATGGCGGATCCCGAGGTGGACCGCGATTTGGACGGGGAGAAGCGGAGGGGCGGCGGGGCGCAGCGGCGTCATCGGCGACGTTCGCGTCGCGCGCGAGGAAGAAAGGGAAAGGGGGCAGTCTGGGGATGTTTTTACGGAAAAGTCCGTGCGTTCTCATGTATTTGCGAATAGGTACTTCGCTGCGGTAAAAAATGGACCGCGGGTTTGGTTCCGAAAGTTGTGGGTTCTTTTCTATAAAAGTGACTGCGCCAATAACCGTGCGGGGAACGTGGCGGCTCGTGATTGGAAGAAATCCCTCTGCTACAGTAACACTGTAGCTGCACGTTTTTTGGCGAGATCCTGACCGTTGGACACACTGATCAAATGGCTGTGGTTAGGGGGCGACGTGGATGCCAGAACTGAGAGCGATTATGTCGTACTTTTATATATTACTAGGGATAGTTAGCGCGGCAATGCCGCACGTCCGTCTGATGATTTTCGAATATGTTTTTTTGGAAGTATGCATATGAATATTATTTGAATTTGGAGAAGTTTATGATTAGGAGATTTTTCGAGGTTGTTAAAATTTGTTGCATTGAAATGTATTCAAATTTGTATTTTTTGAAAGTTCACAAAAATGATTAGATTTTGGAGGTATTTGAAAATATTAAGTATGTGAATTTGAAATTTGAGTTGGAATGGTCAAATAAGGGTGGTTTTCCCATAAAATTGTCCGAATGTAGGACAATTTAAATTTAAAAAACTCATTTGGTTTGTGTGAAAAATAGCATACAATTTTTTTCCCTAGTATTTTGATATATTTTTTATATTTTACCGATGGGTATGTATAGAATTTTTTTCTGATTTTGTTTTGCGGCGTAATTTAAATTTGGTAACATGTTCATTTAAAAATTATGCAGTTTTAAATTAGTGAAGTTGAAGGAAGTTCGCGTTCAAAAATTGTTTACATTTTGAGTATTGTTCAAGTTGGGGTGTTTTGTAGATTCAAACCATTTTATGTTTGTAAAATGATTAGATTTTGTATGTATCTAAGATTTTGGAATATCGAAATTCGAAATTTGATTGTATTGAATTTGGAAACAATATTTTTTCTCTGAGGGTATATATAGAAATAATTTCATGTTGTATAAATTGTTTTAAGGAGGAAGTTGTTTTTTTTCAAATATTTACCAATATGAAGTGGTTGAACGTATTTGTCTTTTGATGTAAATAATTAGTATTTGTTTTGTTGGGGCATTTTGTTGTATCTTTTTATTTTTTCGGATGGGAATTTTTAGAGGTTATTCTATTTAGTCGTTATTTAATAAAATTAAATGTGTAAAATAAGAGAAATGCAATTTGGATTTTGTGTAGATATTAATCGTGTCCGTTGTAATCTGAAATGTTGTTTTTTTCCTAAACTTGTCTTAATATAGGCTAATTTGAATTATTCAAATTTATTTGTTTATTTGGCAGAAATAGGTACCTTTTTTTTACTTGCCAAAGTTTGGCAAATTTCATAAATCTCTTTTTTTTTGTTGGACGAAAATTATTGAAATGTGAATACTATTTGAATTGGGGAAAGTTTGCCAAATGTAGGCTAAATTTAGTATAGGTTAGGAATTTTTTTTCTTGTTTAAATTCATGTTTTCCTCTATTTGTGAAATATCTGACATTCGGTACCCACATGTTACCGTTTTAATAATTATGTAGAAATTGTTTAGGGGAATGGTAAAAGTCCTGACAGTGGGCTTGCTGTGAAATTTATCTGGATTTTGAAAATTTGGGGATTTGCAAAAGCAATTTGGTAAATTAGTATAGTATTTTGTGGAAAGTATGAAAATTTGTTGGGAAAATTTGGCAATTTGTAAATTTTATGTTTTTTTTTCTTTATACATATTGTTTGCATTTTTTTTGGGTGTAATGTAACTGTGTTATTTTTTTTCTGAGAATTTGGTAATTTTACTTTTTTTGTTTGGATAAATTATGTGCATTAGTTTGAATTATGGGGAATCTGGAATTTTGATAATGTTGCATATTTTGTTTACACAATATTTGCATTATTTTGTGAAAAGTATGGAAATTTCTAGAAAAAGTTTGGTATGTTGGAATTTTTTCTATATATGTATGTATGTCTTGCATTTTTTGTGCATAATATAATTGTGGTGTTTTTTTTAGTGTGGAAAATTTTAAAATTTGGTATTTTTACTTTTTCTTTGGTAGTTTCATTTTTTTGTCTGGACAAATTATTTGCATTATTTTGAATTATGGGGAATTTGGAATTGTGATAATTTTATATAATTTCTTGACACAATATCTGCACTATTTTTGTGAAAAGTTTGAACATTTGTAGGAAAAGTTTGGCATTTTTTAAAATTTTGGAAATATTGATATATATGCATTACTTGCATTTTTTTCTTGTATAATGTAATTGTGGTGTTTTTTTTGTTTGTGTCAAATTTGAAAATTTGATGATTTTATTTTTTCTTGACAATTTGTTTGCATTATCTTGAATTATTTTCATGTTGAATATATTTAATGGTACTGATGGTTCTTTCAGCATTCAGCAATTTTGTTAAAAGGAACTAAATCAGGAGAAAAAAAACCTAGAAATTAATCAAATCTTTTAGAGAGAAGTAATGGCTTGGGGGAATATTTTTTTTTCTTCTGAAATTGTTTGAAATATTCACATTTTGAATGCAAATTTTGAAATGTCCACGCTTTAAAGCAGTACAGATTTGAAATTTGTGGAAGTTATATTTCAAAAGTTTCAAAAAAAATTGGAAAAAGAAAATCAGGTAAAAGGAAAAAAACAGAAGGGAAAAAAAAGAAAGGGCCGACCCAGCTACGCAGTAGCCAGGCCGGCCCAATTGGCGGCCCATTTGGAGTCCAGCACGCGTGCACGTCGCTGTGACGTCACCGCTGGCCGGAGGCGCCGCGGCGGCCGCGAGCTCGCCGGAGGCGCGTCACGGCGAGCTGAGACGCTGGAGCGAGTGCATCCGATGCGTCTCGACACGGGGAGCACGCGAGTGGCGGCGCCGCCACTTTTAGTTCGCCGTGGCGTCACCGGCGTCGTCGAATCGCGGCGGAGGGGCAGTGGCACGGCGGCGGCTTTTCCGGCAACTACGCGGCGTCCCAGCACCGGATCCGCGGCGAGGAGGTAGAATATGCGGCGGCGAACCTCGCTGTGCACCGCCGCCGAATTTCGGCCGCGCGCGGGAGAGAAGAGAGGAGGGGGCTGTGTGCTGGCAATTTTACACGTACAACCCTGGCATTTCGGCAATTTGCAAACAGGTCCTTTGTGGGTGGTTTTTTGCAAAAGAGACGCTGCAGCGCGACGTGTCCGCTCCTCATGGGTAGAAATTACACTGCTACAGTGTTACTGTAGCTAGACTTGATCTAGTCCGTCCAACATGTTGATCGGACGGCGCGCGAGAAAAGGGCGACGTGGAGGTCGTTTTGGAGGCTGAATCTGTCGAACTTGCGTTTAGCAAACAGGTCCTTTGCGGGTGGTTTTTTGCAAAAGAGACGCTGCAGCGCGACATGTCCGCTCCTCATTGGTAGAAATTACACTGCTACAGTGTTACTGTAGCTAGACTTGATCTGGTCCGTCCAACACGTTGATCGGACGGCGCGCGAGAAAAGGGCGACGTGGAGGTCGTTTTGGAGGCTGAATCTGTCGAACTTTTATATATACATGGATTAAGGCATAGGGGAATAGCATATCACTAGCTTCCGTTACACTTACACATGAACGCATGCACGATGGCACCAGGCTAGGCCTCCACAGTTCCATGATTTATTTATTTATGGCATGGTAACTGTTCCATGATCTGATCGATGTGTTTAGAGATACTTTGCCGACATGAAGTGAGTGACGACGACGCCGAGCGCGAAGGCGAAGACGGCAGCCGCGATCACCTGTCCCTGGCCCCATTCGGATCGTCCTTTCTTTGCCCCCGTCTCCCACGCGGCAACCTCTTTCGCTTCATCCATCCTCGCCAGCGCCATGTCGGCTGCGCCGACCAGCATCTTGGGCACGGCGAGGCAGAGCACGCGGCCGTCGAACCGGGCGGCGATCCTGTCGGCGTCGGCCGTGGGAGGCAGCTGGAGCTCCTTGTGGACCCGCACATGTCCGGAGGGGCGCTGGCCGCTGAGAGTCAGCCTGCCACCGGCGTCCACCAGAACCTTGAACTCGTCCTTCTTGAACCCTTCAACACAAGAAAACTTATCCAGGTTGAGGCTGTACGTAATACTAACTACAATCTCGCCGGGTTTAGTAGACATATAGATTACCTGGGAGGTCGAAGCGAATGAGATAGGTCGTGGCCCCGTCGTCCCAATGGGGTTTGAGGTCCAAGTCGACGTCGCATCGGTACCCGTCCGCCGCGTCTTTCGCTGATAACTGCGGCAAGCTCGCCATGGTCTGCTCAGCTGATCGACCGACCGAGATCGACGATGGAGTTGCTGAAGCTGGCGTTCGCGTGATACTACGCGCGCAGCGGTTTCCTTGCTTGCTGCCTGAATGCGTAGCTTAAATACGGAGTATTACATAACAACGGTGGTTCAGTTCAGGTGTTGTGCTTCCCTGGTTATTCCAACCTTGTCGTGCGTGGGGCTGCACAACTTTAGCTAGGGTCAAGGTTAGGGATCTCTTCTCTGGAAAGTAGCATCTCTCATCTCTTCAGCCGGTCCCTTTCCGCATGCGTGCAAGTCTTCTCATTTCAGGAATTTATCTGCGGGAATAATCCAATGTTGTACTGCCCCACAAATGGTTCCTCGTTTTAGGGGTTCTCTTGTATCTCGAGTGCGACTACGAGTTTAACACGAAGCACGATGTAAATCTAATATACAAGGAGTCATCTTAGATTTAACTATATCTCAGTGAGTTGCACACAATTGATAACTCTGAGTTTAGCACGAATCACGATGCAAATGTAACAGCCAAGGAGTCCGCGCCGCCGCCGCCAGGCCCGCCGCGCTGCCGCTCCCCTTCCCCGCCTCCCCTCGCTCCCGTGCTGCCCTCGGGCGGCACCGGGGCGCCCCATCCTCACCGCGTCCGGCCCCTCCCGCCTCCGCCCCCCATCGCCGCCGTTGCCGTAGGTCGTCGTCGCGGCGGCGGCGGGCGCCCTTGCCACCACAAGGGTGCGCGAGGGGATCCTGATACGTCCATTTTGCATCACTATTTTAAATCATAATTTACTGTAATTCATTGATATATTTCATATTTAGAGATGATACTTATGTTATTTTACCAGTTTTGCACGTTTGATGATTATTGGAGAATTAACCACCGGAGTCAGATTTCTGCTGGAAAAAGGACCGTCAAGACACCATATTTCTGAAGATCAATAATTCGAGGAAAATATCCCGAAGTTCCTATTTTGTCAGATGACGGAGGTAGCCAAAAGGGGAGGCCAAGGTGGGCCACCATGGGCCCTCACCATGTCGTGGCGCGGCCCAACTTGCCATCGCGCCGCCACGTGGTGAGAAGGCCCTGGCCCACCTCTGCCAGTGCCCCTTCGCGTACATCATCCTTAGGAAACCCTAAGCCTTGGGGGGTCGTCGAGAAAATATTCCGCCGCCTCCACAAGGCGGAAAACACCAAAGAGAGAAAAGCTCTCCGGCAGGGAGAAATCTGCCGGGGAAATTCCTTCCCGGAGGGGGGAAATCATCGTCATCGTCACCGTCATCGAGCTGGATTCCTTCCCGGAGCTGGGATCATCATCATCATCTCCACCGCCAGCACCATCATCTCCGCCGCTCCACTCCATTCCGCTGTAACATCTAGGATTGAATCTTGTCTAGTTCATAGGGGAAGCTTTCCGGTGTTAATTACTCCTTGTGGTTGATGCTATTGAGTGAAACCGTTTAATTAAGGTTTATGTCCAGATTGTTATTCATCATTATATCACCTCTGATCATGTTCCATATGATGTCTTGTGAGTAGTTCGTTTAGTAACACTGTAGATGCACGTTTTTTGGCGAGATCCTGACCGTTGGACGCACTGATCAAATGGTTGTGGTTAGGGGGCGACGTGGATGCCAGAACTGAGAGCGATTATGTCGTACTTTTATATATTACTAGGGATAGTTAGCGCGGCAATGCCGCGCGTCCGTCTGATGATTTTCGAATATGTTTTTTTGGAAGTATGCATATGAATATTATTTGAATTTGGAGAAGTTTATGATTAGGAGATTTTTCGAGGTTGTTAAAATTTGTTGCATTGAAATGTATTCAAATTTGTATTTTTTGAAAGTTCACAAAAAATGATTAGATTTTGGAGGTATTTGAAAATATTAAGTATGTGAATTTGAAATTTGAGTTGCAATGGTCAAATAAGGGTGGTTTTCCCATAAAATTGTCCGAATGTAGGACAATTTAAATATAAAAACTCATTGGTTTGTGTGAAAAATAGCTGACAATTTTTTTCCCTAATATTTTGATATATTTTTTATATTTTGCCGATGGGTATGTATAGAATTTTTTCCGATTTTTGTTTTGCGGCGTAATTTAAATTTGGTAACATGTTCATTTAAAAATTATGCAGTTTTAAATTAGTGAAGTTGAAGGAAGTTCGCGTTCAAAAATTGTTTACATTTTGAGTATTGTTCAAGTTGGGGTGTTTTGTAGATTCAAACCATTTTATGTTTGTAAAATGATTAGATTTCGTACGTATCTAAGATTTTGGAATATCGAAATTCGAAATTTGATTGTATTGAATTTGGAAACAATATTTTTTCTCTGAGGGTATATATAGAAATAATTTCATGTTGTATAAATTGTTTTAAGGCGGAAGTTGTTTTTTCAAATATTTACCAATCTGAACGTATTTGTCTTTTGATGTAAATAATTAGTTTTTGTTTTGTTGGAGCATTTTGTTGTATCTTTTTATTTTTCCGGATGGGAATTTTTAGAGGTTATTCTATTTAGTCGTTATTTAATAAAATTAAATGTGTAAAATAAGAGAAAGGCAATTTGGATTTTGTGTAGATATTAATCGTGTCCGTTGTAATCTGAAATGTTGTTTTTTCCTAAACTTGTCTTAATATAGGCTAATTTGAATTATTCAAATTTATTTGTTTATTTGGCAGGAATAGGTACCTTTTTTTTACTTACCAAAGTTTGGCAAATTTCATAAATCTCTTTTTTTTTGTTGGAAGAAAATTATTGAAATGTGAATACTATTTGAATTGGGGAAAGTTTGCCAAATGTAGGCTAAATTTAGTATAAGTTAGGAGTTTTTTTTCTTGTTTAAATTCATTTTTTTCCCCTATTTGTGAAATATCTGACATTCGGTACCCACATGTTACCGTTTTAATAATTATGTAGAAATTGTTTAGGGGAATGGTAAAAGTCCTGACAGTGGGCTTGCTGTGAAATTTATCTGGATTTTGAAAATTTGGGGAATTTGCAAAAATAATTTGGCAAATTAGTATAGTATTTTGTGGAAAGTTTGAAAATTTGTTGGGAAAATTTGGCAATTTGTAAATTTTATGTTTTTTTTCTTTATACATATTGTTTGCATTTTTTTTGGGTGTAATGTAACTGTGTTTTTTTTTTGGGTGAGAATTTGGTAATTTTACTTTTTTGTTTAGATAAATTATGTGCATTAGTTTGAATTATGGGAAATCTGGAATTTTGATAATGTTGCATATTTTGTTTACACAATATTTGCATTATTTTGTCAAAAGTATGGAAATTTCTAGAAAAAGTTTGGTATGTTGGAATTTTTTGGAATTTTTTCTATATATGTATGTATGTCTTGCATTATTTTGTGCATAATATAATTGTGGTGTTTTTTTAGTGTGGAAAATTTTAAAATTTGGTATTTTTACTTTTTCTTTGGTAGTTTCATTTTTTGTCTGGACAAATTATTTGCATTATTTTGAATTATGGGGAATTTGGAATTGTGATAATTTTATATAATTTCTTGACACAATATCTGCACTATTTTTTGTGAAAAGTTTGAACATTTGCAGGAAAAGTTTGGCATTTTGTAAATTTTTGGAAATATTGATATATATGCATTACTTGCATTTTTTTTCTTGTATAATGTAATTGTGGTGTTTTTTTGTTTGTGTCAAATTTGAAAATTTGATGATTTTATTTTTTCTTGACAATTTGTTTGCATTATCTTGAATTATTTTCATGTTGAATATATTTAATGGTACTGATGGTTCTTTCAGCATTCAGCAATTTTGTTAAAAGGAACTAAATCAGGAGCAAAAAAAAAACCTAGAAATTAATCAAATCTTTTAGAGAGAAGTAATGGCTTGGGGGAATATATTTTTTTTCTTCTGAAATTGTTTGAAATATTCACATTTTGAATGCAAATTTTGAAATGTCCACGCTTTAAAGCAGTACAGATTTGAAATTTTTTGGAAGTTATATTTCAAAAGTTTCAAAAAAATTTGGAAAAAGAAAATCAGGGAAAAGGAAAAAAACAGAACGGAAAAAAAATAGAAAGGGCCGACCCAGCTGCGCAGTAGCCAGGCCGGCCCAATTGGCGGCCCATTTGGAGTCCAGCACGCGTGCACGTCGCTGTGACGTCACCGCTGGCCGGAGGCGCCGCGGCGGCCGCGAGCTCGCCGGAGGCGCGTCACGGCGAGCTGAGACGCGGGAGCGAGTGCATCTGACGCGTCTCGACGCGGGGAGCACGCGAGTGGCGCCGCCGCTTTTAGTTCGCCGTGGCGTCGCCGGCGTCGTCGAATCGCGACGGAGGGGCAGTGGCACGGCGGCGGCTTTTCCGGCAACTACGCGGCGTCCCAGCACCGGATCCGCGGCGAGGAGGTAGAATATGAGGCGGCCAACCTCGCTGTGGCGTTCGATGTGGCCGGGGAGGCGCGAGGCGGCGGTGAGACGCGTCGGCGGCGCCGCCGAATTTCGGCCGCGCGCGGGAGAGAAGAGAGGAGGGGGCTGTGTGGTGGCAATTTTACACGTACATCCCTGGCGTTTCGGCAATTTGCAAACAGGTCCTTTGCGGGTGGTTTTTTGCAAAAGAGGCGCTGCAGCGCGACGTGTCCGCTCCTCATTGGTAGAAATTACACTGCTACAGTGTTACTGTAGCTAGACTTGATCTGGTCTGTCCAACACGTTGATCGGACGGCGCGCGAGAAAAGGGCGACGTGGAGGTCGTTTTGGAGGCTGAATCTGTCGAACTTTTATATATACATGGATTAAGGCATAGGGGAATAGCATATCACTAGCTTCCGTTACACTTACACATGAACGCATGCACGATGGCACCAGGCTAGGCCTCCACAGTTCCATGATTTATTTATTTATGGCATGGTAACTGTTCCATGATCTGATCGATGTGTTTAGAGATACTTTGCCGACATGAAGTGAGTGACGACGACGCCGAGCGCGAAGGCGAAGACGGCAGCCGCGATCACCTGTCCCTGGCCCCATTCGGATCGTCCTTTCTTTGCCCCCGTCTCCCACGCGGCAACCTCTTTCGCTTCATCCATCCTCGCCAGCGCCATGTCGGCTGCGCCGACCAGCATCTTGGGCACGGCGAGGCAGAGCACGCGGCCGTCGAACCGGGCGGCGATCCTGTCGGCGTCGGCCGTGGGAGGCAGCTGGAGCTCCTTGTGGACCCGCACATGTCCGGAGGGGCGCTGGCCGCTGAGAGTCAGCCTGCCACCGGCGTCCACCAGAACCTTGAACTCGTCCTTCTTGAACCCTTCAACACAAGAAAACTTATCCAGGTTGAGGCTGTACGTAATACTAACTACAATCTCGCCGGGTTTAGTAGACATATAGATTACCTGGGAGGTCGAAGCGAATGAGATAGGTCGTGGCCCCGTCGTCCCAATGGGGTTTGAGGTCCAAGTCGACGTCGCATCGGTACCCGTCCGCCGCGTCTTTCGCTGATAACTGCGGCAAGCTCGCCATGGTCTGCTCAGCTGATCGACCGACCGAGATCGACGATGGAGTTGCTGAAGCTGGCGTTCGCGTGATACTACGCGCGCAGCGGTTTCCTTGCTTGCTGCCTGAATGCGTAGCTTAAATACGGAGTATTACATAACAACGGTGGTTCAGTTCAGGTGTTGTGCTTCCCTGGTTATTCCAACCTTGTCGTGCGTGGGGCTGCACAACTTTAGCTAGGGTCAAGGTTAGGGATCTCTTCTCTGGAAAGTAGCATCTCTCATCTCTTCAGCCGGTCCCTTTCCGCATGCGTGCAAGTCTTCTCATTTCAGGAATTTATCTGCGGGAATAATCCAATGTTGTACTGCCCCACAAATGGTTCCTCGTTTTAGGGGTTCTCTTGTATCTCGAGTGCGACTACGAGTTTAACACGAAGCACGATGTAAATCTAATATACAAGGAGTCATCTTAGATTTAACTATATCTCAGTGAGTTGCACACAATTGATAACTCTGAGTTTAGCACGAATCACGATGCAAATGTAACAGCCAAGGAGTCCGCGCCGCCGCCGCCAGGCCCGCCGCGCTGCCGCTCCCCTTCCCCGCCTCCCCTCGCTCCCGTGCTGCCCTCGGGCGGCACCGGGGCGCCCCATCCTCACCGCGTCCGGCCCCTCCCGCCTCCGCCCCCCATCGCCGCCGTTGCCGCAGGTCGTCGTCGCGGCGGCGGCGGGCGCCCTTGCCACCACAAGGGTGCGCGAGGGGATCCTGATACGTCCATTTTGCATCACTATTTTAAATCATAATTTACTGTAATTCATTGATATATTTCATATTTAGAGATGATACTTATGTTATTTTACCAGTTTTGCACGTTTGATGATTATTGGAGAATTAACCACCGGAGTCAGATTTCTGCTGGAAAAAGGACCGTCAAGACACCATATTTCTGAAGATCAATAATTCGAGGAAAATATCCCGAAGTTCCTATTTTGTCAGATGACGGAGGTAGCCAAAAGGGGAGGCCAAGGTGGGCCACCATGGGCCCTCACCATGTCGTGGCGCGGCCCAACTTGCCATCGCGCCGCCACGTGGTGAGAAGGCCCTGGCCCACCTCTGCCAGTGCCCCTTCGCGTACATCATCCTAGGAAACCCTAAGCCTTGGGGGTCGTCGAGGAAATATTCCGCCGCCTCCACAAGGCGGAAAACACCAAAGAGAGAAAAGCTCTCCGGCAGGGAGAAATCTGCCGGGGAAATTCCTTCCCGGAGGGGGGAAATCATCGTCATCGTCACCGTCATCGAGCTGGATTCCTTCCCGGAGCTGGGATCATCATCATCATCTCCACCGCCAGCACCATCATCTCCGCCGCTCCACTCCATTCCGCTGTAACATCTAGGATTGAATCTTGTCTAGTTCATAGGGGAAGCTTTCCCGGTGTTAATTACTCCTTGTGGTTGATGCTATTGAGTGAAACCGTTTAATTAAGGTTTATGTCCAGATTATTATTCATCATTATATCACCTCTGATCATGTTCCATATGATGTCTTGTGAGTAGTTCGTTTAGTTCTTGAGGACATGGGAGAAGTCTTGATGTTAGTAGTGAATTATGTTGAGTAATATTTAATGGTTTGATATTTAAGTTGTGGTGTTATTCTTCTAGTGGTGTCATGTGAACGTCGACTACATGACACTTCACCTTTATGGGCCAAGGGGAATGCATTGTGTATTCGGTTGCCAATTGTGGGGTTGCCGGAGTGACAGAAACCTAAACCCCGTTGGTATATCGATGCATGAGGGATAGCAGGATCTCAGAGTTTAAGGCTGTGGTTAGATTTGTCTTAATTACTTTCTTATATTTGCGGATGCTTGCAAGGGGTATAATCACAATTATGTATTAGTCCTAGAAAGGGCGGTGCTTTAGCATAGGTTCACCCACACAACACTTATCAAAACAATGAAGATTAATCAACTATATGAAGCGAAAGCACTTGACGAAATTCCCGTGTGTTCTCAAGAACGTTTGGTCATCGTAAGTAAACCTACCGGCTTTTCCTTTGCTGTAGAAAGGATTGGGCCACTCGCTGCAATTATTATTACTACATTTTATTTACTTGTACTTTATTTATCTGCTATATCAAAAAACCCTAAAAACTTGTCTGCTAGTATTTACAGTGAATTACATACCAAAACTGCTTGTCAACACCTTCTGCTCCTCGTTGGGTTCGACACTCTTATTTATCGAAAGTACTACGATACACCCCCTATACTTGTGGGTCATCAGATCCCGCCGTGTAGACGTCCGGCGCGTTGGCGCCTCACCGCAGCCATGGTCGTGGAGCTCCGGTTGGCGGCGCTCGACGATCTTCCTCGGTGCCGGATGTGCCAGGAGGTGGTTGCCTGCCGGTGTGGAGGCTCTAAGGGGTCCTTCACGCGGTGAGTTGACGACGAGCTTGCCGACCAGTTCTGAGCCGTGCGGGCCCGTCGGCCGGGCGGCGACCCAGGCCCCTCCAGCGCCCGTGGATGCAGCTTTTGGGCCGAGCTTGTCGAAGCTTCGACGCCGGGTGCTCCGGTTGGAGCCCCGAGATGGTCGTGTGGGCCCAGATCTGGGCCGACAGGCCTCGATCTGGACCGCGCGGGCCGGCCCGTTCTCCTTTGGTGCGCCTGTTTTGGGGCCGGTCGGATCTGGGCCTGGCCGTGGCCCGGGTCGTCCGAGAGCTGTCGGATCCTGTCTCTCGGGGCCTCCGGCAGCTTGGCGTCGCTGTGCGACGCCCTTCCTGGCTCACTAGGATACTTCCCGTAGCCGGCGTCTGCTCGCCAGGGTTGGCAGCAGGTTCCGCGCTGCAGCTGCTCTGGCAGTTGCAGCGTTCTCCCTCCGACTTTTGTGGTCGCGCTCGTGCAGGTATTGACGCGCTGTCGGGGCAGCCATCGTGGTGTCGCCGGCCTAGCGTCACTGGTGACGTCTAGATCCGGGTCTGGCCGGGCCTTGCCTACCAGCTCTTGCGTTCAGCCTGCGGGTGTATCTAGTTCGTCTAGATCTTAGTGCTTTCTAGCTTGGGGGTGCGGCAGTGATCTTTGTCTTGTCTGTTCTTTGTCCTCGCGACGGCGACCGGATTTTCTGATCTGGATGGATCCCGGCGAAAACTGCGCCTGGCTATAGCCAGAGTCGAGGACGGCGTCACCCCCGGGTGTCGTTTTCTTGTTGAAGACGTCCTGATGGCGATTCTACGGTCTGATTTGATGGGCTCCGTCTCTTCGCCTCAAGCTGCTCCTCCTGGCGGCCCCGCGTCGAGTGCGCTTCTCTTGTAGTTTGTAGATCACCATGTGTGCTCTCGCCTGAGCCATAGGGGTGGTTGGTTTGGGTCTAGGTGAAAGTTGTGCAGGACCTCGGTCTCTGTCGACGACGTTGGCGCGCTCTCGCGTCATGGACCTTCTTGGAGGCGTCGCCGCAAGACCCCCCCCTTTGGTTCCTCATGTGCTACCAGGCTGCCGGTTCGACAAGGTGTGCCCCATTGGGTTGTAATGAAGAGGCGCTGGAGGTCTATTGGCGTGGACATGTTCGTGATCACTCCGGTGCAACAGAAGACAAGGCTTTATTTCGTGTTGTCGTCTGTTGTTGGTTCCGTTGGGCGCTTTGCGCCCGTGTGTGTGTTGTAACTCTTGGTGTAACCCTTAGCCGGTTGTTGGCTTCGTTAATTCAAAGCCGGGCTCACGAGCCTTCCGTCTAAAAAGGAGTCGTGAGTTGCACATAGTTGCAAACCATGTGCAACTCCCATATCAGCACGAATCACGATGAAATACCCAAAGATAAGAAGTCGATTGAGATTTATTTAAATCCTAGTCTTGACTTGGATTCAGCAAAACTTTTCAAAATTTATCCTATTCACCGTAGATTGACGAACTCAGTAGTCGCATGCCTATAGGGGTAGGCTGGTTTTAGTTCAATCTAGCTATAGCAACACCCCCCCTCCCCTATATACACGATGTATTTCTATTATCTTCCAAAAGGCGTTAAAATATATGGATTTTTGTTGGATATCGTTTCCTTTGGGGAGATGATTTAGGAACTAGGAATTATCATGTGGTGAGTTGGGATGTGGTGTGCACACCTAAATAATGTAGGGGGTATTGGTGTCAAGGATTTAGCTGTATGATTATTGCCTTACTGTGTAAATGGCTTTGGAGGCTCAAAACTTCAGATATATCTTGGCAGAGCATGCTTTATAATGAATATGTCGGGATATCTTAGTGGGGTGAATGTTTGCAATGGTGACTCTTGGTTGTGGAAAACTTTACTGAAACTCCTAGATTTGTTCTATTCCTTTTGCAATTCCTAAAATGTAATGGGAAAAAAAGGACACGCTTCGGAGGATGTATGGGTAAGGAATACCCCTTTTTGCTATAAAATTTAGAAATTTATATGCCATTCGTGATAGTTGAAATTACATTACATAGAGTGTTTGTTTCGAGGTGGCGGATCTTGAGTTTGCCTTGCGCTCTGAAAGGTGAAGTGTTACAGATGTGGGAAGATCTTAAAAATGAATGTGATGGCATTTCGTTGAGCGAGTGTGTTGATATTGTGACTTATAATTCAGAAGCACACGTTGATATTGGGGATAACCTCCTCAAGGATTGGGTGAAACCCGAAGCTTCACCCAACCCATCAAATTCTTATTAATCCCATCCACTAGGGAGGGGTAGTGTTTTGGATACTGTAGAAAAAATACACTGGAGTGTGGGGGATAAAACCGATCACATAAACTAGAACAAACGACAATATAGTAATATCTGAGGATTTGGGGTTTGACCGAGATAATCCACACCAATCTATACAAAAACACAAAAAACAAACAGGGCCTTGTGGGGGAATATTTTTGGGAATGGGGATGATTAGCACGGCCTAACTTTACCTGATTGATATATTTTGTACAGTTTTCGCAGTGTCAGGCCGAGATCAATGGAATCCGATGGACGCTGGGTTCCAGGGAAGACGAAGAGGATAATTAGCCCCACAGGGTTTCGATTACAATCCCACGAGATCCCTTCCATTACAATCCCACACGCCGAGATCGTTGGCGTTCATCAATATCCCCCTTCACCTTCAGATCTTCAGGCAGGTAGCAGGCCGTGACACTTTGTTGTATCAGTACCACATATCGTATGTATGTACAGTACAGGAATACACAATTTGCGTTAAGTATGTGAGATGGTTCTTTAGCTCCTGGAGAAGAGCCGGTGGGAGACGAAGACGCCTAACGTGAAGGCCGCCACGGCGGTGGCGATCACCTCCTTGTTGTTGCTGATGGCCTCCGCCCACTTAAACCCCTCCGCGGCCGCCCGATCCTTCCAGCAGCCCATCTTCTCCCTCTCCCACTCCGCCTCTCTCTCCGCCGCCTGCAGCCTCGCCCTAGCCGCCTCGATTCTCCGCTCCGCCTCACGCTCGAGCTTCGCCCTGAGTGCAGCGGCCTTGGCCTTCTCGTCGTGATCATCTTCTCGTTTCACCACCTTCTCGGCCGGCGTCGCTGTCGCCTCCGGTTTGGGTTCCTCTTTCCTTCCGTCTACTTTCGTGGCAGGAGACTTCTTGCTATTCCCTGTACTTTGTTCTTTCGCCACCTCCTCTTTCGGCCTCCTCTGCAACCTCGCCCTCGCCGCCTCGATCAGCCACTCCGCCTCCCGCCCAACCCTGGACTTTTTATCCGTTGGCTTATCGGCGACATCGGTCACGGCCTCCTTTTCCTGCTCCTTGGGCGTGTGCGGCGGTGGTACCGCGCCAGATGGCAGCTTGGGCACGGTGAGCGTGAGAACGGTGCCGTCGTACCGGCCGGTGATCCCATCGAGGTCGGACGTGGACGGCAGCTGAAACACCTTGTGCAGACGCAAGCTCTCGTCTCCGCCATCAGCCGGGCAGTGGCCGATGATGGTCAGCCGGCCGGCGGGGTCGACGTGCACCCGGAAATCCTCCTTCTTGAACCCTGCAACACAATTTCAGCCAATGGACCCGTTTTATCCCTCATTTCATCGATCTCACTTGGTCCACTATCAGTTACAGGAACGCCTACATACCTGGGAGGGTGAGACGGAGGAGATAGCTGCCCTCGTCGCCGTCGACCCACTCGTACACGGGATGGACGCTATCTGCCGCCACGGCTTTGGCCGCCGATGATCCTTGTTTGCTCGCCATGTCTCGTGTACGACGTACTTGGCTTCCCGCCGAATCAAACGGTTTCTAGCTTCACGTGCGTGTGGTTTCTTAGCTAGCCGGAGTTGGTACTGATCGATCAGGGTGAGGGTGCCACCTTAGGTATTTATGCAGTGCTCGGCTGCAAGCTTGCGTTGCATATGTGGTAAGGGCTAAACTATTCGAAGCTTTTCTTGAGGGGCACAAAGAAATTTTATCCTGGATGCCTGGGTAAAGGCTAGGGATCTCCTATCATCTCCTGTATGTGTAACGTGTCTCCGATTCAGTTAACTTTCGGCATGAGCCACGGTATCGAGTTACCTACCGCCCATGTCTTCGTCCCCGTCTCACCAAAGCAAACTAGCTTCCCCCAGGTAATAATACTCGGCATTATTTATTTGCAAGGTTTTGCTATTGCACAGTTGTCTGAAATCCACAACTTTCATTCAACTCTGCGGCCACACGTATCAGTCCTGAGTTGACTGCAAAGCAGCTTAAGACAAGAGCTATAAACAATTTTAAAATTTCCCGGAAGACAGAAAGGTTCTCATACTTGAGATAATAAATTTATTCAAATTTTGCAAACTCTTGTGCCAGGTTTTACTTTTGCTTCTTAAATCAGAAGCACCTTGCTTATCCTGAGACTATGAGACATAAAGGTGCATGAATAGAAACAAGGACATCACGGAATCAACACCAAGGTTAACACAATTATAACCACCAATCTATCACATTCGAAAAGATTCACAACAGGTCTTAATCACCAGAATTATTAACAGGAGCTGATGATCAAATAATAAGGTCAATGTTACCAGTTGCCTAGAAACCAGATTATGTGGACAAACGAAGAATTCGAGATCAAAATGATGCCACAAAGATGACCTGGGGCCATGTACTCCCCCCATGTTATTCCGATCCACCCGAACTGATTTTAAAAGATCTTCACGATTCAAAAATATGTATCTTAAGGCTTGAGTACCAATGACAAACCAACTTTCGTGCTCTTCTCAATTGCCTTGGTGTCAACCTCAGCAGAGACGGTGACGAGTGACTTGGGGCGCCATTCATGCTGGACAAGGGCACTGGCCATGCCATAGTTGTTGAAGCGTGCTTTCACAGTGGTGTGGGGATCCAACGAGTGTTGTGATCCAAAGATCAGTGTGCTCTCGTTCCTTGAGAAGCTGTGGGACAGCTCAGCTCCAACAGCGGTGGCCGAATGTGGCTTTACCAAGTGGAAGTAAGATGCAGTCAAGGTGTCACCCTGGTTGTTCCTACGGAAGATTTGAAAGGTCATTACAAGAGCAAAGCTAGATATCTAAGAGCAAACAAGCAGTGCGTTAGCTGCCTTACTATGAAAATAGCCTGTTGACTGACATTACGTAACAATAATTATAGAATTCCATATTAAGAGATGGTAACTGAGTATAGAAAATATACTTTACAGATGGAGGGAAGCAATAAGATCTGGATATGTGAGGCTTAATGCAGCATTGTACTTGTTGAAATTGCTAGTTGCCGTGTCAAATGAAGCATCAACACCAACAGACAGTTCTTTGCTTCCAAAGACACCAGAAAGGTTAACCATAGGGTTGGGATTCAGCCCAACACTTGCACTGAGACCAGCGAACTCGTGTAGGTACTGGAGTTCAAGCTGTTAAGGCAGGATACGACACATTAAGTGTTTTATCGCAGCGATCACTATGTCGGGTATTAAAAGGCCTACGAAAATGGAGGGATTCAAAAAATATACCTTCCCTGACCTCTGGTCTGGAACAACCAAGCTAAGAATTGATTTGAGCCCTGGAGTTCCGAACCCATCAACTGTGACTGTTGTCCGAAGCTGGAAGATGTGAAATATTCATAACGTTAAGCAAAGACAGCTACGAAATTCTCATACATGTTCACGTCAGAGAGAGATGGATGGATAGTGTAGCAGAGGCGTCTTACATCAGACTCTGAGTTTGCTTTGAGATCTACTGTCAAGTTCTTGTTCTTAATCTGAGTTTGAAGCTCGGTAAAGACGGCCTCGCTTTTCCTTGTTCCTGCAGCTGTGATCGCCTGTAGGTAAACCAAAATCATAAATATGTAGAGCACAAATGCTGCGCAGAGCTACAATTACCGAAACTGTGTACTGATCATCTGTCCATCTCCTTCATACTAATCATACACAGTGAGCAACTAATCAGCACGTCGTTGTGGTTAACAGAAAGAAGCGCAATCCAGTCACAGGGAAAGGAACGTTTTGACAGATCACGGCGACAGTAAACAGATGCTCCCTATATAAGATGTACTGTAATATACTAGTGACACAAGAGGTTCATCCAGAACCAAAACTGAAAAGTCTATGCAGAGCACGATATAGGTCCTGGGTAGCGGCACAAGACAGAGACAGCGATCTGTGACGGCAACAGAGGTACAGAAACAGGCGTAAAATAAAGATCGATCGGCACGATGCTGACATCCAATTGAATGTCGATTCATGTGGAGAAGACCGTAACTGAGATACTACTGCCATGGTCCTATATGCGGGCATGCGGCACAAAATGGTGAAATTGCAATGAAAATGTGCGAGTCACCGAGGGGAGGATACTCACAACGCCCTCCGGGGTGCATGTGGTGAGGGTGAACTTCTGGTGCGTGCAGTAGTCCCTGTACAGCAGATCTGCGGGCGGCCATCACGGGATCATCAGGATCGGCGTCGAAGAAACAGTCAGGGGAGAGAGAAGGAGGAGCGAGAGATTCGCTGTACCTCTCGACTTCTTCCCGATGTCGGTGTAGAGCCCAGGAGCCATGGCGGCTGACGGCGGTGACGAGAGGTGCCGACTCGGCGGCGGAGGAAGCGAGCGCGGGAGGGAGATCGCAGCGGCAGCGGCAGCGTCGGATGGCGGAGGGCGGAGGCCGCGGCGACCGGTTAAAATGGAGTCGTGGCAGATCTGTCACTATCTCTTTTCTTTTTTTTTTAGTTTTGTTATATTCCTCTGATCTGGATTATTCCTTCGTGTGCTCGTGTCGCGTCGTGGACCTCGTTTCCCTCCAAACGCCGCACGTGGACATGGGCTTGATTTTTCCTTTTTCGTTATCACAGAAGTTTTTCATTTTCTATTTACTAGTTGGCATGTACGTGCAACGCACGTCTACACAATTAAATGGAACAATTTATAAGTAGGACTAAACCGTATCAAGATTTAGATAGATTACTTTTTTTTGTGCAAGTCAATAGCAGCACAAATAACTCACAATACAGTATCATAACTCATCAGCTATAGGGAAGTCATGGCAGTGAAGGTGAAAAAAAATCAACATCTGGTTAAAAAACGTCAGTACGATCCCAATGCAAAATTGGCGCTGAAATTTAAGGTTATATGGGTCAGCTCCCGGTCGGCTGGCCCATATAACCTTAGCCTGTTCTGGCGTAAAATCGCAAGGCCCAAAGCATGGCTGAAAGCGCGTGAAATTTGCTCCACGAACATGAAAATATATGTTACTTACACAGTGCAATAGAATATATGAACAAACATTGGACAAAACTAATTAAGAGAAATCTGAGGACTGAGCCTTCTCAGGCATGTGACAAATGATGAAAATACAACCTAGATATGTTTTTTCTTTGCGAATCCAACCGAGCTATGCTACTATGTGAAAATACAACCTACTCCCTCTGTTTTTTAATATAAGATGTTTTAAGTGTTCTACATATTGTCTAGATGCATACTAAAATGAGCGAACATACACACTAAAATGTGTCTAGATACAATTGTATACATGTGAATGTGGACAAAGGCTAAAACATCTTATATTTAAAAACGGAGGAAGTAGCTAGCAACAGATCAATCCACATGAGCCAGCTAGTAGTCCAGATAGTGTTAGTCTGTATCTGTCACTCCCTGGTGCAATAGACTATACGCGACCATAAAAAGGCAACCAAAAAGCACCGCACAACTCAATATTGACCGATCAAAATCGGCACAACTTCTTGCAGCTGCAAACTTGGATGAATGCCAAGATCATGTCGCACGTTACCAGAGCCTCTACAAGGCTAAAAATGGATTTAGCAAAAAAAAAAGATGACTAATCTGCATAGTATGTTCAGGTTGAAGGTTTAACAGTAAAAAAACAGAACTAAACTTTAATATTTTGTTAGAGAATCGATCATCGATCTGAACTAAACAATAGGAGGAAGTCAGGCTTGTGGCTGGATACAGAAATTAATCCATTCGTTTCTGGATACTTACAGAGTCCACCGTCGCTGTGGGTGACGGCATGGAGATGGAGAGGGCCAGAGGGGAGGTGCCGAGCAGGGCCGTTGGCCGCCGCTGCATGCCGCCGTCGTGAAGATCGAAGACTCTCACCTGTGTGAAACCCTCCGAGGAGAGACCGAGATAATAGGTTGGGACGACGTCAGGTGTACAAGGTGGTGTCCGCCATGGCGCCACTCTAATTCGCTCTCGTCCTCGGCTACCGCTCGATCCGGTGGTGGAAGCTCTTCACCTGGGACCAGTGCGACGCCATCAACGGCCTCGTCATGTACTTCGCCTTATACTTCAACCCAACGCTGGCACGTTCGCCGCCCTGCGCCAGCTACCATGTCCTGGGCTCCTGGCCGCCGACACCGTCGCCAAGCTTCTCGTCCTGCTCTCCAACGCCGTCTGGCCTCTGGGCCGCCATGTCGAGCCACAACGCGGCACCGTACTCGTGGTGCATCACCGGCTTTTCGCTGGCCATGCTCATCAAATGGCTGATCGTGGCCACGCCGCTGATGGACATTCGACGACATGTACGGCAAGTGGGCGCGCGACATTGTCGTGCAACTCTCGGTCGTGCAGTCCCCCGTGTGGCTCCCGGTGCTGGTGGTTGTTTGTGCCAAGGCAGGCGTGGATGGAGGTGGAGACGCCGGCGTTCGACGCCGAACGGGCAGCAGCAGCCGGAGACGGGCGGAAAACGTCCGGGTGCGCTATTGCGGAACCTTGACTCAAGGTCGCCGGGAACGGGAACCCAAACATGTACACGCGGATCCCATGCCATCGTGACAAGGAGGCACTGGAACGTGCAAGGACGCGATCTGCACTTTTCTTGGCTGCCCAGACATCAATCGAAGAAACGGATCGGCAACACACGGATCAAACAGCAACTGGACTCGCGCAATTCTAGGACTTTTAGCGACGTACGAAGTACAAAATTATGTGGTATCTGGATTTGAGGACCCGCGGCCGCATCAGCCTCGCTGACGATAGGCGGCATGCGGGCGACGTATAACATGATGAGAGACGTTGGTCTTGCCGGAACCCATCTGGGCGATGCCGATGACGCCGCGCCCCTGGAGGCCGAGCAACACAGAGGCCATATGGATCGGCATTGGCGTCCCATACCCGGCCTTGTGGTGCGTACCAGCTTGGCCCTGAGTCCGCTCTCTACCCAGCCGACGTCCTCTGCTCGACGTTGTTGACGGCGCGAAGCGCCGGGAGGCGGGAGCCATATGGGCTCCTGGAGCAGAGAGATAGGGGACGTGTGGGATTGATGTTTGTAAAGGCAAAAGGCAGGCCATACGTGTCCAGTACGTGTTACGGCAGGCAACACAAGTCAGGACTCTACGTAATTGCTTCTGGTTTCCTTTCTGGACTCTGCGAACGACATCAACGAACGTCAGGAAGTTCTGTTCTTTAATTTCTTTTAGCGGTGGCAAATTTCGTAATTATCACGACACGAAATAAAACGAACCGGTACGATGGCATTAGCAGTATTATGTGATTTGGTGAGAGGGTAAAACGGGCAAAAGTGGATTTGTGTTGAGTTGTCAAACATTGGAGCGATCTGTACCGTTGGCCAAATATTGAAGGGCTCAGATTCAATGTATCAACACAAGTTTGCTCTTTTAATAGTAGTACTAGTTGACGGGCACGTGCAACGCACGTAACCAACATGCAAACCGTATATGCAATAGGGCAAATGTTAGAAGTTCAGTTAATCGGACAAAGGTTAGAAATTCAGTTAAGCATACTACATGCAAGAAAACATTCCTGAAAAATCCATAAGATGCTCATATGCTTCGTTCTTCCTCCATGTGTACCAGCTCCTGTGATGACCTATAAATTACTTGTGAAAAAACATTGAATATGCTAGTCATGCGAGCTTGTATCAAAGGAAAAAATCGAATGTGCTGTTACTATCAACTACATACATGCTATAAAATAACATGTCAACATTAGCATTAGGAATCAGTAGGAGTGATCATATTGTTCAAGCTCACAAGCCATTCTTATATTTACAAGTCAGTTTGTGTTATAAGTTAAAAATGAGAGAAGACCACCGGTGAATCGGCAAACAATAATCATTTACTCAGGCCCATTAAAAAGTAATACAAACCTATGTTTTGTAAAGAATATATTACATATTGTGCAACATGAGGGAGAATATCATCGCCGGCTTTGACCCCAAGAAAGCTTCACCTATGCATAACAGACCCACCTCCATTGGAATGCACAATGCAAGTCTCTACCAACATAACTTGAATCAAATACGTTTAAAAAAATGCAAAAACCATACCTTATCTAGGACACTGTTGTCCAATGCGAGTAAACTCACATGGTGTCAAGGTTGTTTCATGGAAAGATAAGAGTATAAACTCAACACACATGTGAGAAGCCCCAAATGCACAACCATAACCAACACTCTTGACAGATATAGAGCAACAAAACGCTATCAAATGAAATAACGATGCACATAAAATCACCTTTAACGAAAAATTTAGGCTGGGAAGCTCCCAGGAGGTCATATATCTAAGCACATGAGCTACATCAAGTTGTGTATATTCCAACCTGGGCTTGAAGTCAGGAACATGTTCCAATAGCAAATCATGTATTTAGAGCAGTTCAGCATAACCAGATATGAATTCAACCGGCACACAGTTTAAATTGATTTATTTCATCTCGTATGATCATAGCTTGCGAATTGCACTTTCAGCTTTGTCCTGAGCCGCTTAGATACAGAATTCAGTGAGGAAATACAAATGGCATAACCTTTTTATTCAGGTGATTTAATCTAAATGTTCAGCACATATGTACATGTAAATACCTAGGCAACAATATGTGTCAGATATCATACTGGTATTTAGTTGAACCTATGATATTCACATATTGTAAACTAAAATCCCAAGAAAGAAAGAAAAATTATGACATGTAACGGCTCTGGAGTAAAGCCAGTGGTAGAATGGTAGAACATGTGATGGCATGCCCTTTCTTGCATCACCTTACTGAATTTGCAGACATCAATGTCGCTACATACTTGCGATTTAATTTGCAGGCTCCATTAAAAAGGAAATCGCTACTCAATCAAATGCGTGTACACTACAAGCACACATGCGCTTCAAAGTGCAAGAAGCTAGCCAGTAATTAACAGAATAATACATGGAAGATGGGTGCGAGCATAATTGTTGAAACTGACAGATAAAACAGTCTTCCTTAATCCCTGTTTTATTCAAGTGATGAAGGATGTTCTTTGTGCATAAAATCATATTTTCCTTAAACTGGTAGTTCCTCATGAAAAGGTTTATTTGTTCATAAAAACTGCATCGTTTTCTTCTTGTTCAGAAATCGAGAACTATAAATTCATACAGTTTACAATCATTCAGAAATATGCAGCAACAGAGAGAAATAGAATGAAAACTACTACACACTTTGGGCACCATGGAGAGGGCAGCAGGATCCGGAAGAGGACCTGGCCTCTGATTCCTTTCTTTTTCCCAAATGGTTAACCATGAAATTGTCGCTCCAATAGTACAATTCCTGAAGAGAAGCGTCAAAAGATTAGTACTATAACGATGGCATTGAATTTTGTACCTGAGATATGAAGCATAGTTCGGTAATAGGCATATACGATATGCAGAACAGTGAGTAGTTATCCGTCTGAGGCATTGTCTCGCGGGAGAAGTACCTGCATCTCCATCGATCTCTGGCCCATTTATCTCTTCTCCCATCCTAATTAATCAATGTTCCAACAACCCCAAGAACAATATAGGTCGGAGGAGGAAAACCTGCTGCCATCGCTCAGCGCCCCAGTGGTCTTCTAAAAGGGTGACCGGAGGTCGCCATCGTAGTAGGGGCCTAGCTCGTGGCGTTCATGCACCAGATAGGAGAGGGAGAGGAGGAGCGGATGGTGCTCTAGATCCAGGATGGGAGGAGCCGGGAGGGGCAAAGAGGGGAGATGGTGGTGATGATGGGGTGGGGGGCGGCGCTGGGCTCGAGTAGGAGAGGATTTGGGGCCGTGGCGCCGTCGGTCGAAGAATTTCTTGAGTAATCTCAGTTGTGTGGAGGACGGCGCCGTTGTGCTGCAGCGCGTCGGGGACGTCCACGACGACGTCCTGCACGCGGCACAAGACTGCTGCATAGAAGAGGAGCGGCCAGGGTTTGGACTCAGGCAATGGCAGGGGCTTCGCGTGTAGGGCCGGTGGAGGGCTGGTGTGGCCGCGTGGCGGTGTGCTTGCCGGCGGCTGTGGGAAGGCTCCCTGTGGTGGCGTGCAGGGAGCGGCGGGCAGGCTCGTTCCGCGGCGTTGGGCTCGGCGGCGACGGGAAGGATGCCAGGATCCATCTGGCTTCGCGACGTGCAGGGCATGGCTTCGCGAGGAAGCGCCGGCGGCGAGCTCGCAATGGGTCAGGTTGGGGGAAAAGTGGAAGGGCAGCGTCGCCGCTCGCTGAGGCAGAGCGGCGGTTCCGTCTTTAAGAGGAGAAATAGAAACGAACCGGTACGGTGGCAATTTAGTAGTATTATGTGATTTGGTGGGAGGGTAAAACGGGAAAAATCGGACAATGTTGAGTTGTCAAACATTGGGACGATCTGAACCGTTTGATCGGATATTGAATGGTGCAGATTTAAAGTATCCCAACAAGTTTGCTCTTTTAATAGTAGTATAGATAATCTCAGTTGTGTGGAGGACGGCGCCGTTGTGCTGCAGCGCGTCGGGGACGTCCACGACGACGTCCTGCACGCGGCACAAGACTGCTGCATAGAAGAGGAGCGGCCAGGGTTTGGACTCAGGCAATGGCAGGGGCTTCGCGTGTAGGGCCGGTGGAGGGCTGGTGTGGCCGCGTGGCGGTGTGCTTGCCGGCGGCTGTGGGAAGGCTCCCTGTGGTGGCGTGCAGGGAGCGGCGGGCAGGCTCGTTCCGCGGCGTTGGGCTCGGCGGCGACGGGAAGGATGCCAGGATCCATCTGGCTTCGCGACGTGCAGGGCATGGCTTCGCGAGGAAGCGCCGGCGGCGAGCTCGCAATGGGTCAGGTTGGGGGAAAAGTGGAAGGGCAGCGTCGCCGCTCGCTGAGGCAGAGCGGCGGTTCCGTCTTTAAGAGGAGAAATAGAAACGAACCGGTACGGTGGCAATTTAGTAGTATTATGTGATTTGGTGGGAGGGTAAAACGGGAAAAATCGGACAATGTTGAGTTGTCAAACATTGGGACGATCTGAACCGTTTGATCGGATATTGAATGGTGCAGATTTAAAGTATCCCAACAAGTTTGCTCTTTTAATAGTAGTATAGATATAGATTAGCAACAAAGTGTACAATCTTGGGTCTCCTCTGATTCAAGAGAAAATGCATTTTTTTTAGAATTTGATCTTGTATGACTCGTCTGGATGTTTGCTTTCAGCTTTGGCAGTGGATATTGCCGAAAGTCATCGTTTCGGCCTTGATATCGCGCGAAATCACGCGAGGCAGAAACGGTCCACACCAATCTAGAGCTCCTCAACTCGGCATTGATCGCGACTCGCGTACCTGATCACGAGCGAGTAAACAGAAGCTGAGCAGGTATGTCGCTCCATCGCCGTGCCCTTTACCTAGGGTCGGACAACCATCTCGTCCAACGGCCGGCATCACCCTCCTGCCACCCTCCCCTCTCTCTAGTGCCTTTCTCAAGATCCGGCGACCGGTGCAGCTTCGTGTATTCAGGAGACAACCTTCCCCTCTTTTCATATATTAATCGTCTAATTCGTAGGATTGGAAATGTTTCCTGAGAAATCATTTGTACTTTTTCGCAAAGGAAATCTAGCATTTATTTCAACCTCTTTTTATAATTTGTTCGATGGAACTAAATTCTTGATGCATACAAAATCATGTAGGATTGAAATGAGTATGACATTGCAATCATATGGTTTTTCTAATCCCATATTGCATGATGCATGAAACTACATCTATATCTGCATTAGGCATGTATTTGTGCCTGAATCTGAAAACCTGAAGCTGAAGCTAACGGGTGCATTCTGAATATTCAGTGTTAACTTGGCTTGATGATGAGCTCGGAAATTTTAACCTCTAGTAATATGATACTAGGGATATTAGCGCGGCAATGCCGCCCCTGTTTGATGAATTTGAAGTTTTTTTTTAATGTTGGAATATGAATATTATTTGAATTCAGAAAAGTTTGCGCTTAGAGGAATGTTGAGATTTCGAAAATGATCCGTATTGGAATGTATTCAAATTTTTATTCTTGTAATGTGTACGAAGTGATCAGATTTGGGAGGTATCTGAAATTCGGAAATATGTAATTGTGAATTTTGATTTGAAATGATGAAATAGATTTTAGAAACTGAGCAATTTGGAATTCCTTCAAATTTGAATTCTTGTAGTGTTTACGAAATGGGTAGGTTTGAAAGGCATATGACATTTCGGGAATTCAAATTTGTAATTTGAGTAGGAATGCTCAAATATGATTGTTTTTGCCATATAATTGTGCAAATATAGGGCAATTTGATTTTTTTTTCAAACTTATGTGTTTTTTTGTGGAAAATAGTTAACTTTTTTTTGCCCAGCAATTTCAATATGTATTTTTTATTTTGTCGATGGGTATTTATAGAATCCTTTTTTTTTTGTGGGGAAAAGTAAAAGGCAGGTCGGGTCTGGGAACTGTGCAATGTCACGCCCGTGTAGTAAGTAAAATTTTAATTTGGTAGCGTGCAATTTTAAAATTTGTGTATATTTGAAAGAAGTTTGTGTAATGGTGAAATCCTTTGGAATTTACTGAAATCCGTTGGAACTAATTTAACTCTATAATGGGGGGAGGAAATACATTTTATGAGCAGTTCTCAAATTCAATTTAAGTTCAATTTTTAATTAGGGGAAAGTAACTTGTATTTTCTCCAAATATTCATGTAATGAAGTATTTTAAAATTTAGCTACATAGTTGGAGAAAGTAAAGTTTTGTTATCTTTAGATGTTAAATAAATTGAATTGATGAAATATAGTTCCATGTTGTCATAATTTTTTGTTGACACCATAATGAGAAGGAATATGGAGGATGTTTTTTTTGTTTTGGGAAATACATATTTTTGCATTTTTTTTAACACATGATGTGCATTGTTATAGTTGGAGAAAGTAAAGTTTTGTTATCTTTAGTTATGTTAAATAAATTGAAATTGATGAAATATAGTTCCATGGTGTCATAAATATTTTTTTTGACACGATAATGAGAGGGGATATAGAGAAGAAAAAAAATTTGGGGAATACATATTTTGTGCACTTTTTTTAACACATGGTGTGCATTGTTGTATTTCATAGATTCGAAGATTTTATTTATGTGAATTATTTAATTCTGTTTTCGTACTTGTGGGGATTTTGTTTTGTGTGCATTTTGTATGTATGTTTTCTTGCATTATTGTAAATAATAAACTGAAAGTTTTTTTTGTTAATCTGTTAATGAGGCCTTATGATCTAATTGTAATTTTTGAGATCATGATATTTTTTGGAAAGGTCCCAAAGTTTCTGAAATGTTGATTTAGGTTTGTTTGAAATTTAGTGAAAGGATCATATGGCCACCTAGAGGGGGGGTGAATAGGTGCTACTCCAATTTTTGATTCTTTTTCGATTAAGGCTTGACTAAAAGGTAAATTCTCTAGATATGCAACTATGGTGAATTTACCTATATGACAAGTTAAGTCTAAACAAGATAAGATACAAGTAGTAAATAACTAGAAAGGATTAACCGATAGGAAAGCACACGGAGACAAGAATGTATTCCCGAGTTCCTCCTTTTTAGGGGAGTACGTCTCGTTGGAGGGGTGTGAGCTTCAAACTCAAGATGCCACAAAAGGCTTCACCCTATTCTCCGATGAACCTCGCACAAAAGCTCGGTCCACCTTTCTTTATCGGAATCCTCCAAAGCGGAATCCGGAGCACAAAAGCTCGTTACAACAACTTGAGGCTCAACCCACAAAAGGATTGGGGGCTCTCAATCACCACAACACCTGCTACACAAAAGTAACAAGCAAGTGAGAACAACAAGATGCCTAGGTTTTCCTAGTGGAAACCCTAGGCTCAAATCCCTCAAGTGAATGAGGGGGAAATGACAAACGCTTCGGTGGAGTTGTAGATCCGGGCCTTCTCCTTCAATCCTCCAAGTATGAGTGAGTTTGGGTGGAGGGATTGGGAGATCTAATGATTCATGAGCTTGCAACAATGGTGTTCTTCATTTGGGGGCGAGCTGCACAGCTGGAGGTAGGTGGAGGGGTATTTATACCCCTCCAGGAAATGTAGCCGTTGCAGCTCCAGGAGACCGGATAATCCGGTATAAGTGAGGGCCGGATATTCCGGCAATGCCGGATATTCCGGCCTCGACAAACTATCCGGTCACAAATATCCGGTCCACTCCAGTGGCTCGCGCCTTCGACGCACAATTCTTCCTTAGCGAAAATCCCATGGCAGTTGATGGGAGGCCGGATATTCCGGCCCTAGTAGAATATCCGGCCCAAAATATCCGGCCGAGTCCAGTGGCTCGCGCCTTTAGTCCTTAGCCGAAATCTCGATTGGCCAGCCTTGAGGGCCGGATATTCCGGTCTGGGCACGACCCGGATTATCCGGCACCTGGGAACTTTTCGCCTTTTTGGCTAAGATGCAAATGATCTTTTCACAACTTAAAACCTGCATCACTTGACGACATATTAAATGACTCACTAGTGTTGTTGCCTAACACACAAAACCTAAGGGATTAGTAAATGTTCTTTCAATCTCCCCCTTTTTGGTGTTAGATGACAACACTAGGATTTGCAATAAAATTCCACAACTAGATCATGTTTTTCAACAAAGAATGGAAAGAACTCCCCCTACATGTGTGCATATAATTAGTTTGCCTTAAAATGCAATACACACATATAGGGAGGAACAATTTCCAACACATGATATATATCACAATAAATGTGCAACAAGAGACAAATCATACACTAGGTTGAGACTTGAGATGAAGATCATACCTTGTGCATATAGATGAAAGATAGTAATCCATAGAGATCGCACAATAATGTATACATAATTAGCAAACCATATGTCTCTCGCATAACATATAAACATCACAACCACATAGTTCAACACTCTCAAATAGCAAATAAGTTCGACACCGAGATAAAAAAAAGGACACAAGCGCAAATAAGAAAGATAAACGCATATATGCTTGTGCCCAAACCCATGCAAATCCCACGGAGAACCTACTAGAACTACTTCTCCCCCTTTGGCATCGAAACGCCAAAAAGGGAAAAGAGCGATGCTACGTCCCATAGAGATCACTCCTCAGCATCATTGTCCTCATCCTCATCATCATTGTCCTCATCCTCAGATTCATCTTCCTCGTTACAAGCACGAGCATAAGCAGAAGAGGACTCGAGAAGATGCTTCTCCATTTGAACCCACGGAGTCCGAGCTCCGGCATTCCATTGTGCATAAGAGAGAGGGTCGGACACGGGAGGGTCATCTGGCAAGCTAGGGAGTCTCTTGAGAATTTCCTGCCTCTCACAATAAGCATCATATTGGCCATGGCGGAGATCAGCATTCATGCACAACACATACTTCTGAAACCAGTTCATCTTTTTCGCGACAGGGGGTGCAACAAAAGCGGGGGCTGCGGGACGGGACCGACCACACTTGCGAGCATCCCTCAGTATCTCATCAGCAGCAGGAACAGTGCGGGCAGCAGGACGCTTGGCATATTTCTTGACATAGACCTTCTTGTAGATGTGGTCTTCACAATCATCATCACTGAGGTCAAGTTCCAAGGTCTTCTGGATGAGTTTCATTATGTACGGAGCATACGGGATGGAATAACGACCTAGCATAGCATCATACATCTCATGATAGATGTAGTCCATGACATCCACCTGGAAGTTCTTGTTTGGCTCTTCATTTTGATCAATTTCATGAGCAAGGCACAATAAGTTGACAAGAGCAGAACGGATGGCATCATTGTTTCCTCCACTTGGCGCAATGTTGTGCCTGAAGATGGTGACTAGTTGGTCATAGAGAGGAAGCAGCCCAGTTTTGAACCCAATAATGCCATCACTGTCATAGAGAGGTGCCAATGCATTCTTGTTGGGCTCCTCAGCAGTGTGGAGACGAATGCCGACAGGAGTGCGTCCCTTGTAAGTGTATCCAAGAGCAGTAGCAAAGTCATAAAAGGTGGCAGTACACTGAGTAGACCCGGACATCCACTTGAGGGTCTTCGAGGAATCGGCCTTCATCACAAGGGTTGCAAAGAACTGCTGAACAAGAGCCACACTGTAGTCACACTTAAGCTCCATGAGGCGAACCAGTCCCAGTTTTTCAATCACGTTTGCAGCTTGATCATAGGCAGGCTTGGACTCAAGAGCAGAAAGCTTGATAGGCTGCATAGGGCGAATAGGGTGTGACATGGTGAGGTAAACATCCCTATGGATGAAGAGTTGCTCCATGCACCAAAAACTATTATCTTCGATCTCTTCATCTCTTGGAGTGAGGTACCAATCCCCTTGTCGAATTTTGATATAGTCAGCACGGGGCATAGTCTTGTAGTTGGGCCTTTGAGCTTTGCCCTTTCTATTGCTCGAGGCGGAGGCTTTGGGGACTGCTTTTGCTGCAGCGTCTTCCTTCATCTTGCGCACAGCCTCGCTCTTACGCTGCCTTAAAGCGGTCTCGTCAACAAGCTTGCCCGAGACGGGGTCTTTGCGAAAGTACCGAGGACGAGGTCTTTTGGGGTCGGGAGCCGAGCTACCTGTGAACAAAAGCAATAGGAGGGTAGCATGGAGATAAGCACACACACAAGCCTAAAAAAAATACTACACACATTAGAGAAGCAACCCAAAATTGATGCAACTTAGACCTATGAAAAAGAAGCAAAACTGTGCAGAAAAGTTCAGACCGGAATATCCGGCCTGGAAGCACCGGAAAATCCGGCCTGACCAAAACTGCACAGGAGAGCTTCAATCTGAGGTCTAAAAGTAGATCGACGCTACGGGTTGCTAAGCTAAGGTATCTAGTAAGCAGGGAATACCAAGGGGAACCAACTACTCCAAGATTTCAAGCAAAATAACTCCACATTGCATCTAGGGCAAGGCACCCAAGATTCAAGAAAAAAGGAGTTACCCGCATCCATGAGCGGAACTTCTTGGAGGAGAAGGAGCCCGGGGCGATGGAGCACCAGATCTGGCCGGCGGCCAGCGAATCTGGCGGTGGAACTTGCCCGGGAGGGCACGGGGACGCAGGTGGCGACGGAGGGGAGAGAGAGAGGCTCGGGGGTGGTAAAAGGGTTCGAATGAGCCCTTCACCCCGATATCTCCCAAAAAAAGTCAAAACGCCAGGACCGGATATTCCGGTCAGAACTTAGACCGGATAATCCGGCCCACTGAATTTCTGTGAAAACACAGAAAATTCAGGCCTGCTGAGCCCTTACGTTCCAAATATCAACAACAAGACTTGAGTGCAAGATAGAAAGGTTCTTTGATAAGATAGGCTTGGGATTTAGAGAGCCAAACTGAAAATGGTACTTCACACTCATTCTTGCAAGAATCAAATAAGGAAATGCCAAGTTGAGTGTGTTTCCATGAAACCGACAAAACTCTAAATGATTTGCAAATAAGACCTAAATAAGAACCAACTCTTCAAAAGAAGAGGGCGGTGGCCAAGGCCACCATGTATGAGTTTGTGGTGTGACACCGCGAAGATGTATCTTGGGTTCACGGCCACTACTCGTCATTTAATCTCACAATTCATGAAATGAAAATATAGAGACAAAATGATTTCTTACTATCGGCATAATGGGGGGAGGGATAGTCCAATGGATTAGGACCGCACTCCCCCTTGTCCATGCCTACACCAAACCAAATTACTATTGTCTAATATGGGTAGGTATGCAAGAAGTCCACTAAGTCCAATTGCTTATGTCCACCACATTTAGTTCTCCTCTCAACTCCTTGAATCTTGCTTCACCAAGAGGCTTTGTGAACATATCGGCGAGTTGATGCTTGGTGTTGACATACTTGATTGCAATATCACCCTTCTCAACATGATCTCGTATAAAATGATACCGGATCTCAATATGCTTGGTCTTCCCATGAAGTACCGGATTGTGAGCAATTTTGATGGCACTTTCATTGTCACATAAAAGAGGCACTTTGTCACAAATGACACCATAATCCTTTAAAATTTGCCTCATCCATAATAATTGTGCACAACAACTTCCGGCGGCAATGTATTCGGCTTCGGTGGAGGACGAGGCCACACAATTTTGCTTCTTGGAAGACCAACTCACAAGAGACCTACCAAGGAATTGGCAAGTACCCGAAGTTGATTTTCTATCCATTTTGCAACCCGCCCAATCCGCATCCGAATAACCTACAAGATCAAAGCTTGTCCCATGGGGGTACCAAAGACCATAGTTAGGAGTATCTATCAAGTATCTTAGAATCCTTTTAACCGCGGTTTCATGACTTTCCTTAGGACTTGATTGGAATCTTGCACACATACCCACACTAAACATAATATCCGGTCTAGATGCACAAAGGTAAAGTAAAGATCCAATCATAGAACGATAAAGCTTGGGATCAACTTCCTTACCCTTCGGATCTAAGTGTAGATCCGCCTTAGAGTCCATGGGAAACTTATATGGCTTGGCGTTGTTCATATCAAATTTCTTGAGCATGTCTTGAATATACTTGGCTTGACATAAGAATGTTCCTTCACTATATTGGTGGATTTCAAAGCCAAGAAAATACTTCAATTCTCCCATCATGGACATCTCAAATTCCTTGGTCATTAGCTTAGAGAATTGATCACTAAATTCATGGTTAGTAGAACCAAAGATAATATCATCAACATATATTTGGCATACGAAAAGCTCTCCATTTATCCTTTTTGTGAAAAAGGTGGGATCGATTACCCCAATTCAAAACCATGGTCTACTAAGAACTCCTTGAGATGATCATACCAAGCACGTGGAGCTTGCTTGAGCCCATAAAGGCCTTATGTAGTAAGTAGACATGGTTAGGAAATTTAGGGTCTTCAAAACCCGGAGGTTGTTTCACATACACTAATTCACTTAGTGGACCATTTAGAAAAGCACTTTTAACATCCATTTGATATAAGGTAATGTTATGAGTAGATGCATAGGCAATCAATAAACGAATAGATTCAAGTCTAGCAACGGGGGCATAAGTTTCACCGTAGTCGACTCCTTCGATTTGGGTGTAGCCTTGTGCAACCAATCTTGCTTTGTTGCGAATGACTTGACCATGTGAGTCTTGCTTGTTCTTGAATATCCACTTGGTTCCAATGACATTATGTGATGTGTCTTTGGGTCTTTCAACTAATGACCATACTTTGTTGCGCTCGAAGTTGTTCAATTCTTCATGCATGGCCGCAACCCAATCCATGTCTTCAAGAGCATCATATACCTTGAGAGGTTCTAAGCTAGACAAACAAGAGACATGACCACAAAAGTTAGTTAATTGATTACGTGTGGACACACCCTTACGAATACTCCCAAGGATATTTCTTTGTAGTGTTGGAGATGATCCAATGTTGATGCACGCCGAATGACTCGGCGTTCTATGGCTTGACCAATTGTTTCACCAACACGAACATCTTCATCATTTCCTTCATCTTGTTCATGGTCAACCCGAAGTGGAGTTCTTGGAGATGGGGGTTCATCATGTTCTTGTTCTCCACTAGAGTTGGGTGGGTCTTGACCATTATCTTGCTCATGTGGATGACTATCATGATCTTGTTCTTGTATAGCTTGTTGATCAATGGTTGAGGTGGATGGTTCAACTTGAGTAGAACTTGTTCCTTCTTCTTGAGTGTCATAATAGGTTCTTCAATAGGAATAAGTTCCCCTATGCCCATAGTTCTTATGGCTTGAGGTGGAGGTACATCACCTACATTATCATGATCAATATGCTCCGCTTGGGAGCCATTATCCTCGACAAACTCCACATTCATAGATTCTTCAACACATCCGGTGGATATGTTGTAGACCCTATAAGTATGGGAGTTTGCGGCATATCCAACAAAATACCATCAAAAGTTCTAGATTCAAATTTAGCAATTGGGCAACCTTTAATGTAAACATGGCATTTGCATCCAAATACGCGAAAGTAAGAGACATTTGGCTTTTTACCGATAAGGAGTTCATATGGTGTCTTTTTCATGAGAGGACGAAAGAAGAGCCGGTTGGAGTAGTGGCAAGCGGTATTGATGGCTTCGGCCCAAAAGTTATATGGGGAATGAAATTCGGCCAACATAGTTCTTGCCATATCAATAAGAGTGCGGTTCTTCCTTTCGGCGACACCATTTTGTTGGGGAGTATAAGCAGCGGAATATTGGTGTTGAATGCCTCCCCACTTAGGAAATCATCCATAGTGTAATTCTTGAACTCCGTACCATTGTCACTTCTTATTGCCAAAATCTTGGAGTCATATTGGCGTTGAACTAAGGTTGCAAAGTCAATGAATACTTTTGAGTTTCACTCTTCCTCTTGAGGTAGAAAGTCCAACAATATCTTGTATAATCATCCACAATCACCAAACAATATTTCTTGCCACCAAGACTATCATATGTGGGAGGCCCAAAGAGATCCATATGAAGGAGCTCCAAAGGCTCTCGTGGAGATAATGCTCTTCTTGGGTGATTCTTTTCATGCATCTTTCCGGCTATGCAAGCACTACAAGGACGATCTTTGGAAAAATTAACATCGGTTAGTCCTACCACGTGTCCACCCTTCACAAGAGTTTGCAAATTTCTCATACCGACATGGCCTAGCCGGCGATGCCAAAGCCAACCCTTGTCGGATTTAGCCATTAGACACGTGGCGATTTGAGTGGTCTCTTTCGAGAAATCGACCACATACAAACCGTTTACACGAAATCCAACAAAGGCTACTTTAAGAGTTGAGTGAAAGGATGGTCACGTGGTGTTTATTAAAGATAACGGTGTAACCGACATTGCATAATTGACCAACGGAAAGTAAATTATATGAAGAGATTCAACAAGAAGGACCTTCTCAATGGATAACTCCGGAGTGATCACTACTTGCCATATCCCAATACCTTAAGTCTTGCATTATTCCCGACGGTGACATGAGAAATGTGAGTAATTGATTCAATAGGCCCTTTACTACTTCTTTGCTTCCGGTCATGTGAGATGACACCCACTATCAATGAGCCATGAAGATCCACCGGAAGAAAAGTCCTACAAGAATCAAGTCTTTGTTTTAGGTACCCATTGTGAAATGGGTCCTCTTTTGTTAGTCACAAGGGTCTTTGGAACCCAAATAGCATAGTGATAATCATCTCCATATGAAGTGCCAACATATTTAGCAAAAACACAACCATCTATAGATTTCATAAGAACATATGAAGGGTTGTATTTTCCCGCAAAGTCATTGTGAGTGGCATTGCCCCTTGTGGCATCACCACTCGCAATGGTAGTCTCTTTGCTTGTGCGGGCTTGGCTTCTTCTTGTTCTTGTTCTTCTTCTTCTTCTTGGCAACATAACCAAGGCCCTCTTTCCCTATGTGAGGCTTTTGCGCTTGCAAGAGCTCATAAAGAGGTTTCTCACCTTGAGGGCTAGAGGCCTTGGCAAGTCATCTTCAACCTAGCATTTTCCTCAATGACATTTGCATGATCACAAGAGAAGTAGAGGAGCTAGGTTCATCAATTTTAGTAGATTGTATTTGAAGTTGTTCAAAAGACTTGGTGAGAATAGAGTGTTCACTCTCCAAGGCCTTGTGAGCCTTGGTGAGCGACCTAGCTCATCGGCTAGTCTATTATGACCAACACCAAATACGACCTTTTGTTTCTCTAAAACTTGTATTTAGCAATAGCATGGTCACGTTCTTTAATGATTTTAGAAAGAGTTTCATTTTGAGATTCATCAAATTCTCAAGCTTCTCCTCAAGAGAAACTCGAAGTCATGCTCTTCCTCAATAGCCATGGTAAGGGAAGCGATCTCATTAGCATATTCTCTTTCAAGTCTCCCCTTTTCTTTAAGGAGATCTTGTGCCATGCCATATTGATCATAAGAATCTCAAGCCGAATCTTGCATTCACCTTGCAAGTTAGTCATCAAGAAATCCAAAGCAACATTTTCTTCCTTAACTCTAAGACTCATAAGTTCATGCATTTCATTCATAGTCTTAGAGGAAGGGAAGGTGATACCTCGGAGAGCTTGGCCATGAGACACGTAGCGGATTTGGTGGTGACATTATCATTGGGGGATTCAAAGAGAGAAGGGGTTGTCGATGAAGCAATGGCTAAAGCGGCCACTCACTTGTGGTTGTTTCTTCTTCATCACTCTCCCCCGGACATATATTCTCTCTCACCACCAACACCTTGGAAGGTAGCTTCTTGTTGGATGAACTTCTTGAAGTAAGGCTTCGTGGGAGAAGAACTTGAAGCTTCCTTGAGAATGAGTCTTCCTCCATGTTCTTCACGGTTCTTGTAAGGGCATTGGCAACATAGTGGAATTGATCTTGACAATTGAAGCAAGTCTTCATTTTTGGGTTGCCTCCTTGTAACCTCTTGCTTTATGCTTTTTATCCACATAAGCTTTAGCTTTAGATGGATTTTTCCAAAAGTCTTCGCCATGAGAGCCACATAATCTCTATGAGCACTTGAGTTCCTCGGGTGCCAAGTAACTTCCCTCTTCATGATCTTGGTCTTCATCTTGTTCCACACCTTGGCCTTCAAAGCAAGTGAGGAACTTTGGGCCATTCCAAGAGCTCGGGCACGAGAGTCTCTAGCAATTTGGCTTGGACCTTGTAAGATTGCATCTCTTGCATGACTTCATTTGAGGTCAAGGGTCATAGTTGTGCTTCCTTGGAGACTATTCAAGTCGTTCTCTTCAAACGGCATGAGGGCATTCACATACTTCCTCTTGATGTAAGTATCATCCACATGTTTAGCACCAAGGTCTCTAAATGCGGAGCAAGAGCCTTGAGCCTTTGATACATCTCCTCATGAGTTTCATCATCTTTCTTGTAGAAGCCTTCAATTTGATTGCTCATGGCTTCATATCTATTTCTTCTCATGCTCTCATTTCCAACAAACACCTCCGTGAGATGTTCCATGCTTCCTTGGCGGTGGTGCAATCTTCAATGTGATGATGTTCTTTCACCCACGGCAACACGGATCACATCAAGAGCGGTGGAATTTAGTTGAGCTTCAACTTCTTCTCCTTGTCAAATCATTTTCATCCACCGCTTGAATCCATCAACAATGATCTTCCAAAGACCTATGCAACCACTTTTCAAGTGAGATTTCATAGAAGATTGCCAACGGGTAAAGAAGATGCATTAAGACTAGGTGGTGCTCCTCTTAAGTGAATAGGAGGATGAGGGATAGGTAGGTCGGGAGAGTATGCAAAAGGAACTCTAGCATGTTCTCCTTTCCCATTAGGTGTTTTAGATGGGGATTCATTTTTATTTGGTCCACCCCCGGATCCCCTTTATCCTCGTTCTCCTTTAACTCCACTTGAGGAATCTCCAGAGAAGGAGGTGATGCGGTTACCTTTGCTTCCGTGAGTTTTGCCATCATTTCACGCAACTCATCCATTTTGGTTTCCATAGAGGTCTTCAAGTTAGTGAAGTCCTCCATGGAAACCGAAGTGGCCGGAAGAGCAAGAGGGTTCCCATCGGCATCGAAGGCCATATTTCTCTTAGGCGGTTAAGCCCGAATAAAGAGCCGAGGCTCTGATACCAATTGAAAGGATCGTATGGCCACCTAGAGGGGGGGGTGAATAGGTGCTACTCCAATTTTTAATTCTTTTTCGATTAAGGCTTGACTAAAAGGTAAATTCTCTAGATATGCAACTATGGTGAATTTACCTATATGACAAGTTAAGTCTAAACAAGATAAGATACAAGTAGTAAATAACTAGAAAGGATTAACCGATAGGAAAGCACGCGGAGACAAGATGTATTCCCGAGTTCCTCCTTTTTAGGGGAGTACGTCTCGTTGGAGGGGTGTGAGTTCAAACTCAAGATGCCACAAAAGGCTCACCCTATTCTCCGATGAACCTCGCACAAAAGCTCGGTCCACCTTTCTTTATCGGAATCCTCCAAAGCGGAATCCGGAGCACCTTACAACAACTTGAGGCTCAACCCACAAAAGGATTGGGGCTCTCAATCACCACAACACCTGCTACACAAAAGTAACAAGCAAGTGAGAACAACAAGATGCCTAGGTTTTCCTAGTGGAAACCCTAGGCTCAAATCCCTCAAGTGAATGAGGGGGAAATGACAAACGCTTCGGTGGAGTTGTAGATCCGGGCCTTCTCCTTCAATCCTCCAAGTATGAGTGAGTTTGGGTGGAGGGATTGGGAGATCTAATGATTCATGAGCTTGCAACAATGGTGTTCTTCATTTGGGGGCGAGCTGCACAGCTGGAGGTAGGTGGAGGGGTATTTATACCCTCCAGGAAATGTAGCCGTTGCAGCTCCAGGAGACCGGATAATCCGGTATAAGTGAGGGCCGGATATTCCGGCAATGCCAGATATTCCGGCCTCGACAAACTATCCGGTCACAAATATCCGGTCCACTCCAGTGGCTCGCGCCTTCGACGCACAATTCTTCCTTAGCGAAAATCCCATGGCAGTTGATGGGAGGCCGGATATTCCGGCCCTAGTAGAATATCCGGCCCAAAATATCTGGCCGAGTCCAGTGGCTCGCGCCTTTAGTCCTTAGCCAAAATCTCGATTGGCCAGCCTTGAGGGCCGGATATTCCGGTCTGGGCACGACCCGGATTATCCGGCACCTGGGAACTTTTCGCCTTTTTGGCTAAGATGCAAATGATCTTTTCACAACTTAAAACCTGCATCACTTGACGACATATTAAATGACTCACTAGTGTTGTTGCCTAACACACAAAACCTAAGGGATTAGTAAATGTTCTTTCATTTAGTGAAATTGATTTGAATTGATTTGAATTTGTATTTGGGAAATTACAAAGTTTTCAGAAATAGAAAAAGGGAAAGAAAGAACAAAATAAAATTGAGAAGGCTGAGCCAGGCCCAAAGCAAGCGGCCCAGCCCAGCAGCGGCCCACCTAGCCAGCAGGCCCAACATGACGTCATCGTGACGTCATCGCTGGACGGGCTCTACTGCGGCGGCGTGCACGACGCCGGCGACGCACCGCCGCGATTGGGGACGCGCGGGTGAGCGCGTGGGGCGCGCCTGGGCGGCAGCTGGCCGCAGGTGGCGGCGCCGCCCCTGTTTGGCCACCGAAGTGTCTCCGGCGTGCGCGAAACGCGGCGGCGTCGATTGCGCCGCCGTCGCGACGTCCCGGCAAGCGGCCGCCGGCCAGGAGGGAGAGGACGGGGTGGCGGAGCTTGGCGTGGCCGGCGATCTCGAAGGGGGAGGGCGTAGCGCCGGCGGCATGCGGCGGCGGCCGTGGCGACTTTCCGTCACGCGCGATCGAGAAGAGAGGAGGGGGATTTCTGCGGATGGTATTGCAGAAATGTCCGCCTATTTTGGTCGAATTGCAAGCAGGTCCTCGGCAGTGTTAAAATTTGGGCTGCGGAGCACTGTCTCGATTTGTGTGGGGTATTTTTGCAAAGTTGGCACGTTCTCGCTTCTGATTGGTAGAAATTGCCGAGCTACAGTGCGCACGAAAATTGAAGTGATCTAGACCGCCGGTTGCTTTGATCGAACGGCTGAGAAGAAAAGGGCGACGTGGACGCGCGGAATGGAAGTGGTTTCGTCCAACTTTTATATATAGTAGGGATATCCTAGAAGCATCAAAGACTATGGAGGCTGCTATTTGAGCGAGTTGTGGTGTGATGGATCAAAATCCAGGAGCAAGCATCATGTTTTGCGATGCCGTCGTGGTTAATAAGATTCCTGCAATCTGGAATGCTACCATCAAGTTGAATGCCTCAGCCTGAATGGAGGATGTTGCTTGTGGGGACATGGCGAGATAGATCCTAAATGATTTCCCTTTTGTTGAACTAGCTTGAAAAAAGAGGTGCATTTCGTCCTCAAGATTTCCATAAGTAGGGCAATTTTCACTAAGGTTTCATCCTCAAGATTTCCATAAGTAGGACAATTTTCACTAAGGTGTTTAAGGGTACCGGTCTCCCTTTTACCTGTAGCTAGTGCATTCCTGATAAGTCTTGGAGAAAAAATTTAGACATGTGACGCAATCCGTTTCACCTTCCACATTTCGTTGAGTAAAGCTATAATGTGTGGAGGAACAATCTAGCAGTGTTCTCTCTCTCTCTCCTCCCGTGAGCCCTTGAGAGTCGCCGGCCGCCATCCGGCTCCTTCCCCTCCCTTCTCCGGCGGCCTGGCCGTTTGGAGGGGTTTGGGGGAGGAGGCCGGCTTGTACAGCGTAGTAGTAGGTGCTTTAGTTGTAGATTTTGGGCTATGTCCCGTTCTAGCTTGTTGCCTGTGGAGTTTTGGGCGCCGAGGTCTGCGAGCGGCGGTTGGCGTCTAGGGGTGGTGTTGTTCTTGCTTGCGGCGCTCCAGTGGGTGGAGCCGGTGGTGAGCAGCGGCGCGACCTCTCCCTCCACTTCGAATAAGCTTGTGGTGGCTCCTATGCAGGTCGATCTGTAAATTGTCGGCTCTGTTCTTGCTGTCATGGAGGCAGGGAGAGCTATGGCTGGGGAGATCTTCTTCGATCTGAGTTGCGTGGGAGCGCACGGGGAAGGCTTCGGCGCCGCTTTGTCTGGGACCGTTTCCACAGCAGCAACGAGCTGCTTTCTTGGCGACGACGCGGCAAATCGGAGTACCTTGCCATTGAGGATTTTCTTGCAGATGTGCTCGGGCCTCATCTGTTGGCTTGCGGTGGTTGCTCTCCTCCTGGAGGAGCTCTGGTGGTCGGAACAGCATACAGAAGGTGAGAGCACTGCATCCTCCTTCTCGCATAAGCTCGTAGGTCGGCTTCTGGTTCTGGAGGCCGGCGGTGTCCACTCTGCAGCAGGCGGGGTGCAGTGGTTGACTCTTCCTCTGGCCGGCCGTGGAGGCGAGGAGCGGAAGAGTAGCAGCTGGTCTTCCCCAACTTCTGTGAAGTGGTTCTGCTTCTGGTTCCTTGTTCTGTGGATCTCTCTTCTGCTCCTGGCCGGCCTCGGTGGCGAGGGGGAGAAGAAGAGGGGTGCACGGCTGGGGAGCGATGCGGCTATCCCGGCGATGAGGCGGACGCATCGTTGGAGTGCAAGGTCCCGGTGTTTCCTGGAGTTCCATGGTGGAGATCCACGGCATCAGGTACTAAGCGTCGCTTCTTTATGTTGGCGTCCCGTGTTTGGTGGTGGTGGAGGTGGTTTTCTTCGGCGACCTTGCTCCGGCCGGCCGTGGCGGCGAGGGGAGTGGTCGATTGGAGAGTGGGTGTGCTTGGTGGCTGGCCTAGTCGATGCGGAGGCGGCGGGAAGATGGGTGGTTTGAGGAAGCAAGTGTTATGGCTGTGTGCGTTCATCGAGCTGGGTGTCCGTCGCGTCGCGGCGGCCGGATCTGCAGTCTACTACAACATGTGGAGGTGCTTTCTTCCCCGGGAATGGCGGTACGGCGGCTCCGGCGGAGACTAGGTGTTTGGGGCGAGGGGTGGATCCGATCGTGTTTCTTCCTGGTGGCTAGGGGTGTTTAGTGCAATTTGCTGGGTCTTGTTGTATTTTCTGGTTCCTACGGGACCTGTTTGTAAGTTGTACTGAGCTTCCTAATATATGTGTCGGATCCTGTCAAAAAAAATCTAGCAGTGTTCGTATGTATTTTTGGAAGAAAATTGCCTAGCTTCCACAGTAGAATGTTCTAACCAGCTGCAGTGATAAGACCATGGGCCTATTTGGGCCTTTAGCTTACTCATTCTATCCTAGCATTATGTGGCCTTTGTGGTTCTGGCTTAGCCCAGCCTAGCTCCTCCTGACCTCACCACCTCCATAGCTCGCTCTGAAACTCTGATCACTGAAACGTGGTGCGTCCAAGGTATAGGATTTGAGTTTTCAAAAAAAAAGTTGTAGGACGCCCCTGCTCCCGGCGTCGCTGATCGTGTAGTAGAAAGGATCGTCGACTGTATCTCTCCTACGATGATGAACACACCGTCCCTTGATTTAGGGTCGTAGCGGAGGAGACCAAGTAGACAGACGACAAATCCCAGACGAGTTAGCAATCTACTATCTCCGTTGCGGATTACCTGAGTACCTGACACACATTGGCCTAGACACGGGACATATCTAAATACTAAACAAGTATGCATACATCCGTGTTTAGACAAATCCAAATCAACTAATTGGAAATGAAGGGAGTACCACCGTGTTTAGACAAATTCAAATCAGCTAATTTGGAATGAAGGGAGTACCACACTACCACCCCCACACAGGTAGGCAGATCACCTAAATGCTTTACGGTGCCAGTCTACTATGTTGGAATATGTAACAGGAATACATGACAAGTATGATATAATATACCACCTTGTATACGTCTAGCTTGTACGCCACGGTAGGGGCTATTCCTACCCTATAACATGTAACCCGAACCCCTCCATCGAGGGTAATTCTGTTCCGCTACGAACTCTGAGATGGTATCAGAGCATCGATCTATAACCTAGCCGCCACCGCCGCCGGTCCCGCCGCCGCCGCCGCCAAACACCCTCCCCACGATCCTCTGTGATCGGAAAACCCACACAAAGCACAAGCCCCTCAAGATCCTCTCGATCGGAAACAGCTCCCGCGATCGTCTGATCGGAAACACATGTAGCCTCCACCACGATCTCATCTCGATCAGAAAACCTCCCCGGCATCAATGGCGTCGTCTTCGGCTCCGTCCCTGACTGCCACCTTGGGGAATCCTCCCTCCCAGAAGCTGACAAGGTCGAACTATTTGTGCTGGAAGACCTTGGCCCACCCCACACTCCGTGGAGCTCAAGTGCTCGATCTTCTCGATGGCACCGATGCTTGCCCGGATCAGTTCCTGGAGGTTGACACGGACGGCAAGAAAATCATGGTCTCCGACCCAGCCTATGGTGCATGGGTGCTCCGAGACTCCACGGTGCTGACCTGGATCGTCAATTCCCTCAGCCCGGAAGTTCTCGCTCATGTCGTCGGCATCAACTCCACTGCCGGCATGTGGGCCGTCATCACCAAGATGTTCAGCACGGGATGTCGCGCCAGGATAAACCAGCTTCGAGGTTCCCTCAGCAGCACCAAAAAGCACGACCTCACCGCTGCTCAGTTCTTCGCCAAGATGAAGGGCTTTGCCTCCGAACTTGCCGCCATTGGCAAGCCTGTCGAGGAGGACGAGATGGTGGGGTACATCACCAATTGTCTGGATGTAGGCTACAACGATGTGGTGGCAGCAGTAAACGGTAACAACCTCATCACACTTGATGATCTATATGCTCAAATCTATGTGCACGACATGCGGCAGGACATGCTTGCTGCTACTGGACAGGACGCCACCTTCACATCGTCGGCTAATGCTGCTGCCCGCCGTGGACATGGCGGCGGCCGTGGAGATCGCGGTGACCGTAGTGATCGCGTGGAGCGTGGTGATCGCGACTGCGACCACGGACGTGAAGATGATCGTGGAGACCACGGTGACCGCGTGGAGAGTGGTGACCATGACCGCGACCGCGGGCGTGGAGACCGCTATGATCGAGATCGCCGTGATGCTGGCCGTTGGGATGATCGCCGTGACGCTGATCGCCGTGACGATGGCCGTTGGGATGATCGTCGGGATGATCGCCGTGACGCTGGTCGTTGGGATGATCGTCGCCGCAATGGCCGTGATGATCGTCGTGATGACAGGGGGCGCCACCATGGACATGGTCGTGCTCCTACTCCTTTTGTTAACATTACCTGCCATATATGTAAGATACATGGTGCGGTGACCCTAGCACACCACTGCATGTTGTAGTGCACAAGTCGTTGATATAACACTCACGGAACGACCTGTCCATAAATATTACATCCCTCAGAGTAGTACAACAGAAACATAGCTGGTCCAAGGTAACACTATAGGATTACAGCTCTATTCAATACAAAATCTCGAGAACCTCTTTTACATTGAAGAAGTCTCTTGCAAATGAAACACGATAAGATCCAAATCGTAGCACTAAGCTGGATATCAGCTCTATCTCTAATTCCTATTCCACTACTGATGTTGTCACAGCCCTACTCTAATCCATCTGGAATATCTTTATCCAGGTTGTACTGCTTCTTCCAAAATGATGTTGTCTCCTCCATCAGTAGGTTGTCGCCATATACTCCTGGGCAAGGTTGTCGTCATCCTTCTGTCGGTGAAGTAGCAGTTGACTCCTTCAAGATCCACCAGGTAGGTTTGGACTCCTTGTTGAAGACCTCCTCGTCGTCATGGATAGCTATCATCTCCTTGAATGCTCCAAAAGTCTAAGCAGGGGGTCAACGGGAAAAGGGTGAGCAACACGAGCGTTACTCAGCAAGTTCAATTTATAGGCGATAAGGTGTTTTATGCACTAGCTACTGCCATGACCAACGGTCGTAGGCATAATGCAAGTTTTTGGAAAACATTTCTTCAAAGGTCAGGTTTTATTTCAGAAAACTATGCTCACAGTCTCCACGGGTTCATAGTCATCACTTGGGATGCCTTTCCCGCTGCGGTCTGTAGTTCCCTCCTGGAACAAGGATGTGACAGTCACAATTTCTTGTTGTTGACTCTGCAGAGCTGCGTAACTTTACCCATGAGAGAAACCCAACCTTGTTGCCTTTCCGGGCGATCTTTCCTGTCCATACTTCCATGGTATGGGGTCAGGTATGAGTCCAAAGCCAATCACTGCCTCTCTCCGCACAACACATATCCACCCCTTATGACCCAGCCGGTACAAAGACCGCTCGTCACCACTCCCGAGCTCCTATTCCAAATCACCCCGTCGGGTGGGGAAGGTATGCGCTCCCACGCTGTTGTCCGCCGCAACGGAACCAACCAGGTAATAGTCTACCGAGGATATGTGAACGAGAGAAGATAGCAGCTGACTTTACCGTCCATAGCAGATCTCATGGTAAACGCTTCAATACGGCGCTAGGATCACTGTGACATTGGTAATTAATCCTAGGTATATACTTTCCCGTACGATGGAACCTCCACCAAGAGATCCATACCATACCATGGTTCCATCGCCAGCCAAACAATATATATAGCAATTCACATCATTCGAAAATATTTTCTTTTTTCAATGCAATGATCATAATAGGTTTTTGAAAATAGTTTTTATAAAATAGTTCAATAAGGATATGCAAGAATGAACTTGCCTGTGATAGGAATGGCCGTTCAACTCTTCGGGGTTCTAGGGTTTACGGTAAAACCCCGAGTTCTGAAAATAGCAAAGTAATCCTGATAAGGACTACTGAAAAATCTAGCAGCATGCTATTATGCATAATTATGAAATGCATCGTCACCCCAAAATTCCCACGTTGTGGATTTTAAGACTTTTCGAGTGTTTCTGAGTTTTAAATTATTTAAAGAGTTTCACAACAATCTTCATGAGGAATAAATTTAAAGTGATTAATTTTCAATAGTTCAATCTAATTGAACTTCAAGTCTTTATTTTACCATATTATTTTCTTTTAAGAAAATAGTTTTTGAAAAAGAATTTTCAAGTCATGTCCACTTAAGGATCCTTGAATTTTTCATCCACGAAATACTTTTCAAAAAATTCAAATAAAATTAACAGTAAATCTCCTCATATTTTGTAGAGTGTGTTTCATATTTTTTGTTGATTTTTGTGATCTTTATACTGGTGTTAAAATTCATTGGAGTTTGGAATATTTTGATTTAGGAAATTACCGGAATGCCCTCGCGTCTATTGGGTTGAATCCAACCATTTGGGTTGAGCCCAACCTGTTACTGGGTCGAACCCGACCCAGACCCTCTCTCTCTCTCTCCAGTGCTCTACTCGATCCTCTCCACTGCTCTCTCTCCCGTGCGATGTCGCCGCCGCCATGCCATGCTCAGGCTGGCTCCGGCCATCACCGGCGCCGCCGTTCGTCGGAGCTTCTCCGCCGCCTCCTTCTACTTCGTTTCCCCCATTCAATCCTCTCCTTCGAGCTCCAATCGAAGCTACTCGCGAGCCCTAACCCTAGCTCACCGCCAGGTCGGCTCGGCGCCGTCCGGCCTCTCACTAGTACAGAACGACACATCAGAAACGGGCCAAAAACCCCATCGGAAACAGAAAAGGGTCCGTGTCCCCGACCCCGTTACTGATGTGAAGGCTCTCATCGGTAACGGAGGCAAAAAAACCGTCGCTGATGAGGCGTCGGTTTGGCAACGGTTGTGCACAACCTCTGTTTCTGATGTGTCGGAACATCAGTAACGGGGATTCTGTTTCTGCTCGTTTGCATTGAGGTTTCTTCATAAGCCTAGAGCAGGAATAGATTTGGCACTGGACATTTAAAATTTCACAGCAGAAGCACAAAAAGGCTAACAAATTCATTCATTCATAAGGTATAACAAATGTCACCGATACATTGCATCACAAGACAACCAATTACTTATCTTCATTGTCATGCCTCTCTAAATCTATCATTGACATGTCTAGCTAAATCTATCTATGTCATGCCTCTCTAAACTTATCCTTGTCATTTCCAACTTAATTTATCTTCATGACTTGCTGTTAGAGTTCATGAATTCAATCTTCTTCTTGGACGGTGTCGCCAAAATATAATCAACTCGCCGCTTTGTCCCCGACCTTGTATTTAGCTCATTTAAATGTGCTAAACGGAACAGCACCATGCTCTGCACATAGTGCAATAAGCGAGTGCTGATGTACTGAAGGTGCCTCTTTTGTAAAGTGGTCACTGAAATGCAAAGAGAGAATATATGACTCCATGTTAGCTCACTATACATCTAGCATAAAGGACATACAACACAAAAGGATGCATAAGACAGAATAACAAACTTACAAATCCATTGCATAGTTGTTGTGTACCAACAATTATGCCGGACGACAAGCGCACCTTGGCTAAGGACCCGGCTTTTTATACAGTGTCACCGAAATGTACATCTGTTTTGCAAAGGAGATAAGTCAGCCATGAGTTTCATACACTACCGATTTGTGCTAGTTATGTTCTTTTCGAGCGACACTACGTAGTCGTCCTCAGTGGCGGAGCTAGAACATATTGAACCAGGATGCACACATGTTACCACAATACATTTAAAACAATTTTTAGGGGTGCATATGTGATGAAAAATTGCTAATTTACAAAGAAAATTTCCTTCTCCCGGTGTCCTATGCACCCGGCTGGCTCAAGGTGGATCCGCCAGTGGTCGTCCTCATCGTCCTCGGATGTATTACAACCCTAGTTCTAGTTCTGTTCATGAGTGTCCTATGGAAGAAAACCTAAGTAGAACAATGACAACAACCCTAGTTCGTCGGCACGACGGCCGGTCACAAATAGATGTATTACCTTTGGATCTGGCGGCGGGAGTATGTAGTCATCCTCGTCGTCCTCGGATCGACACGCCATGCGCCCTCCAGCTACAGATCAGGCGACGAGATCTGCCCGGGTGGAGCAAAGAACGGGTACGCGCTGCCACGGTCGGAGGAGAGGAAGATGCACGTCGATACGGTCGGAGGGAGGGAGATGCGCGCCACCATGGTCGGAGGAGAAGAAGATGCGCGCTGCCACGGTCGGAGGGAGAGAGATGCGCGCCGCCACGGTCGGAGGAGAGGAAGATGCGTGCCGCCACGGTCGGAGGGAGGGAGATGCGCGCCGCCACGGTCGGAGGGAGGGAGATGCACGCCGCCATCGTGGAGCTAAGATCTGGTGCTGCGTGGAGGCGCCGCCACACTTTGAGAGTGAGGCTGAGAGTGAGAGCGATGGAGTTTAGGGCTGTGAGAAGGGCGCATTTATAGCAAAGTAGAACATTGGAAACGGAGGGTATAAACAACTGTTTCCTTTGATTTTTTTTCACTGACACACTGGGCTTATACTGATCTCTACTAGTATTGAAGTTGAAGAACATAAAAATAAATAACTATAACTACTCCTCGGCCTCCGCCTTCTCCTGCTCGTATGCGAAGAGAGTCGCGTAGTCGTCCTTGTCGTCGCGCGGCACCTCGCCGACGATGTCATCGCCGTCCGTGCGCCCCTCCCACATCTCGTCGTCGTCGTAGGCAGGATCGTCGCGCAGCTCCGGCGGGAGGAGGAGCCGGCGGCTCTGAAGCAGCTCAACTCTTTCCAGTGGCATAGGCACCGACACGCGGTTGAGGTGCCAGCCACCGGGTAGCCGAACCTTTGACCATGGCACTGGCCTCCTATATTGCCAGTGCCGCTCCGCGACGGCCTGCCCGACGATGACGCGGTTCCATCCAGGCGACCGCGGACGAGCGTCTCTCCGCCACGGCGAGCGGCTGCGGTCGCGGGCGCCCGAGGATCCCGCGTCCTCTTGCGGTGGCATAGGCACCCTCCTGTGGTTGACGCGCCAGCCAGCGGGGAGGCTAACATTTGACCAGGGCAATGGCCTCCTATATTGCCAGTGCCTCTGCGCGATGGCCTCCGGCACGACGACACGGTTCCAATTCAGCGAAAGCGGGAAACTGCTGCGGCGAACGCCCGAGGAGTTGCTAGGTGTATCCATGGCTGCGACGAAGTGGCGTACTGAGATAGCAGGGAGATCGTGGGTTTTTAAGGAGTAGTGGGCGGTGTCGCGGCGTCACTATGCCACTACGCCATAGCAGTTACTCCGCTCGCATCGAATTCGACGAAGATGGAACGTGTCCACATTGCACACGGACACACAAAAATCTCCGTTGCTATAGAGGCACATATCGGAAACGGAGCCAGAATTATGACCGTTGCCAATAATATGGGTAACGGAGTTAATACTTTCTCCGTTACCTATGTTGATGGGCCAGCCACGGCCCAGGTCAGGTTTGTACGCACTGGCCATGCGGAAAGCGCGATTCTTCGTCGCCTAACGCCTGCCGTTTCCATAGAGGGGTATCCGATGTGTCGTTCTGTACTAGTGTCTGCCAGGCGTTGATCTCCTCCTCTAGCTCGCGTGTCACACCGCTGCCTCGCCCCCATGCCTCCTCGCCGACAGCGGCTCCTGCCTTAAGCCTCTGCTCGAGCTACTGCTCGCCCTCCTACGCGAGCACGACCTCCATTCGACTGTGCCTCCGGCTGCTCTCGCGGCCTAGTTCTGTGTGACCTGACCACGGTGGTGTGGCTAAGGTGGTACTAGACAAGGTGTGGTGCGGTGCTGCTGCTCATGCTACTGTTGCCGACGGAACGGCTGTGGTGTGGCCACCGCAACCTCCACGGCAACTCGATACGACTACTTCCACTCCGATGCCGGCGGGACGGTGCTCTGGCGCAACTCCGGCATCGACATACTCGCCTACTTCCTCAACTACGCCTACTCCAGCTTCTGCCATGCTCTGCTACGACTACAACTGCTCCAGGTGAACTTCTGCTGTGACCGGCTAGTGAGCCGATGAATTGTGTCCGTGATGAACTACTTGGTATGTGATGATTAGATCTAGCTAACGATCATAGTTGTGATGAACTGAGTACTAGTGTCCATGGTACTGCTCTAGTTCATCCAGGTGATGAACTAATGCTTGAAATTATACTGATGGTCTCGGGTTGGTCTTGGCCTGTGGATTAACTGAAGAAATATTCAGTTTCGGCATTTAGAACTTGGTTGTTTCTGTCAATTAATTTCAGAGTGATACTCTGAATGATTTACTTGTGTAGATGATGTTCTGGGTGCTTCTTTACCTCCTGGCTGTTACTAGTGAGTACCAAATCATATGCATACATGATCTGGTCATGTGATTGTGTTGGTGAGAAGTGTGGATATCCAACCTCTGGATAGATTGGTTAGATGATTTGATAGAAACAAACCCACTGCTGAGTTCAGCCGATGATAGAAAATGTTCTGGAGGCAATTTAGATTTAATGATAGGGTCAATCGTTTCTATCCCTACCTACCTCAGTTTTATCTATTTGTGCCACCCCCGCGTAGTTTCTCTCGTCCGTGCCCTGGCTGGGCCGCAAATGGCCCGTGCATGGCCAAGACGGCCGTTTCCGTCTGGTCAACCTCGTTTCACCGTAACCAATCTATCCAGAGGTTGGATATCCACACTTCTAAATGCCGAAACTGAAATTACCTCCTTGCTGTTACTAGTGAGTACCAAATCATATGCATACATGATCTGGTCATGTGATTGTGTTGGTGAGAAGTGTGGATATCCAACCTCTGGATAGATTGGTTAGATGATTTGATAGAAACAAACCCACTGCTGAGTTCAGCCGATGATAGAAAATATTCTGGAGGCAATTTAGATTTAATGATAGGGTCAATCGTTTCTATCCCTACCTACCTCAGTTTTATCTGTTTGTGCCACCCCCGCGTAGTTTCTCTCGTCCGTGCCCTGGCTGGGCCGCAAATGGCCCGTGCACGGCCAAGACGGCCGTTTCCGTCTGGTCAACCTCGTTTCACCGTAACTTGGCCTGACTTGTGGAGTCGCCCTGACGCGGCTCGTGAGTTGGAAGTGGGACCGGTCAAGTGGGGCGGGGCGGTTGGAATCGCATCCAGTGGGGCCGGGGCACTTGTTTAATGAAGGGATACCGCCGATGGGGCCCACGTGGTCTTTCTTCCCTGGCTCACTGCTGCCGCCCATAGAACCCCCGAGGAACCCCCAAGAACAGAGCAATAGGAGTTGGATTGAGGGCGGAGAGGAGGGTGATTGAAGGCGCAAAGGAGCTCCATCGCCATCGCCATTGCCGTCGCCCGCCCGTCTCCCGTCGCCCGTCGAGAAGGAGGGACAAGCAAGGAGCTCCATCGCCATCGCCATTGTACGGCCGCCTTCGCCGTTTGGGGTTTTTTGGTCACCGACGGTTCCAGCTGCAGTCCATCAACCCCATTTCGATGGTCAGTGCTATCTTCTCTACATGCTTCATTTCCCTGTTTGAGCTCCCGAATGGTTCATTATATGTGAGTAGATTTAATTTTCTATTTGGCTCCCCGAGGAACCCCCAAAAACCCCAGGTTCCGCCTGTTTATCTGGTTCTAAATTTCATTTATTAAAATAGGATTCCGATAGCGATGTCGTCGATTACTGTGCTATGTGCCGTCATACAGCAACTTTCTGTCGCACACTAACTCGTCGTTCCAATACTTTCAAAGTCCCGATTGAACACGGTTACAAAGAGGAAGTTGTAAGTATTGCCTTTCAAATTCGAGGGAATGTCATTTGTTTTTCCTTCAATGAGTGTCTTCATAGTTTCTCCGGTTTTGTAGATTCTGCCATGCCCTTTAAGATATCTTCTAGAGAGCCAGGCAATTGGCCCTCGTAAGAACTGGATGGAGGCTAGGTGTCCGAACGGAGACCAGTACTTCTTCTACCTGGATAGGTGGGAAATTGAAATTGAAACACATCGGAGATATCTCTGTAAGCGGCTAAGTGATAGCCCGAAGACCCATATTGATACCTCGATCTGTGGAACGCAGTGGAGAGCACTATGTGAATGCTACGGCATCGAGGAGGGCGATGTTGTCAAGTTCACTTGGAATGAAGATCAGCATCTGTTCAATGTTGAAGTGACTAACGAGCACAATGCTGCAAAACCTTTTGTGCAACACACGGGTATGCTGGTTTGTGTTCTTTTTCTTACACATTGAGTAGTTTACAAGTTTTCTGAATGTCTTCCTCTCTTTGATCAGAGTTTGAACAGATTGTCGGATGCTGCAAGCCAGCCCCCCTAAAGAGCATATTTCACGAACCGAGAGATGTCACCTATTCAGAAATGAATGCGATATCTTTCGCTTTATTCAAAGATGCCACGATGGAGTTGGAAGAGATCCCTCAGTTCTACGTGTGCAGGATTGAGGATGATTCTATAGATGTCAATTCTCTGGTATGATTCAAACGTTTCGTATTCATTTATATTTTCTGAACTATTCTGTCATTTTCTGAACTATTCTGTCATTTTGAAGTATTCTGTCATTTTCTGATACGATGCTCATGTTATTTTGATAGCATCTCAAGATTGCGGTAGTAGATGGTTACGATGTTATTCCATCGCGTGATCGCATATTACGTCAAGTTCACGGAAAATCTCGTCTTTTGGCGAGAAACGATGTCGAGATCTTTGGATCATATCGAGTGATCGAAGATTACATCGAGTTCACGGATAGCTGGGATCTATTCTGGGAGCAACTGCAGATGCGCTTTGGTGATCTCTACGTTATCAAGGTGATCGTCAAGGAGGAGTACATCGAGCTGACATTTGAGAAGGTCAGCGAAGACGTCGAGGAGCCCGACGAAGACATCGAGCAGTGGGACGACCAGATGATGTACGAATTTGATGACTACAGCGACTCCAGCGACCCCAGCGAAGAGATCAGTGACCCCAGCGAAGAGATCGAGAAGTGGGTTGACGAGATGATGTCCGGCTTTGACGACGTCAAAGAAGAGAAGGACGTCAAAGAAGAGACTGACTAATATTACTATGATTTGTATTTGATTTTGGTCGGATTTTGGACGGATATATTTTGGTCGAACACCTTATGGGCGTGCTCTGGGCATGAACTGGCGCGCTCTGGGCGCCCTCTGGGCGCGCTCTGTCCGTCACCGTAATGATATTATGATGGATAAGCTTGCCTCCGGTCATTTGTTTCAAACTTTGTTGTTGCAAGTCCAAAAACACTTCTCTTTACTCTTGAGTTCATACGACATAGTTTGAGAAACACAATTGATACTGCATTTCTCGTCAGAATGTACGTAGACCTTGTTTATCAACTTGAATCGTTAGTATATGACATAAGACGACTATGTGCGCAGGATTTTCCATTTTTTGATTTTTTGTGAATATTTGAAGCTCATTTCAATTTCGGTCAACTTAACGTTGACCGACATTTAAACAAGTTTAAAACATGAAAATGAAAAACTAAGCATGGATCCTTCTTAGTCACTCCAAAATGAAACTTTGTGAGGTGCTTGAATGTTTTATGTTGGAAATCCAAAACCCCTTCTCTTCACCCTAGAAATCATAGGACATAGTCTGAGATATCGCCTTAGATACATGCATTTCTCATATGAAATGTTTATAGATGATGTTTATCAACTTGAATCGTTAGTATATGACATAAGACGACTATGTGCGCAGGATTTTCCTTTTTTCATTTTTTTTGAATATTTGAAGCTCATTTGAACCTCGAGTTCATACGACATAGTTCGGGGATATCACTTAGATACATGCATTTTTCATCTGAATGTGTATAGACATTGTTTATCAGCTTGAATCGTTAGTATATGACATAAGACGACTATGTGCGCAGGATTTTCCATTTTTTGATTTTTTGTGAATATTTGAAGCTCATTTCAAATTTCGGTCAACTTAACGTTGACCGACATTTAAACAAGTTTAAAACATGAAATTTGAAAAACGAAGACTCGATCCTTCTTAGTCACTTCAAAATGAAGCTTGGACACTTTATCAAACTTTTCAAAACCCCGTTGAGTGCCTCCAAACCCCATTTGAACAATGACCGTCGAACTAACCCTAGCGTTGAACTGCAGCCGTCCGATCGTTCCTCTAGAAGGAATCTTCAGACTCGGGGCGATCCGCGAGAGGCTCATTCTGCGATCTGATTGGCTGTAACCCGTGTGAGAAGCTCATTCTGCACAACCCGTTCGATGTGTTTCAAATGAGCTCCAAAGGTAGGGTAAACGGCCCCATTTCTAAGCAAAAAGGGTTGGTGGACTCGCAACCGCCGCACCGCCGCAAATGACCGTTACACGCTCACCGCGGACCCACCATTTGCCACCTCTTCACAGACAGAGCATCCATCCTCTTTGGACCATCTTCTTCTTCCTCTTCCTTCATCTTCTTCCTCTCCGGCGACGAAGGGCAGCAGCAATGTCGTGCTCCTCCAGTTCATCCGTTCGCCCCATTTGGCCAAATCAGCCTGAGGTGCCGTTGTCAACATGTCCTAAATGCTCACGCAAGGAGCTACTGAGCCGTAAGACTAGTAGGGCTGAGACAGCCAACAAGGGGCGCGAGTATTTGAAATGCCTGAGCCTGCCACAGGATGTAAAGATCTTTCTCTCGCATCCTTTTGCTTTGATTTCTTCAGTGTTTTCAATTTCTTGCTCAGATCTGGGATTTAGGGTTCAGGTTGACTTTTTCAGGGGTTGGAACCATGCAACCATTTTCAGTGGTTGGATGAATACGTTACGCAGCTTAGACGGGATGGAAGGTGGCGCGCGCCCAGCGACCTTCCTCTGTCGTCTGATGTGGAGATTGCGCCATCTGCTCCGCCGATGGGCATCGTTGCTCCGCTGATGGGATCTGACATGGTTGCTCCTCCGATGGAGCTTGCGGAAGTGAGAGGCGAACTGAAGAAGTTGAACAAGCACTTAAGGCAGATGAATGATCTGAAGAAGCAGGCTAATCTGATAGCTGCAGGATTTTATCTCTGTATAGTTGCTCTAGGCTTTGTTTATCTGCTGATTGTCAGTCGTAGTTAATTAATGCGATGTAAGCATAATTAATGCAATGTATGCTCTATGTTATTTGGACCAACCGCTTATGATAAACCAGTCGTCTCATTTGGAAATTAGGGGCAGATCTATACACCAACACGTATTTACACCATAAATTGCTTATATTTTTAGGGACAAATGACTAATCATCCGTACAGAAACTATCTACAGTTTTAGGGGCAGATCTATACACCAACACGTATTTTACACCAGAAATTTCTTATATTTTTAGGGACAAATGACTAATCATCCGTACAGAAACTATCTACAGTTTTAGGGGCAGATCTATACACCAACACGTATTTTACACCAGAAATTTCTTATATTTTTAGGGACAAATGACTAATCATCCGTACCGAAACTATCTACAGTTTTAGGGGCAGATTATACACCAACACGTATTTTACACCAGAAATTTCTTATATTTTTAGGGACAAATGACTAATCATCCGTACAGAAACTATCTACAGTTTTAGGGGCAGATCTATACACCAACACGCATTTTACACCAGAAATTTCTTATATTTTTAGGGACAAATGACTAATCATCCGTACCGAAACTATCTACAGTTTTAGGGGCAGATCTATACACCAACACGTATTTTAGGGGCAGATCTGTACACCAATCATCTGTACCGAGACGTGGTCAGTTTGAGCCGACCCCACCAGTCAGACAAGTGCCCCGGCCCCACTGGATGCGATTCCAACCTAGCCGCGCCAGGGCGACCCCACAAGTCTGGCCAAGTTACGGTGAAACGAGGTTGACCAGACAGAAACGGCCGTCTTGGCCGTGCGCGGGCCATTTGCGGCCCAGCCAGGGCACGGACGAGAGAAACTACACGGGGGTGGCACAAACAGATAAACTAGAGAGAACCAGGGCACAGAAGCAATTAACCCTTAATGATAAGGATGGATAATTACCAAATGGATTTTAAAGCTCAGTGATGAACTTGTATCCAAAACTGAGAGCAAATTAGCACTCCAAACACAAAGAAGCTGGGTTTGTTTGCCAGATCTTGTATCTAGGGTGTGCACTCCTGTTAATTTAGTGTTTGGTGTGATTTTCATCGAATTCTCTTAGTTAGCTTTGTTTACTTTATCCAGATGAGCTTTTTCCCATTTACTAGAGGTAAGAACAGATGCATTACTTGATTTCTTGGATCTGCCAATGATGCAAAGGCTGAGGCACTTCTTTAAATAAGAACAGATGCTAATTTGTGGCTTTTATCTCTATGATGATTTAGCATAGCAATTCTATGCAGATCTGAGAGATATTTTCCTTTCTATCCTCCTAGTTGAGATCTAGTAGAAGGGTAGTTGGGATGATTTAAAGATTTAAATAGAATTTAGACTTGTGTGGCTTGTTGTGATGTCTCCTTGAGAGTTACACAGTAGCTAGCTTGTCTAAAAGTACTTTTTATGTTTTCCTGTGCTTCTTTCATGTGCACAGATGTGCTAAGTACAGCTGATCCAGCTCTGCTGGTTTACTGCCTTGTGTGGTGCTTTGATAAAAATGAAATAAGAACAAATACTACACTAATGCTATTTTCCCTTGCCTCATATGCTCAAACAATTGCTGCAGCAATCAACTTCACTCCCTTTCTTCTCTCTTTCCTATTTCTTGCACAAAACAGAAGTTCTCTGTTGTGTTATTCACTTTTCTACAGCACCATACCTTGCTATGCAAGGCTCTGTTAAGAACAGATGCTGATAATAAACTCTCTAGCATGGTTCTGTCATTTACAGAACCCGCTTAGTCTCTCTCTAGCACTTATGAGTCAACCTTCTGTTGTAGAGCAGCTAGTGCTACGGAAGAGCTCTGATCTTGCTCTAAGGTTCAACCGTCTCCTACTCGCTGCTTCTTATGGTTCTACCGTCTCCTCCTCGCTGCTTCTTGTGGTTCTACCGTCTCCTCCTTGTTGCTTCAATTTTCCTAGAATGTATTTTCTAGCTGAAACGGCTTGTGGTGGATGGATTTAGGTAATATCCATGATATGCTGGTGGTTTGTGGTTGTTCTTGGTGAAGAACAGATGGAAATGGTGTTGCTGGATGTGTTGCTTGATGCAAGAAAATATGGTGCGGCTAGCTGATTGCAAAAAATGGATTTGTGAGCAAATTCTTTTATTTGTGTAGATGCCATGTTCTTTTATAGGGCATTGCTATCCCTCACAAGTTGACACCTCAAGTGGTGACTCTTGCTTTGCATGGATGAATAAGCTACTTGGGTGTCAAGCCCTTATGCATAAGCATTTCTTGAGGTTCAAGTTATGTTAGATATTTTGCTTGTGGATAACTCTCCTATGTGGCATTCTTATCCATAGCAAGCTTTTCATTACTTGGGGTTGAAGTTAAGTTAGATATTTTCCTTATGGATAGAGATGATTGGTCATTGGTCTTATCCTCTTGTAGGATTTATTCTTGAGCAAGCCAAGTGGCTTTTGTTACTTGATGGGCTTGTTTGGCTTTTCTCTAATGTGGGCTTTGCAAATATATGAATGGTGCTCATGTGGCTTTATAATTTCAGATTTGTGGCTTTAAGACCGTTTATGGGTGGTGATGATCAAGTGGCTTGCCAATTCGAAAATGATGCTTTACTATTTGATTTCTTCCTTGATAAATGATATCATTGGAGAAATATTTTTATGTGGGCTTTCTTGATTAGGAACTTGACTAAATTAGAGGGAAACAATTGTGTTGCCTTATTTGCTAAAGATAGTTGGATCAATACTAATAGCCTTTGCCCCAAGTTGCCTTTGTTGTTTGATCGAATGGATCAATGTTGCCTTCTTGTCCTTGTTGCCTATTTGCCTCTAATTGATCCAAAAATGATCCATGATCCATTGTTGCCTTACACACAATTCCCTCCAGTCACCACTTTGGTATTAGGACAAATGCCTAATATCTAGTAGTCGAGTTCCAACACAAAGTTGCCTCACCCTTGTGGTGAAGGCGTACATTTAATTAAGAAACATTTCTTTTGTCTTTGTTTTGTTTTAGATGATTTTCAATGGCTTCATGTATGTAATAACAATTTGTCAACAAGGGGGCCAACCTTGCTTCCATCTCCTTTTACATAGCACAAAACCTTTGAATTTCACAATTTCTAGAGAAGTTGATAAGAACATATACTTGCTTTCTTCCTTTCTTTCTGTCCTTCTTTTGTTGATGTGCAGGGACCAAGAATAAGATTTGGAAGATAAGAAGATCAAGATAAGGTTGAGAATGTCAAAATGGAGTGAAGATCAAGTTTATGATTTAGTTTAGGAATTTACTTTATTCTCTTGTAATTTTCCTTTCTTTGGATGAGATATGTACTTATTCAATTAAAGATGTAATATGAATTATTCTTTCAATTCCACTTCTGAAAGTTTGTGAAGTAAAACATTTGTGATTGATGTAAATATTCGTACTTGGACATTTGCACTTTGAAGTTTGTAAATGAGATGGGTGTAGTGATGAGATGATTTGGAATGACAACTTGGTGTAATTGAATCCTTTTATGGATACTTCTATGATTATATATGGATACAGATGATGATTTAAGATGATATACTATCTTGATATGTTGAATTCCTATTTGTTCATATATATGTGTGTTGTTATTTGATTGTGCTCAAAATGTTAGGGATTTAGGAAAGGTCATGTCCAAATCTGGAATGACTCGACATAAGATCCTAGTTTCTACTTAGTTGTTATAAAGATCATGTCAAAGTTCATAGCACTCAACAAGATGATCTAGACCCTAATTCATCGAGTCGAGAGAAACATCGATCACTTTGCATCGTTTAATTTTACGCGCCAAAATTTCCCGTATTTTCAGATGCATGCCATGCAAATGCACAAATCATATTTCTACCCTTCCGACTCTCTAAACTGTGGGGTATTACAGCCTTACTCTACCGGGTCCTCCAAGCAAGCTTTCGTCTCAATAAAGCCATCGTCATCGACATGGCATCGCCGCTTAGGACATCCTTCTTCGTTTGTTGTGCAACAAGTCCTTAGGAAAAATCATATTTCATTTACCCCAGAAATAAGCCCTTACATTTGTGATTCCTGTCAGTTAGCTAAAAGTCATCAGCTACTATATCTTGTATCATCTAGTGTGTCTACTGTTCCATTGGAACAAGTATTTTCTGATGTATGGGGTCCTGCACCTGCTTCTGTAGGGGAAACACTTATATTATGTAAGCTTCATTGATGATTTCAGTAAATTTACGTGGATTTATTTGTTTAAGAACCGTTCTGATGTTTATCAAGTCTTTTTTAATTTTCAATCGTTTGTTGAACGCAAGTTTGACATGAAGATTATCACCATGCAAACTGATTGGGGAGGGGAGTATGAAAAACTCAATGGTTTCTTCCAGAAAATTGGTATCACACACCATGTTTCATGTCCTCATGCACACCTACAGAACGGTTCCGCTGAGCGCAAACACCGTCATATTGTTGAGGTTGGCCTTTCTTTGCTTGCACATGCCTCCATGCCATTGAATTCTGGGATGAAGCTTTCCTTACAGCCACTTTTCTTATCAGTTTACTTCCTAGCAAAGTGATTGGTTTTGAAACTCATGTAGAACGTCTTCTCCATACAAAACCCAACTATGCCTCTTTACCTATATTTGGATGTGCTTGTTGGCCAAACCTCCGTCCATACAACAAACGCAAATTAGCCTATTGCTCCACACGGTGTGTGTTCTTGGGTTATAGTCCTCGACCCAAAGGTGTTAAGTGTCTTGATGTTTCCACCGGACGCGTTTATGTCTCTCGTGATGTGGAGTTTGATGAGAATGTGTTTCCCTTTGCTGAGTTACATCCTAATGCTGGTAGACGCCTTCGTAATGAAATTCTTTTGTTGCCCACACATTCATCATCTTCTACTCATGGGGATGTACAACATGATGACCATATGCCTTTGCCTATCATACCCATTGTTACTAATCATGAGTAGGAACATGAGAACCTTGATGATTCAGATGATAGCACATCAGATGATGAACCAGCCAATCCAAATTCTACTCAAAATGATGAAGAAATTGAGTCATATGATGAAGAACAACATTCTGCAAAATAGGACAACATCGGTGGCCGATCCGAGATGGATTCTCCTGCGAACTCGGATCACACGCCATCTGATCCCGAGGGAGATTCGTCCACGTGCGAGTTGTCTGAGTCGCCTGCAGCGACTGCACCTTCCTCGCCCCCGCGCCAATCTCCTGGCGCCACGTCGCGGCGGTCCCGTGCTCGGTCGGCACCTTCCTCGCCCCCGCGCCAATCTCATGGCGCCACGTCGCGGCGGTCCTGTGCTCGGTCGCCCGTGCTGTCGGAGACAGCCTCGACCGGGTCTCCGCCCCTATGCCCTGGCGCCACGTCGCAGCTGACGCCAAGCCCCTCTGCCGCTCACATGGGCGAAGACGAGGCTGCCCAGCCCTCACCTGCCACGTCGCCGACAGCATCTGCTGGGCCGACCGGATCTTCTGTGCCTCCTCCTGCAGCACATCCTGCACCTGGAGTTTCCACCCGGCTTAAAAAAGGCATCATACAACCTCGAGAGTATAAAGATGGTACAGTCAGGTATGGCAAGCAACCAAAAATTTACAAAGATAACAGTGTTCGTTTTAGTATGCTTGCTTCTACAGATGAACCACGCTCTCTCGCTGATGCTCTTGAGGATCCTAAATGGCACAAAGCAATGGGGGAAGAGTATGATGCATTGCTCCAAAACAAAACCTGGCACTTGGTTCCACCTAGCTCAACCAGAAATCTGATTGACTGCAAATGGGTTTATCGTGTCAAGAAACATGCAGATGGTACAATTGATAGGTATAAAACTCGTCTTGTTGCTAAAAGCTTCAAACAACGGTATGGCATTGACTATGAAGACACCTTCAATCCTATTGTTAAGGCAGCTACTATTAGAACCGTGTTGTCTATAGCAGTCTCTAGAGGTTGGAAATTGCGACAACTTGATGTGAAAAATGCTTTCTTACATGGTATTTTGGAAGAAGAAGTTTACATGAAACAACCACCCAAGATTTGAAGATCCAAATGCTCCTCATCATATTTGCAAATTGGACAAAGCTCTTTATGGATTAAAACAAGCTCCTCGTGCATGGTACTCTTGACTTAGTTCAAAATTATCTGATCTTGGTTTCACTCCATCCAAGGCTGACACTTCCTTGTTTCTTTACAAGAAATCTGATATCACTATATTTATGCTAATCTATGTTGATGACATAATTATTGCAAGCTCTTCAGATAATGTCATTGTTGCATTGCTTAAAGATCTCAATGAAAACTTTGCCATCAAAGATCTTGGAGAGTTACATTTCTTCTTGGGTATTGAGGTGAAGAAAACACAAGATGGATTAATATTGACACAAGAGAAGTATGCTTCAGAATTGCTTGAAAAGTCCAACATGCATCAAAGCAAGCCCGAGAGTAAGTCCTTGTCTCCCACCGATCCTCTCTCTTGCAGCAGGGGATCCTCTTGGTCCAGAAGACAGTACAAGGTATCAAACTATTGTTGGTGCTTTACAATATCTTACATTCACACGGCCAGACTTATCTTATTCTGTCAATAAGGTTTGTCAGTATTTACATGCTCCTACATCTGTTCACTGGGTTTCAGTCAAACGAATTTTGAGATATGTCAAAGGTACAACCAAGCTTGGTATTACATTTCAGCCATCTTCATCTACACTTTTGAGTACCTTTTCAGATGTAGATTGGGCTGGTTGTCTTGATGACAGACGCTCCACATGAGGCTTTGCAATATTTGTAGGGCCGAACCTGCACGATCAAGTACATAATATGAGTATAAAGCTTTAGCTAATGCCACAGCGAATTGATATGGGTTGAAGCACTTCTAAATGAGTTTGGTGTCAAGTTAAAAGAGAAGCCTTGTTTATGGTGTGATAATATTGGTGCCACATATCTGTCAGCAAATCCAGTTTTTCATGCCCGTACCAAGCATATTGAGATTGACTTTCACTTCACTAGAGAACGAGTTGCAAGTAAACAATTGGATATCAAGTTCATCTCTAGTAAAGATCAGGTTGCAGATGGATTTACTAAGACTTCCAGTTAAGAATCTTCATAAGTTTAGGCGTAATCTAAATCTTTCGCAAGTTTAGATTAAGGGAGGGTGTTGGAATATGTAATAGGAATACGTGACAAGTATGGTATAATATACCACCTTGTATACGTCTAGCTTGTACGCCACGGTAGGGGCTTTTCCTACCCCTATAACATGTAACCCGAACCCCTCCATCGAGGGTAATTCGGTTCCGCTACGAACTCTGAGATACTAGACAGCGGGCGCACCGCACCAACAAGTAGTATATGCCACATCAGTCCGTTACCTACCAGTTTACTGCCATCGCCAGCCCCTGCTGCTGCTGCTGGACGAAGGTGACCCACGCAAAATGAAAACGAGGCAGTGGAAACATCAGAAGCATCAAGATTAATGGCAGTGGGAGCAATAACCATGCATGATTATGGATTTGATCTGTCAGATGTACCCCTACCTGAAAGCGAGCTCTGTCTGTCACCCCCATCAATAGCACATGCACTGATGTACCTTACCTGGGCCGCTGCTATCGTTCATCATGGAAGAATGATGATGAAGACGACGACGGTAATCTTCTACTGAGAAAATATCTGTTGTGCAGACCGCAGAGGAAACGAGAGAGCCATACATGGACCAGGCTCTCTTCTCCGTGCCGATGGTCGATACTATAGCAAGGAGGGGAAAATTCTAAGCATCTATCTGAATGTTCAAATCACAAGCAAAAAGCCTTGTCTCAATTCCCCTCCCTCCCAAGTCAAGGTTGCCAGAGTAGTAGATACAGAAGCAGCTAAAACTACGCGACAAGAAGAAATCTTCACATCGCAGAGGATCTGCGGAATTCTAATCATCCTTCTTGAGTCTCACGGCTGTTTTCCGTTGGGCCTTGGAGACTGGCGATATGGGGAATCGTGCGGACCATAGGAGAGGCTTCTCATTGGCTGCACCCCATTCCGCGCAAAGGTGCACTGCGCCTTCATGCTCTGGCTACCGTTTGAGTTGCCAAGGCTTGCGGCACGCTCTTGGCGCATGGACTGGAAGAAGGAGGAACTCGCCATGTCTTTCAGGTTTGGAAGAGGCTTGAGGACTTCCACCACCTGGCTCATGAGAGGCCTGGCCTTGGGATCCCGGCTAAGGCAAGCATGGGCCAACTGAGCTGTTTTCTGAGCCCCCTTTATGGAGAAGTTCCCCTCCAGACGAGGATCTACAAGCCTATAGAATCGCCGCCTTTCTCCAAGATAAGGCCGTGCCCATTCAACCAGGTTGTGCTCCCCGTTTGGTCTGTTCTTGTCCATTGACCTTCTGCCCGACATCATCTCTAGTAGCACCACCCCAAAGCTGTATACATCGCTCTTTGAGGTCAGGTGACCTGACCAAGAAATGAAATTATAAGCAGTAGGAAATGCGATGTTCTGACAGGACTCAGTAGGCTACTCAAACAACAGAATAAATAGTAACTTGTCTAATTTCAAAACTATCCGGATATTCATTCAGCTTTGATGAATCCATTTGTAATCAAAATGGGTAAGTTTATGTTGAGCCTGAGCAATCATGATCATATTTCTGACTAACTCAGAGAGAAGCAAATTCAGACGAACAGCTACTGAACAACCCACAGCAGCACATGGAGTGTCTTAAATATCTGTAATCATCTACAATTAAGATGGTGCTCAATTATAGCATCGACATAAATGTGAAGGTGGCCAAAAAAGGTGCAAACTCTAAAAATTTCTACACAACACACACCACAGACAACATCCTTGTACACAGAATCATAGTGAGTATATATAGCCAGGTTCCAAGCCTACAACGTGTTTCTATCACTTGTCAATGAAAACATAAAATGTCGTTTGTCGATTAAGTACATAGGAACTTCAGTCTATCCAGCATTTTAAGTAAAGAGCAGATTACAAGTAACTGGGCATGACAAGATATACTTAAATTTTGAAGACAGGTTAAGTAGTATGATGCAGGACAGCTACTGGTCAACTAACCTGTCATAACATACTCAGGAGCTGCGTATCCGTATGTTCCCATGACTCGAGTAGATACATGAGTCTTATCACCCTCAGGGCCATCTTTAGCAAGACCAAAATCAGAGAGTTTTGCATTGTACTCCTGGAAATGAATGATTAAGAAATGGGAAAATGTAATAGCCTGATCGATCACAGATTACGCGTTCTCATTTCTCAATATAGTTGCATACCGCATCCAGGAGAATATTAGAAGTTTTGAAATCCCGATAGATCACTGGTCTTTCAGCTTCTTCATGAAGAAACGCAAGGCCTTTTGCAGCACCAAGTGCAATCTTCATTCTGATGGCCCATGGGAGAGGAAATGACCCTATTTAATGCAATTATCCAAGTTAATTACTGGAAGAATATAGGATGGATGCAACAGAATATACTTATACTAAACTTAGATATTTTTTGTCTCGTCAAATTTAGCATATAAGCGAATCATCTTCGCAATGGAATAAAACGTTAGACGAGCAAACAGTAAGTAGTAAGTAATGCCCAACATGTTGCATTTGAGACAAATAATAAGTACAAATGAAAGGCTAAGAGTAAATTATTATTAGATCGAAAATATATAAGCTATCACCTCCTAAGGACATTATTATCAATTAGAAATAAGAATGCACAACATTACATGCAAATCAAACAAGACCTCGCTAACTAATGAGCCCTTAAATGCCAATCCATTAGATGCTCAGGTAATATGCACTACAGCAAGGTAACAGAACCAATGGTTAACTAAATCCCTTACACAACATGCAAAAAACATTAGCATGTCAACCTGAAATGCTAATCCATTAGATGCTCAGAAACTACACACTACAAGTCTACAACAAGGTTACTGCACATAAATAGAATCACTAGTTAACTAGATTCCTTACACAATATACAGAGAAAATTAACAAGCAAACCGCTGGCAAGCTAAAGTGCTGGTGGGTCTACAAGTTGAGTATTTCACTATTGCTATGGTGTGAAAAATATGCTACTTATTAACTCTTTCAACAAGTGTAGAAGTCCTGATAGTCAGCAACATATTGTAATTCGACTAAGAATCTAAGGGTAACTTAAAATGATACTTACTCCTAAAAAGATGGTTCTCCAAGCTTCCACGGGGCATAAATTCATATACTAGCAACCGCTGGTCATCTTCAATGCAGTAACCAACCAATTTCACTAGGTGTGGATGTTGAAGGTTTCCAAGAAAATCAACTTCTGCCTGAGAACAAATAATGATAGTTTACTTAATGAAGTAGTTAAAGGCAAATCCATAATGTTTTATATGCTGCACACCGAAGAAAGTAAAAACATACCACCCACTCTTTATGCCCCTGAAGCCCATCATGGTTGAGTGTCTTTACAGCAACAGTTAATCCTGTGCCAGGTTTCATCGGAGCAGTTCCATTCTCTTCAATCCAACCTTTAAAGACACAACCAAAACCTCCCTCGCCAAGAAGACTTTCAGGTCGAAAGTTTCTGGTGGCACACTTCAGTTCATTGAAAGTAAATCTTCGCAGCTGGGCGGCTAGTTTAAGTTCTTCTCCAACTATTGAAGAAGGTGAAATACTTCCGGTGTTACTGGATGTTGTGGAACCAGATGCGGCTGGTGGAGCTGATTGATCCCGACAACTATGATTTACTTTTTTGCTCTCTGCACAGTAGACATTATCCATTAGGGGATCAATACCTGACATAATACAAATTTGAAAGGAGTAGCTTCACAGAAATAAGTGTATCCTTGTGTCTGAGCAAAACGCTAACGCTGGGAACTGATACTAATGCGATGGTAAAAACTTCTATGACACTAAACAACAAGACTAGCACTGTCATATAAAATTAAATAGTAACACTAGCTGGTAAGATGGTGAACATAGCTTATCTATTCTACTTCTTTAATCAAACGACTGAATCTGATAGGAGTTCATCCCGTGTGCAGGTCTTATGGAATTAGATTCCAATTCTGCACCAAACATAACCATATGTCCAGAGGTTATACAATTTATGACTTTTGTGAGGTCATATATGAAATATTATCAGAATAATGTAATGTTTAGGGTGCAGTTCAACTGAGTCTAATAGTCTGCTTGAAAATTTGAACAAATATCACACAAAAAAATTAAGTGATTCAGTACTAAGATTATGGCATATAACCATCTAAAATCCAAGCATTCTTATATTGTAGATTATGTCCATCAACCATAAGTAGAGCTAGTGTTTCCTGCTTGAGCATTTCTATTCGTTTGGTCATATTCCTAGCATCCACAACTGAAACCATAATCGTTAAATCTTCTACAAAAGGTGCATTCTCTACTTAATTAAAGACAAATACCAAATATGCATAAACCCCATGGCCACACCACACAGCAATTAATTGAACTGTATGTCTCTAAAAGCATATGGACAAAAAACAGACATGTATTGAATTAACGAATTCCGTGCAGCGGTTCTGCTCCTGCTAATAAGTAAACGCCACTCGTCCTGCAGGAACTAAAACATCACCTATATTTAACCTGAGGTGCTCTGCTTCAACAACAGCAGTATCCCCTATCAACCAGCAACCCGCAAACTTACCCCCACTTGTGCAAGCAGAAGCCCTTGTACAGCAATGGAAGCAGTTCTGAATGGAAGCACCAACACAGCACAACACTGAGCTCACATCAACTCATCTACCACCGCACGTAAAAATAAAACAGAAACATCTCATCACATGGCAGCCCACACCATACCAACCACTCTTAAATCCTACCACCCACCAGAGACCTCAGAGCACACCAACACACACCCAACTTCATCATGCAATGCTCCAGTCGCCATCAACCTAACATACAAAGCTGTAGAATTAAAAAAAAAGTCCAAGCCTCTGCCATGCCATCTCGAGAGCTCAAAACACAATCCTACCACGCCCGAGCACCCAAGTGCATGGACACGCAGAGCACACAAGCAACCAATCGAAGGTACAGAAAAGCCTCAAGCACACGCGAGGGCGTAGGCCGCCGCTGGAGTGCACGGGAAGCAGACAGTGAAGTAAACGTGTGATGTTTCGGAGGCGTGGGAGCATTTTACCGCCGCAGGCGCCGCTGGTGGACGAATCGACCTTGGAGCCCGAGGACATGCACCCGCCGCCTAGTCGCGGCATCCGGATCCAGCACCCCGTCGGCGGCGCCGCGTCGTCGTCCTCCTCCTCCATTGCCGCCTCCTTCCCCCTCCGCCGCCTCGCATCCTTCCCGAACTGCTTCCCCTCCTGCTTCCCCATCTCCTATCCAAACCGACCGGCCCGCCACCACCACCCCGCGGAACCGACCGAAGGAGAACACCTTCAGCAGCACCGCGCCCCCATTGCTCCTCAGCGCGACAATGGAAGCCGCCGCGCGCGGCCTCCGGCGAGCGCGGAGGCGAGCATGGGGAGCGGGGAAGGGACTAGGAAGAGTGTGAAGAGGGGCAGGGCGGGCAGAGGAAAGGGAAAGATGCGGGCAGGGTAGTGGGAATTTGGCAAAGACCGAGGGCGACGACGAAGGAAGGAAGAAAGGCTGCGGCCGGAACTTTATGGCCGCCGTTCGCACCGGGAGCGCCCGTTTCTGTCTTTCTGACTGTGGTGGGAGTTTAGCGGAATGGCCCCTCTGATACATACGTATTCTTTTCTGTATCTTCGCTATATTTTGCCTTTTTTTCCAACATAATGATTGATTTTTCGGTGAACGTCATGTCGGTGTAGCTAGATTTGCAATGATAAAACTCAAAAGATCCGTAGCGCACTCCAACACATTCCAGTACCTAGAAGGTTTCAGTTGTTTTCTATGGTTGGATTATTATGATGAATTACACCCTTTACGTTTGAGAAACTAACGCCAACAACGTACATGACCTAAACATTAAATAATAGCCTTCACAGGGTGTAAAATACATATAATCGTTAAGATATGCATTACTGGCTCAATGAGTCACTAGTGGGCAGCCATTAATATAATTTTTTAATGCAAATCATTAGAGTATCATAAATGTGTACCATGAAAGGTATAAGACGATTTACAACACGATGTTTTCGAATAAGAATTTGGTGTGGCATCACGTTTGAATTACATGCATATGTTATGGGAGATATGCTAGTATATGTAAAGTATAGTTTCGCCTTGTATGTGTGTCTTGCTCATTTTTGTTGTAGATCTACATACTCCTAAACGAGTATATTACATTTGAACGAACACATCTCTTCAAATTTTGTCTTAAATTAATGATGGACTTATATTGAAGACAACTCACAAGACGTTGTTGACTTCAAGTAGGACATCCCTATGAACCGACTTAGTGTGTCGATTTGTAAATCCTAACCCTCTAACTATATTAAGTCGGGAGGTGAGTGTACGTTCTTACATTCCCTGCCTCCCAAAATAGCAATATTGTCCATACATGACGACAAAGGTCAACTTTAGTATAAGTTCATACCGGTCGGACTGAACACGGTTAAGAATGTTGAATTGATAGGGTTTTTTGCGATAGAACACTGGATCTATTAGCATCTGACATTACAACGTAACCACAAGAAAAGGAAAACACAACACAGTCCCTAAGACCTCAAAAAGAAGACAAGACAGACGCGAGACGAGGACGCTCCTCGCCGCCGCCGCACCACCTCCTGGCCAGCAAAACCTTGTTTCATGTGGATGTTTTTGTCGCCGCCGCACCACCTCTTCAGCCTCATCGTGTTAGCACGCCTGTAGACCTGCAAATCGAGAGAATGTCGAACAATAGATGAAGTCCCTCACCAGTCGGAGAGGGAGGAAGATCCTGGACCCGCCAACCATAACATAACACACCAAAATCACTAGATCCGAAGGCCAGTGGGATGAGCACGCAACGCACCTGTCGTCTCCGACCAGTGAGAGGAAGGATGACAAATTTATTTCCGCAAGACGACTCTGACCACCTCACCAGATCGACACCAACGAGCCCTAAAACTACCTATCTACATGTCGGGAGGCAGGAACGAGGTCCCCGTCTCGTTGCTGAAGCGACGAGAGGAGGCAGGGACATGCTCCTGATACCTCTCCAACGTATCCATAATTTCTGATGTTCCATGCTTATATTATACCAATTGCTACATGTTTTATTTACACTTGGCACCGAGGCACCGAGGCGGCCACACCACGTGGCGGCGCGGCCCCACCACCCGGCGCGCCACGGCATGGTGTGTGCCCCTCGGGTGCCCACCGACGTCGCCCCTTCGCCTATAAATTCACCTATTCGGGAAAACCCTAGATACCCGGGTCATATTCCACGAAAAGTTCTAGAGTCGGCGCCGTCGTCAACCCTATCTCGGGAGGGTTCTGAAACTCTTCCTGGCACCCTGCCGGAGAGGGGAATCATCACCGGAGGGCTCTACATCGCCATGCCTGCCTCCGGAGTGATGCGTGAGTAGTTCATCCTTGGACTACGGGTCCATAGCAGTAGCTAGATGGTTATCTTCTCCTCTTGTGCCATCATGTTTAGATCTTGTGGCTGCCTATCATGATCAAGATGAATATTGAGTACTATGCCAAGTTGATTATTGATCCATCTTATATGTTATTTATGATCTTGCATGCTCTCCGTTACTAGTAGATGCTTTGGCTAAGTAGATGCTTATAACTCCAAGAGGGAGTATTTATACTAGATAGTGGGTTCAGTCTCCACGGATGTTGTGGATGTACTGTTGCCACTAGGGGTAAACACAGCGATGCTTTATCTAAGGATAATTGTGTTGCCTACATTATACACTTTACTTAATGCAATGATCTGTTCCTTGCAACTTAAAACCAATGGGGGACACAGATGTTGACCTGAAGGTGGATCATTAGTCATAGATGTTGTTGGATAACAGTCTATGTATCATGCTGTAATGCCCAAATAAATCTCATAGTAGTCATCATGTCTTGTACGTGCATTGTTATGCATTCTCTATTTTTTCAATTGCCCAGCTGTAATTTGTTTACTCAGCATGTTAGTTATTTATTATGGAGAGACACCTATAGTGAACTGTGTACCCCGGTCCATTCTTTTACATTGATAATACAACCTACTGCAAATACTGTTCTTTTACATCTATTATATTATTAAGACAACAAATAATAAATGGTGAAGATTTACCGCTGTAAGGTCACGATATATTAACGGTGAGATCTAGCAGCATCGACCGATCGGTATAAAGCTTTTTTTTTGCGGGGCAATCGGTATAAAGCTTGGTCACGTCTAAAGAGAGTTTTGACAAGATGCGCCAGCCAGCTGTTTCCGTCTAGGTCAAAAAAAAAAAAAATCTGATACCGTCTTAAAAAAAAGCAACGTGCACGCCCGATATCCCTCCTGCCCCCGCACGCCCAAACTCTCCAGCATGCCGCCGAAAAGAATTTCCCATGTCTTTTTCGCATCCTCCATGTTTGACACGATAGATCTAATAACAAAGCCACGATTCAATCTACAAAATCTCTTGCCCTCTTCATCTCCAACCTTGGAATCTCCTCCGTTCCAAAATCTGCAATATGGGTCTCTTCTTCGGCCGACCAATTCGCGTGATGCTAGCGGAGTAGCAAATGCGCCAATGACAGTTGGAAGAGAAAGGACGTATAGCCATCGTGGGGAACTACAGAGCCCAGCCGTCCTCTTGCCCCCTTGCATAAGCCCCATGTGACGCCCTACAGCAAGGAGGATACGTTGTCTAGAGGTTGGAGACGCATCCGGACGCCGGCCGGTGGAATCACATCATCAATCGTCTGTAGAGTTGTACGATACGCATGAGAAATTTTGTTGGTAATTGCCTACTCCTCATGTCCCGAACTGATATTCATGTAGGCCGGCACGACATTAGCGACCTAAGTTTTCTCTTTCTCTGGCTTTAAGATCGCAAATCAATCAGACGCAGTTTCGGCTCAGACATCGACTGATAATCCTAGGTGAGCTCCTGATTCGTTTCAATCGCCTTAGCTTTCATATTTTGAGTATGCTGCAATATAGCTTCTTCTTTGGTCCAATCAATTTCCGTGATGATTGATGCAGCGAACAAATCTACCTATGGCAGTTTGGACGTGATAGGATGGAACTGGGTATGCAAACGCTAGAATCGATCCATTGTTCTTCACTATGCAAACGTTGATCATGTATGGAGAAAGCTGGAGCTGGGTGTGCAGGCACGAAGGTCGTCATCTATATCTGAAAATAGACGCCAAGGGAACAACAGTTCAGGCACATTTGTTTTGATGATTGCATGTTAGTGCTATGGCAAGCTCGCAATGACAGTTTTTTCAATAATAAGCTGACCCTTCAGGTGCTACACATAATATTACTTTCTTTTCAAATATCTATAATTTAGTACATTTAAATTTCAAAAAATAAAACATCCTATTTTACTAGCTAGCAGACATCGAGGAGGACTGGAGGAGGCCATCCGCAAGGAGCACTCGACCAGGCGACGTCCCTACACCAGTTTGGCCCGCTCAGCCAAAGGTATCAGCCACGCCGACGATATGGAGAGCGGCGATCTCACGTCCTACAACTCCCGGGAGGCATTGGGGAGGACGCGGGACGCTGTCAGCCGGAAGCACTTGACCAGACGATGGAAGACATCACGGCGATGTATGACGCATCGTTGCCTGGTGTCGAGTGGCCGCCATTGCTGCACGTACTACAGGTACGCTCATTGGATTCCAATGTCATTTTTTTTGTATTTACCCACTCATCACGTCTTTATAGTCATGTATTCCTCATATTCTGCCCTAGAAACCTTATTGATTATAATTTTGTTGATGTCATATTACTATGTCTTCTGAAATGAAAGTTTGTTAATGTTTCATCTATGCTACAGCAGGGAGCTTTCAGTTATTGGGTTTGCCCTCCTTAGTATCATGCAGATTTTTTAGCTTACCCAGATGAAATCAGATGCTTTTGTTTTGCTTTTTTTGATGTTTGCATTTAGCTGACCAACTATCTAATTACTGAAATTAGTCACACATAGGAGTGCAGTCTGAAGGTCAAGAAGATGCATGTTATGCTATCAACGATTACATGGTCTGCAACTGTGTATTTTCACACTCTCTTTCTTTGCATATGTTTAGTGATATAGCACAGGATATTGAATGGTTCAGGTCCAAGTGTTGCGTTCAACACAGACATTATTCTTGAGTATATGATTGAGTGCCTACCCCTGAATTTTGGCTGAGGGCCCATGTACGTTCATTGGGTTAACAATGTGAGGCAGGAAAATTCACTACAACTGAATCATGACATATTTTATCAAATGTTAACGCAATACTTATGAGACGGTTTGTCTTGAAAAAAAAATACAGTATATCATAGAAGATTAAGATGAAGCAAGGAAATGGGTACAAGAACCAGTATTTTGTTCTCTGCATCGCTTCTCAGATCTTTCAGCTCTAACCATAACAACAGAGTAATGTTTGTTTCATACCTTCTCTCACGGATAGAAGGTAAAGTGTGGTATCCACCTTAATTTTCTCCTATATATTCCATTGTTTTCCATCACAATATGTAGTATCTATTTATTATTGATGCATCTAGAGTTTCCATTCTATTTTGGAGGAAAAAGGATATGGTTGGAACATATCGAGCTTTGTCTTTAAGGCCGATCATACAATTGCACACCTATGCATGTGTATTTATATTTAACCAGCAGCTCGACTTGCTAATATTTAAACAGGTGATGATAGTGGCAATGCACGGGCACATCAGATCCTTGAGCATAAGCACATGAGCGCGTATCTAAAGCAAAACATTGACATGCGTCCAATAGGAGCCAGTGACGCCCGATGATCCAAATTCTGAAATACTAGCCCAGCCCTCGGAAGCCCAGAGTCGATCACAGCACATCCAATAAGTGACAACAAAGAGTCACGACAGCAACATAAACAATTTTAGGTAACACCAGTCCGCATTGCATGTGTTAGATGTTTTCATCTCGATAATTGTTGGCATCGACCTTAGGAAAAAACTGTTTTCACGTTCAATATTTATATGTACCTTATGAATAATTAGATATTTCTAAAATTGTTTTGAAGGCAACAACTCTATGATGTTCAACTACTTAAGTGTGCATGGAATATTTAAGTCAAAATAATGATAACGTGTGATTCACTCAAAAATTGACTAATGAAAATTATAAGCATCGAGATGATCTTGATGGACGACCAGGTATTTTCTTTACATGTCTAGCTATAAAGTTCTTCTACTTTCTAAACTACTAACATTTCCTTTCGTTCTGTTTGCAGGATGAAAAAACAATCTAATAGACATTTATCGATCAAAGATTAATGAGGGATATATGTATGTTTTTACCAACTTTAAAGTTGTAGAATCAACAATATATCATCCATTCAGCAATATAAAGATTAAGGAGCTGAAGGTATTTCAAGATTGCTACACTGAGTTTGCTACAAAGGATACCGTAGGCGAATGGAAAGAAGATACCAACAGTGCTTGGCTAGGTCGATCGTCGTATTTCTGACTACAAAGTGATTATTCTCTTAATATTTCATATTTCTTGATTGATCATCGCATCCAACTTTGAATGTGAGAGTAGTAAAACGCTCTACATTACGTTAGGGATGGTACGCAATTGATTTCTGAGAGTTTTCCGTACAAATACAACTTTAATGTTACATCCCTCTACTGCGTACTCGAAATTGGAAGACTAAAAGATTACTTAAGTTACTCGGGTAATTATGTGCACAAATATCACCACCTGATTCTATACGTGAGAGTAGTAAAAACGCTCTACAGACCGAGTGTCGTGAATGATTTTAATGTATTTTCACTTCGTAATTGTCAGAAATTGTTTCAATAGATTTTAAAAAGAACCAATAAGTGTATTACATATCCAAATTCAAATAAGAACATTGCTAGCCGCGCAGTTGCGCGGGCCACCCAGCTAGTTCTCTACAAGCAAACATCATTTTCCACACTATACGTCTAATCATTTGTTTTCAGCAAGCCGGTGAGATTGACACCCTCACTGTTAAGTTGGGGCAAATTATTTTGGTTGTGTTGTGTGCAGGTTCCAAGTCAACAGTCACTCTCTGCAACAGCACTTTTTCTGGCACGTTGACACCTTCAGAAGTGCCTTCATCTCCTACTGGTTCGATAACTTGGTTTCATACTGAGGGAAAACTTGATGCTGATGTTCGATATATATGCCCTAAGAGACAATAAATATATCTGTTTCATGATTAATGTATTATATCTTTATGCTATAACTGCTATGGTCTACAAATGTGAGATTTATAGGGAAACACATACGCACGTGTAGGGATATAATCAAACCCATTTATCCTTTGTCCTGTCTCTTGGACGAACTCGTTAATATTGGATGGCGATGTTTTCCAGCCATGGACAAGTGCTCTTGTCATTATTAATGGGAGCATATTGTTAAGTTAACAATATGACTGGAAGACCCAATTTATGATATACTACGAGATCAAGTTTCGTATAAATAGTATAGTCTAGGTTTGGTTGCTTGCTTATTTCTTAGACCATGAGAATGTATGGTTATGTATACTGGAGAGGAAGCTTTGACATAGTCAATCATTACGGCCGTAACAGGGTAATCAAAAAGGCTATGATTGGGTAACCTCAAAGGTATACTATAACCATAGTAGTTCAAGACTGGGAATCACACCTCTAAAGTTATAGAGAGATAAAACCAGGATCCACTCTAGTGTGAAAGTGTCCATTGACAAGTCTGCGCAGACAAGGTAATGATATGCAAATATCATGGGATACTTAAACATGAGTTAAAGAGTAAAGGCATCGTACCGGTAACAAGGATAAGGTGACATAGTAAATGAAAGCTATCATTTATGGTAATGTCATATATCTCGCCTTGGGTATTTGATGAGTATCGTGATGGTGATAGGATAAAACATGTTAATCAAGCAGGTTCAAAAGAGTGTCTTCGCATAACTGTAGCAGCTATACAGGACGTCCAGGTTCTGACACTGGCAAGTGATTGGATAAGCATTTCCAATTATAGTTACACGTTATCGAGCCTGTAGGGGTCACACACTTAAGGCGTCAAGATCTGATGTATTCGTAGTGGTCCGGAGTAGAGAGGTTGTATCATCTAGGATGGTTTCCGGCGTGATAGAATTACATTCGGAGAATTAGATCATGAAGAAAGAAAGGTTTATAAGAAAGGAAATAATTGTCCAAGTATATTCTGTCGGTAGACACTAGGTGTCTCGGATCATATAAATATGTTTGTATGATAAGTAATTAATTCTAGGAATTAATTGGACAAAATATTTATTGATTAAATATTAATTTATTTAATTAATAGGAAATTATTAAAGGCCAATAAAAGGTGGCTGCCACATGGGCCGCATGGGCCCACATGGCAGCCGCACCACCGCAAGGTGGTTGGCCGAGTCGGCCGGCCGGACCTGAATGGGCTTCGGCCCATGAGGGGCAAGGCGGCGGCGGAGGCCAAGACGAGGCCGACCCGGGTGGGCCCCACCCACCCGAGGTCGGTGGCCAGGGCGGGCCCCACCCGCAGGTCGGTGGCCAGGCGGGCCCGCCTGGGGTCGGTGGCCGAGGCGGGCCCTACTAGGGGCGGCGGCCAAGGAGGAGGCGGTGGGGGAGGGGAGACCCCAACTCCACCTTCCTAGCCGACTTGGGCAAGGGGGAGTTTCCCCTTGTCCAAGTTGAGTTGGACTAGGAATACTTTGCCCTTGTCAAGCAACCCTACCCCTTGGGACTTCTTTATAAACCCCACCCCCTCCTCTTTTGGAGACACACAATAGACTTGAGATTTCTCCTCGGAGGCTCCCAAGGTCTAGATCTAATCTCTCTCCCTCTCTCCCATGTTTGGGGCTCTCTCCACCATACGCATACCAGTAGCACTTAATCCTGGCACGGCGAAAGCGCTGCTGGATCTTGACGGACGTACGTGTGCAAGCTCTTAGAGGGGTGACGCGTCATAGACGTTTGACCCTCACTCGTTTGGATCAAGAAGACATACGAAGGAACGACGATATTCTCACCGTCAGGCTTGACTGTGAGAATCTTCATCAAGCTTCATCAACTACTTGGCGTCATCGTCATCGACAACGTCATCGACATCGACATCGTCACCAACAACTCTTCCGCAACTCGTTGTTGGAACGACAGTACTATCCTCTCATGTATCTACATAGTTGATCCTGGACGTTACGTAGGTCAGAAAATTTTAAATTCTGTTACGTGACCCAATAGTGGTATCATAGCGATCTATGAGTAGGTACATGTACGTACTAGAGCACATAAGTCTGTGCGGGCACCGCATAAGTTTGTGTGGGTATGTCAGAACTCTTCTGACATTCAGGTTATTTATGTATGCTTCCCAATAAACTACTTAAGGATGGTTTCCGACGGCATAGTTTGATTTTACGGACTTCTGGCAATCCGCGGACCTTCCGGCTGCTCCTAGTATGCTTGTTGGCGCCAACGAAGTGCTTCAGTAGCTCCGGGTCTTTCTATAGTTGGTCTCGTTGACTTGGTAGTGGAAAGGGCATGTGGACTAGGTCCACACGGGGGTCACGCGCACCAGTGAAGTTTGGATTGGGAGCTGGAACGTTTTCATAACGTTAGGCCCTCAGTCACCCCGCAATGTCAATCTAGCATCGTGATTAACCATGCTTGGTTACCTTACGTAGGCAGTGACGGTTTTACACGGTAAATCCCAAAGCCACGTAAAAATTGCAAACACAAAGGTTAGAGGACGTCTAACTTGTTTTTGCAGGCATGAGATGTGATGTGGCATGGTCCTTTAATTTTATTCAATTGTTGTATGAAATACCATCATATGTAATTCCAATCTGCGTGTTGGATTTAGAAGAAGCATGATGGGTGGAAACCACATGATTGCAATCTAGGGCCTGCGTGCCACATGTTATTTCGTTTCTTAGAAATAGGAGACGGACATGAAGATAGCGTCGTAGACCTCGACGACAAGGAGTGGAACAAGGAAGGAGTTCTTACATCCACATGGAAGACGAAGAGGACTATACTACATCACTTAATTGTGAAAGTTTATTTCTCTTTATTATTGCACTCTCTTGATTGCGCAGTAGTCGTGATTATTAGGGTGATTCCTCAAGAAAATATCAAGGAGATCGTGCTCATCCAATTGTGGCACGTCAAACCGGATGCTTGTCACCGTGCGACCTGTATCCAGGAGTAATGTGTGCCAAGGGTTCGGGAGGCGGGCACGGACCGTCCTAGCAACATGAACGGTTGGTTGTCTTGATGTCCAGGCATAACTAGTTATGAGTTCGGAGCACTACATCGAAAGATGAACGGAAATCACGGCAGGAAGTGATTGGCAAGTTGACGAGGTGTGGACTCGGCAAATCCTAGGGTTGAGTACCCGGGTTGATTGAGGGGGAGAGAGATGAGCGCTGGTGATCACGACGGCTGACAAGCAAGGCGTTTACCCAGGTTCAGGCTCCCGGAGGATAACACCCTACTTCCTGCTTGTCTGGTTATTGATGGTGAGTTGTGGCTACAATGGCGAGATGGCAATCTCGCTAGGGTTTGTGTGGCGGCTATGAGCGTACCCTAGACGAAGGACCCTCCTAGCCTTTATATGGTAGGCTAGGTCTCAGGTGAACGGTGCCGATGGCGCTTACAAGCATGGCGGGGTCGCATGACCTAGCGTCGACTATCTTGGGCCACACGTCGTCCTCCTTGGGCCTTCCTTGGGCCCTCGTCATAAGGCTGATGGGATTGGCGTGACCCAGGTATCCCCACCGTGGGGTAGTCGAAGAGTGACCCCACGACAGGAGCCCCCGAGTGCTTAGTCGAATCGTAGAGTCGGGTAAAGGACTCCTTCCTCCTGGGCACGCCGTCGGTTCCTGAAAGTGATGAGTAAAATTGGTCGACTCCGGCCGTTCAGGGCTTATGGAGGATTCCTTAGTCGAACTGTCACTTCCAGGGTAAAATACCGTGAGTACAGCCTTAGTCGGTGATTTTCGACTGCTATTGTTCTGAGTCACTCGGGAGTGCGAACAGCGCTCCCGATGGGAGTAGCCCCCGAGATTAAGCTGAATTGCTTGCAATTGAGGTTAAACTCAATTTTTCTTCAGTCGAAAAGCCCGCTCCCGATGGGAGTAAAGAAGGGACTCGACATGTTGGAGTCGCGACTGGCTTTGCGTGACTTACTGTGTATTCGGCCTGTTTAGCTTACTGCACAAGTTTCTTCAGCTCTTGGAGCTTACTGTATCTTCTTGCACTCGAATGAGCTGTTCGAGTTTATTCGGCTCTTAGAGCTTACTGAACATTTTTGCATCGAATGAGCTGTTCGAGTTCTCGATCAGCCCATTGGCGTACTCTATGCCTGCGCAGTTGACGTCAGTGCTGACGTTTTCTGGCTCACTCTGTGTCCGACGGGACGTGACAGTGCGGGCCCACTGTCAGTATTGACTGGAGACAGCGGTTGCCGCTTTTTTCTGACCGTTGGGCGCGAAAATTTCGCGGTGTGATGATGGCGCCTTGATTCCCGCGCGTAGTGGGCGGCGTGGCCGTCGATGGTTGCTATCTCCGCGCAACACGTGGACGGCCAGATGATGTTGCGGAGAGCGGTTTCAGCAGGGATGGCAGGATTGACTGACCGCGCGGTATATAATTTTCACCGCGGCGTGAACAGTTCATCCATCCCCATTCCTTCGTCTCCACTGCTTCTGTTCCGCCATTGTTGTGCTGCGCTCTGTCAGTTTCTTTTCTCCACCCTCCATGAGCAAGGCCGCGATGAAAGAGGGGGAAGGCTGCTGCTGGCGCCGTCGCCGCCGCCGAGGCGAGCGTGATGAAGAAGCCCACGGCGACTGGGTTAAATCGTCGGTGAAGAAGGCCGACCTCGAGGCCCTCCGCGCGCAGGGACTGCTGCCGCCGGCGGATAAGGCGACGGTGCACGCTCCCGGGAAAGAGGTATTCCCTCCCCTCGCGAGGGGGAACGCGTTTGCTTCGTGGACTTCCTTCCGCGGGGTTTCGGGTTCCCCCTCCACGATTTCGTCCGTGGTCTCTTGTATGCTTATGGGATTCAGATCCACGATCTGACTCCCAATAGCGTCTTGAGCATCGCGAGCTATTTCGTGCTCTGCGAGTGCTTCCTGGGAATCGCGCCCAACTGGCTGCTGTGGAAGTCGCTATTCCTCGTGAGGAGGAACGTGGGGAAGAGCAAGCAGGTGTACCCAGTCGGCGGCTTCGGCATCCAGGTGCGTGGCGACACCTCCTACTTCCAGATGAAGAAGTCCGATTCCGTCCAGGGCTGGCGGAAGAAGTGGTTCTACATCAGGTGTGACCAAGCAGGGCTTCCCGAATTCGCCGCTGATCGCGAGTTGCGGAAGACGAACGCGTGGGCGCACCGCTGTCGAAGGAGGACAGGGAGGCGACTCAGCCCTTGTTGACGCTACTTCGTGGCCTTCTGAAGAGCCTTGGGCGCGAGACGGGTGGAATTCACCTCATCGCCACCTTCTTCAGGCTTCGGGTGCAGCCGCTGCGCAGTCGCGTCCACCCGATGTGGGCGCGTGAGGATGCTGGCAATGAGCTTGATGATGACGCAGTCGAGTCGAAGGTGAGGAGCATCACTAGTCTCCGAGCCGCTGACCCGTGCAATGTCAAGTGCCCAGTCGAGCCATATGGTCCTAATAATCCTGTGCCTGAGGTGAGCTTCGTTTGCTTTGTTTGTCTTGTATCTTCTTCTGACAATCTTTTGCCTGACTCGAATGGTTCATTTGCTGACAGGGTCGTTCGAGCTATGTCAGTCTTCCTCCGTTGATGGAGAATGGACCTCATGAAGAGGCAGAGTTCCCTGAGGACGAGGTTGATGACGATGAAGTTCCCTCCGCCACTTCTCCGAGTGAAGAGTTGGAGGAGGATGATGAAGACGAGGAGCCGCTGCGGAAGCGGCAGAGGCGAAAGGCTGGCGACTCTGGTTCTGCCTCGTCGCCTGTGAAGGAGGCGGGTGTGAACGAGGAAGAGACGAGCGAGTCCTCTTCGGGAACTAGGCACCCGAGCGATCCGGCTGAACCTTTGGTCGTGCCTCCACTCGGCTCTGCACCGCCGACCGAGTTCGCGAGGATGGCCTCCGTCTCCCTGGGAGTGAAGACGATGTCGTCAGGTTAGTCGCATAACTATTGCTTTGTTTTTGTCGAGTATGTTGTTTCACTTGCGGGTCCTTGAATTGAGTTTTCTTGTCACAGCGACCGTACTGGCGCTGCTGTTTCTTCCCCTCGTGAGATGGAGCACACTTCTGCTCCTATGATCGAGCAGACTGCGAGGACGACGGAGAGGAGGCTCTGGCGGGTGACGTTTTGGCATTGAAGGCTTCGACCTCCTCCATGCCAGAGAGGTCTGCTGACGCGACTCCGGTTGACGCTGGGCTGCTTGAGCATGTAAGTGTTCTTCGACTCCTTCTGCAAGATCTGTATCGGGTGCGCGTATAGCGCTCCCGATGGGAGTAGCCCCGAAGATGTGCGTGACTAGAATAGTCGGGCGTAGATTAATGTCTTGTGTTTCCTGCAGCCATTTTATCGCCAGCAGATGGAAGGAGCCGCAGCCTTCGTTCGCATGGAGCAGGAGAGGGATCAGCTTCGCACTGCTCTGGAGCAAGTGAATGGTAAGTGTGAACCCTTGTGTTCGAGGGGTGCTTCGACTGCCTTTATTGCTAACTTTGCTCCGTTGATCCGTAGGCGAGAAGGAGAGCATGAAGACGCGGGTCGCGGAGCTGGAGAAGTCACTGGGTGAAGCCCAAGAGCGGGAACAAGCTCGGGATGCTCTAGAGAGGACCCAGGTCGACCGCTTGCTCGCACTCGCAGATGTTGTTGGAAGTAATTTTTTCGGCTCAGTGCCTACTTTGCCTTTCTTTGACTTCTGACGTCTTACGGGTGCTGATTTCTTTTGAACAGAGACTTGCGGAGGTGCTCCTCCAGAAGGGACTTCCAGCAGAGTGCCGGCTTGGCGGAGGCTGTTGGCTTCGTCAACCACGTCTGCGCGTATGCATCGGCAGCGCTGCAGCAGTCGACGGTGGCCTTGCAGAAGTCGACGGAGGCCTTAGCGACTGTGCACCGGAGTATCTTTCCCAGCAAGCCGCCACCAGCTGCTGTTGCTGCACTCGCAGCTCCATTCGAAGGCAATTCGAATGTCCTGGCGAACTTCACGCGCACGCAGACGGTACGCGGCTCCGAGCTCACTTTCCAGCTACTTCTTGGTCACCAAGTCGTGGGTGATTTCGAGAAGGTTGTCAGCGACTTCCCTCGGAAGCCTGATGGCAGGACCGCGTCCCTTAGCGGTGTGAAGGTGCAGGCGAGCCAGCTAGCTGAGAAGTTGGTCGACACCTTCGAGAAGAGGATTGCCAAAGCTGCAGAGTTGGCTGCTAGGAAGAGCCGTTCCCAGTCGGAGTCTGTAGTGTAGACTTTTTCCTTGTAGGACTATGCTTCTGCTTTTGGGCTTGAGTCTGTAATGCACTTTATATCGTGCGAGTGAACATGCTGATGATGAAATGTGAATTCGCTCCCTCGGGGGTGCAGTCGCCAAGTCTTTTTTGATGTCTTGTTTGGATGAATTATGTGATTCTTTTCCTGGCTTGACGCTGTCAATTCTTGGCAGTCTGATATGGGCGAAGCTCCTGACGTTGCTGGAACTACTAGCGCGGACGATGAGGAGGACACCACTTCGGCTGCGCCTACTCGTCGCCGCCGTCAAGCTCCTCCAGCTCCTGTGCGAAGCGTAAATGACCAGAGAGTGATCACCTTCATGAGGAACAAGGTGTTGGAGCTCGAGTCAAAGTTGAAGAGTGCTGAGTTGGAGCTGGAGCGATTGAGGTCGCGGCCCGTTGCGCCGTTCTCCCAGCGTGAGGAGTTTCTGCTTGGCGAGATGGACTTGATCAGTCGACAGCTGCAAGGTTGGCCTTCTAGCATTTTTGCTTCGGCTTCTGTGTCTTCCTGCTATGCTTAATGCTTGGCCTTCATGCAGATGTGAACTCTGACTTGAAGGCTGAGCAGCTTCGAGTGGACGAGCGAGTAGAGAAAGAGGCCGCCGGTGACTCACTCGAAGCGCGCCAGTTTTGGTCGAACAAATCCAGAGGTAGTGTACTGGCACGAATGTTGGATCGTACCTGGCGGGCTGCTGTGCTCTTGGAAGGTTGCAGAAAAACCCTCTGGCAGATCAACAAGGTGTACTTTCCTCACAACAAGCAGCCGAATGGACTTACTGCTCTTCTGGAGAGGTTCCGTGAAGGCGGTGCGTTGAAGGAAGTCGTGCACGCTCAACTTGTTGCGGGGCGAACGTGGCGTTGGCATACGTTCGACTGCACCGGCCTCATCTTCCATTGCACAAGGTGCTTGACGGCTTGCCTGGAGAGGGTGAATATGCCGATACTCTGGCGGCTGCGCGCTAGATGATTCGGCAGGTCCAGAACTTTAGCGAGCACCTTGTAGGGCCACTTGATGCGCTAAAGGGCGAGCCTGTAGAATAAGAACAGTATGCTGCTGTTGTACAGCGTTAGCTTGTAACAGAAATTTTTCCAAGTGGAAATATGAGTGTATGTATGTCTGGGTGGGGGTAGCCCCCGAGTTAGTAAATTGTGTCTTGTAGACGTCTGTAAACCTGTATGGCGCAGCCCCCGAGTGCTTCGGGTGGCGGCCTAGGTTTTGAGTTGAACCTGTATGGCGCAGCCCCCGAGTGCGTTGGGGCCTAGGTTTGACTTGAGACCTGTATGGCGCAGCCCCCGAGTGCTTCGGGTGGCGGCCTAGGTTTTGACTTGAACCTGTATGGCGCAGCCCCGAGTGCTTCGGGTGGCGGCCTAGGTTTTTGAGTTGAACCTGTATGGCGCAGCCCCGAGTGCGTCGGTGGCGGCCTAGGTTTGACTTAGACCTGTGGCGCAGCCCCCGAGTGCTTCGGGTGGCGGCCTAGGATTTTGAGTTGAACCTGTATGGCGCAGCCCCCGAGTGCGTCGGGTGCGGCCTAGGTTTATGTTGCTTTTTGACTGAAAAAGTAAAGGGGAGAGCTTGTTCCACAAATCACTTCATTGATTTTTGCGAGCAGGCCGCCTCATTAAAACCCTTCCAGTCCCCTCAGGTACCCTGGTAAGGGAAAGAGTGCGTCTGAAACCTGCCGCCTTGACATGTATGCTTTGTTACAACAGGGGAGTCGACTAGGCGTAGAAGCGTCGCAGCTGCGCACATTCCATGGGTTGTGGCAGACTGTTCCTGTCTTCGAGTCCTTCAGGCGGTAAGCTCCTCCGCCATTGCTTCTGTCACAATGTATGGGCCCTCCCATGGGGAGGCAGCTTGTGCACCTTCTTCTGTTTGAGGCGAGGACAGGTCGCCTGGAACGAAAGCTCTTGGCCGCAGTCGCCGTCCGTGGTAGTTGCGCAGGTCCTGCTGGTACACGGCTGAGCGGGTGAGGGCGATGTCGCGTGCTTCGTCCAGGGTGTCCATGTCGTCCTCGAGTGCTTCTTCTGCGTCAGACTCGTCGTAGGCCACCACTCGAGGTGCGTCGAACTTGATGTCGCAGGCATGACCGCCTCTGCACCGTAAACCATGAAGAATGGCGTGTACTGGGTTGATCTGTTTGGTGTGTGCGTAGACTCCAAAGCACAGATGGCAGCTCTTCGACCCAGGCGCCTGCAGCGCGCCTCAATGGTACTCGCAGGCGCTTCTTGATGCCTTGCAGACTAAACCATTGGCTTTTCGACTTGCCCATTGGATTGCGGGTGCGAGACAGATGCGTAGTTGAGTTTGATGCCTTGCTCGGAGCAGAAGTCCTTGAACTCTTCGGCTGTGAAGTTCGTGCCGTTGTCGGTGATGATGCTGTGGCACCCGAACCTGAAGATGATGGACCTGATGAAGTTAACTGCGAGGAGGCAGTCGAACTTGTGATAGGCACGGCTTCGATCCACTTCGTGAACTTGTCGACTGCCACCAGGAGATGCGTGTGTCCTCCTGGCGAGGACTTCTTGAGTGGACCCACCATGTCGAGCCCCCATTGAGCGAAGGGCCAGGCAAGTGGGATGGTCTTTAGTGCTGAAGCTGGTGCGTGCGGCTTGTTGGCGAACTCCTGGCAGCCGAGACATTTCCTCACGAGTTCTTCTGCGTCTTGCATTGCGGTGGGCCAGTAGAATCCGGCTCGTAAAGCTTTGGCCACTAAGGCTCGACTGCTGGCGTGGTGCCCGCAGATGCCAGCGTGGATCTCGAGTAAGATGGCTTGACCGTCGACTGGGTCGACGCACCTTTGGAGTACTCCTGAGATGCTTCGCTTGTATAGCTCCCCCTTGATGATGGTGAAGCCTTTCGAACGGCGAATAATGCGCTTGGCTTCGACTGAGTTGACTGGCAGTCTCTGGTGCAGCATGTACGCCAGATATGGGCTCGTCCAGGTGGGCTCGATGAGCAGAACCTCCATTGGCTCCTTCTCTTTGCCTGGCGGGTCGGCGGTGCTCGTTGATGGTGTGGAGGATCCGGGCGTGGGTCGAAGTTTGACAGACCGCTGCGTGATGCGCTCAAGGAAGACGCCGGGTGGCACCTGCGCCTTGTCTGAGCCCAGGTTGGCGAGGGCGTCGGCTTCCTCGTTGCTTTCGCGGCCGATGTGCCGCAACTCGCAGCCGTCGAAGGTGCCCTCCAGCTGGTTGTACAGGTCTCTGTAGGCGATCATGTTGTCGGCGATGGCGTCACAGGCTTTCATGGTTTGCTGCACGACGAGGTAGGAGTCGCCGTAGATCATGAGGTGAGTGGCGCCGCAGTTCTTGGCCATTCGCATGCCATGGATTAGGGCTTCGTACTCAGCCTCGTTGTTGGAGGGTGTTGGGAAGTCCATCTGTAGCACGTACTTCAGCTTGTCGCCTTTGGGGGAGATGAGGATGACTCCTGCCCCGGCTGATCTGAACTTTTTGGAGCCGTCGAAGTACATTGTCCATGCGTTGGACAGGTCGGGGACATCTGGCAGCTGGGCTTCTATCCACTCGGTGGTGAATTCTGGGAGCACTTGGGCCTTGATTGACTTCGGGTGAGCGTATTTCAGCCCCCAGGGTCCTAGCTCGACGACCCACTTAGCGACTCGTCCTGTCGCGCATTGGTTGGTCAGGATGTCGGAGAGCCCGGAGGAGCTTACCACCGTGATCGGGTGCTCGGAGAAGTAATGGATTACTTTCCTTGAAGTCATGAAAACTCCGTAGGCCAGCTTCTGGTAGTGCGGGTAGCGCTGCTTGGACAGGGTCAACACCTCGCTAAGGTAGTAGACGGGTCGCTGAACAGGGTAACTGTGTCCTTCTTCTTCTCGTTCGACTACGAGTACCGTGCTGACCACCCTGTTTGTGGCTGACACGTAGAGGTATAGCGGCTCGTTCTCCAGTGGAGCCACCAGTACTGGGGAAGTCGTGAGTGTTTTCTTGAGTTGGTCGAACGCGACTTGCGCTTCTTCTGTCCACTCGAACTTGTCTGTCTTTTTCATCAGTTGGTAGAAAGGCAGGGCCTTTTCTCCCAACTTACTTATGAACCGGCTGAGAGCTGCGACTCGGCCGGCTAGGCGTTGCACCTCGTGAAGCTTGGTCGGTGCTGGCATTGCGAGTATGTTTTGCACCTTCTCAGGGTTGGCTTCGATTCCTCTTGCAGAGACGAGGTACCCAAGCAGTTCTCCGGCTGGCACGCCGAAGACACACTTGTCTGGGTTCAGCTTGATCTGATACTCGTCGAGGGCGGCGAAGACCTTGCGGAGGTCGGCGATGAGGGTGTCCTCCTTGCGGGTGGTGACGACGATGTCGTCGACGTAGACTTGGACGATCTGCCCGATGAGCCCTTTGAGGCATGCTTGCATTGTGCGCTGGTACGTGGCACCAGCGTTCTTCAACCCGAAGGGCATCGTCTGGTAGCAGAAAACGCCGTCGGGTGTGATGAATGCTGTCTTCTCCTCATCGTCGACGTTCAGTCTGATCTGCTGGTAACCTGAGTAGGCGTCCAGGAAGGACAGGCGTTCGCAGCCTGCAGTCGAGTCGATGATCTGATCTATCCGCGGGAGCGGGAAATGGTCCTTGGGGCAGCATTTGTTGAGGGCGGTGAAGTCGACGCACATGCGGAGTTTCTTCGTCTTCTTCTTCTCCACAGGACGGGTTGGCGACCCAGTCCGAGTCCTTGATCTCTCGGATGAACTTGGCATTCAGCAGTCGATCGATTTCTCTGCTGATTTCGTCTCGCTTGGGCCCGGAAAAGCGTCGCATGGCCTGTTTGACGGGTCTGGCGTCCTTGTGGACTTTAAGGAGTGCTCGGCGAGGTTCCTGGGTATTCCTGGCATGTCAGAGGGTTGCCATGCGAAGATTCTCCAGTTCTCACGTAGAAACTCGACGAGCGCGCCTTCCTATGCGGGAGTCAGACTCGACGATACTTTGACCGTCTTGCTGGCGTCAGTCGGGTGGACCTGATGGGTCGTTGTGTCGTCAGCCGCGTTGAAGGCAGCGTCCTTGGCTGGTTTCTTGCGGGCTGGGAAGATGGTCTTGTCGTTGTCGACTGCCATTGCCTCGAAGTGCTCTTCGACTCCGAAGAATTCGGAGATCTTGCTGAACTCGCGGTCGCAGCTGTTGGAGCGGTCGAAGTCGCCGTGCACCGTGATGACGCCCTTGGGTCCAGGCATCTTGAGCATGAGGTAGGCGTAGTGAGGTATCGCCATGAATCTGGCGAAGGTTGGGCGCCCGAGTATCGCGTGGTACTGCGACTTCCAGTCGACTACCTCGAAGTCGATCGACTCCCTCTTGAAGTTTTCGGGTGTGCCGAAGATGACATCGAGTGTGATCGTTCCCATGGGCGTGACTGCTTGCCCTGGTACTATGCCATGGAAGGTGGTCTCTGATGCTGCCAAGTCCGTCGTTGGCCTGTTTATCCTTCTGAGGGTGTCGGCAAAGATGATGTTAATGCCACTGCCTCCGTCCATGAACACCTTTTTCAGGGTGTAATCTCCGATCAGAGCTTCGACTACCAGAGCGGCGTGCCCGGGTCGTGGTACTGCAGGCGGGTGATCTGCTCTGGAGAAGGTGATTGGTGTTCTGACCCTCTCAGGTAGTCTGGTACCGGGTGGACAGGTGATGGCTTGGAAGACTTGGCGGGTGATGAGCTTCTGAGTCCTGTTTGAGGGGCGCCCTTCTGTATCATGTTGAGTTGTCCGCGTGCCGCTGGATATGCGTCCTGGATCACCGGTGGGGCATCTTGCTGCGGCTGCTGCTGCAGAAAGGCTCCCGCCGCCTGTGCTGGATTGGCGACTGCGGGTGCTGCCTGGATGGCAGCTGCGCGGCTGGCTGCGCTGCGGGTGCTGGAGTGACTATCTTCTGCATGGCTTCGTATATTTTGCGTGCCTTTCGACAGTCCTTCAACAGGTGGTTGGATCCCCACTTGCCCGTTTCCGGGTTCCTGAACATGTGGTGCCTGCAGGGTTGTTCCAGCTCTTCCGCTGGGCTTAGAGTGCGTTTCTGCCACTCGCGTTTATGGCCTCCGTCGCTGCGGTAGCTGCTGCCGCCGCTTCGGTTGTACTGCCCCTGGCTGTATTGGCGACTCTGGTCACCGCCGCTTCGACTGTACTGTGCATGGCTGTATTGGCGACTGCTGTCGCGCGCTTCATCCTCACGGGGGGTTTGGAATCCCGCCGCTACTAGCTCGATTGAGTCGTTGCCGTTGTAACGCGGCTTCTTCTTGTGGCGTCCTTCTCGCCAGTTGCTTGGTCCGGCTTCGTCCTTCGGGGAGTAGTGTGAACTATTGCGGACCGAGTCCTCTCCGTCTGCCCACTGGTTTGCTATCTTCATGACCTCGATCATGTTTTTCGGCCGGAGCCTACCAAACTCCTCGCGGAGGTCGCGGCGGGAGACGCCGTGCATGAAGGCATCCATCACTCGGTCCTCCGAGGCGGTCTCCATGGTGTTGCGGAGCAGGGTCCAACGCTGGATGTATGACCGGAGCGGCTCGTCTCGTCCTTGCTTGCATGCTTGTAGTTCGACGAACGTCGTCGGTCTCGAGTACGTCCCCAGGAAGGATTTAACGAAGGCCTCCGCGAACTCGTCCCACGTCCTGAAGGCGTTCTTGGGTTGAGTGTTGAGCCACCCGCGTGCAGAGCCCGTGAGCATCAGCTGGATGTACTGCATGGCCGTAGTCGAAGTACCGCCCTGGCAGCTGCAGGCTATGAGGTAGTCTTCTAGCCAGAGTCTCGGGTCCTGCTTCCCGTCGTACTTGACTGCTTCTGCCGTGAGCTTGAAGCCCTTGGGCATTCTTGTGTCGCGTATGTTGAAGCTGAAGCATGCGGCGCCGCACGGCTCGTAGTCGCCGTCGTTGCGGTCGTAGTCGAGTTGGACGTGCTGGTCGGCCGCTGGATGCGGCTGCGGTCTACCGTCCTTTGTGTGATGACGTTGCGGAGGTCTTCACCTGGCTGCGGTTGTCGCAGTTGTCTTGTCGCCGGGGCTGCGAGTGCTGCGGGCTCGTGGTCGCGGCGATCTCGATCTTCTCGCGCTTTTTCTTCGGCGCCTTGTTTACCAGTGCGTCTTCGAGTGCCTTGATAGACATGATCTGCTGCTTGTGGAGGAGAGCGCGCGAGTCGCCCTCAGGCGGCTGTGTCAGCCGCAGGTATGTTTCGACTGCCATGAGTGCGGCTCCGGGTGTCTTGGGGACGGGTATCCGTCTGCGTCTTCTATGTATGATGACTCGAGGTTGCGGGTGACTCTAGCGCGGTCGCCTCCGTCATCAGGGGCACGCGGGCTCTGTGGCGCCTTGCTCCTTGTGAGACCTCTGTTGAGGCAGTGAACGAGTAAGCGGCCCTCCTGGCGCTCGACGCGTCGGCCTCCTCCTTGCGTCGAGGAGCTCGGCCTTCTCTGCGCGGAGTCGTTCGCCTTCCTTCCGTAGCAGGTACTGGACCGCCATAAGGTCCTCCCGGGGTGCGTCCGGTGGGGGTACGTGCCTTCCTCGACGTGCTTCAGGGCTTTGATTGCCATGTCGCGGGTGATGGTGAGTCGCGTCACCTGGTCCGGCATGACCACCTCCAGTGGGTATGCGGGTTCGTCGTCGTTGCCCTGCGGCCTCTGGCCGATCATGAAGACTTGCGCGGGGTAGATCTGGGCAGCGGGATGGACGCTGCCACTGCTGCTTCCTTCGTCCGAGCCGTGCTCGGAGTCGAAAATGGTGCAACGTGGTGGGTACCACAGTCGCCGCCGAGGCTCCTTCCCTGGAGTTTCGCGATCTTCGCCGCGGTCGTGAGGAGTGATGTCGCTGTTGTCGACGTGGGCGCGATTGGCTTGTTGACGATCTTGTAAGTCGATGGAGACGCGAGTGGCGGTATAGAACGACGCGACCTCCGTTGCGCGCGAGGTGTGGTCGACGTAGTCGAAGTTGACGTAGATCTTGGCCTTGCCAGCGACGCGATCGAGGTAGTCGAAGTAGACTCGATCCGCGCGGTGGTCGACGAGGTGGTCGACGTAGTCGTAGCAGATGCGATCTCCGTGGTAGCCGGAGACGCTGATGGCGCGGCCGCGTTGGGCGCGATCTCTGCCGCAGCGGAGGCGGTCGGAGTAGTCGAGGCGGACGCGATCTTCTCAGCAGTCGAAGATGTTGCCGCCGCAGTCGCAGCAGATGCGATCTCCGCAGCAGGTGGGGGCGTGGTTGGCGCAGTCGCGGCAGATGCGGGTGCCACCGCCGCGGGCGGTGCGATCGCCGTGGATCTGAGTACTCCACAGCTGTCTACGAAGTAGTGCATGGTACCGAAGGTGAGGCACATACCTACGTGCAGATCGGCGTACACCGAGCGGTGGGCCGGCGGGTGGAAGGTGTACTCGAAGGAGCCGAAGCAGATTGGCTCCTTGGTGATGCAGACGTCGGTCTTCAAAGTTGATGGAGCCGGTGCGACCATGGTTCCAGCGCTCGTTCTTTCCCACAGACGGCGCCAATTGACGAGGTGTGGACTCGGCAAATCCCTGGGTTGAGTACCCCGGGTTGATTGAGGGGGAGAGAGATGAGCGCTGGTGATCACGACGGCTGACAAGCAAGGCGTTTACCCAGGTTCAGGCTCCCGGAGGATAACACCCTACTTCCTGCTTGTCTGGTTATTGATGGTGAGTTGTGCTACAATGGCGAGATGGCAATCTCGCTAGGGTTTGTGTGGCGGCTATGAGCGTACCCTAGACGAAGGACCCTCCTAGCCTTTATATGGTAGGCTAGGTCTCAGGTGAACGGTGCCGATGGCGCTTACAAGCATGGCGGGGTCGCATGACCTAGCGTCGACTATCTTGGGCCGCACGTCGTCCTCCTTGGGCCTTCCTTGGGCCCTCGTCATAAGGCTGATGGGCTTGGCGTGACCCAGGTATCCCCACGTGGGGTAGTCGAAGAGTGACCCCACGACACAAGTTGGCCTACACTCTCGTCATAGTGGATGACATGTATCCATGCTTCTCACTATTGAGGATTGAGGATTCCGAGTCACTGTTTAACTGATCATGAGGAATATCAGTTTCAGTGGGAGCACACCATAGTTAAATCATATCATTTTAACTCGTGCAAATTAATCATGAAAAAAGGGGGTCTAAAAGGAATTTGCTATCATTGTAGATAAAAGCCTGTCGACATTAACCTGCTTTGTAAAATGGAAACTTTAACTGTTAATGGTAAGAATTTTGTAGATTGGATCTGCGCCCTTAGAAGTAGACTTAGAGAAAATAGAAAGTTATATGTTCTAGATGCACCTTCCTCTGAATTGTCATGGAATGGCAATTTATGTTCGAGATGAAAAGGCAGTAAGGGAATTAATGTTAACTTATATGGATAAACATTTGCACACTCGCTTTGGGAAGGCGAGTGCATATGATGTGCTCACAGAGCTGCATAGTTTATTCCAGGAGAGAGTCAAAATTGCATGTTATGCAATCACTAGACAGCTCTTCAGTTGTAAGTTTAGCATGAAAGGTTCGCTCATCGATCACTTGGCAAGGATGATTAATCTTAATCAAAAGTTGGAAGATCTAGGTTTTCCAATGAATGCCCAAGCGAGTCGTACAGTATTGCTGATGTCACTACCACCGTCTTATGGCGGGTACATTCAAAATTCAAATTTGATTGGTAGTAACATAAGCATGGATGAGCTTACAAGGAAGTTAATCATAGCGGAAGCTAAGATTAAAAACTGCAAAAGGGTTGGTTCATCCAACAAGGCATCACGAGAAGAGGAGGAAGGAGATCTCAATATAGTGGAAGATTTGGGAATTGGAAATCCCAAGGTCATTAATGTGTTAGATGTGTATTTAACCAGACCTCACAGTGATTCTTGGATCTTTGACACCGGGTCTGTTGCACACATTTGCAACACGACGAGTGTTTTAAAAGATGTGAGGAGGTTAAATCTAGGAGAAGTGTGCATGAGGGTTGGAAACGGAATGCAAGTCAGCGTTCGTTCCATCGGAACCATGAGCCTTCATCTACCTTCAGGATTCATGTTGGAAATGAGTAATTGCTACTATGTACCACATTGAGCAAGAACATCATTTCAGGGTCACGACTTTTACGTGACGGATATTCTTTTAATTCTGAGAACAACGGATGTTCGATTTATTATAAGAATGTATTTTATGGATCAGCCCCTATGGTGGATGGTCTGTTTGTATTGAATCTTGGAAGGATAGAAGACACGTTACACATTGATGCAAAGAGACCGAAAGTAGTGAAAGATGATACTTACACTTGGCACTGTCGTCTTGGGCACATCGGGAAAAGCCGTATGAAACAACTATTTTCGGATGGGTTGTTGCAATCATTTGATGAGGATTCATTTGATCAGTGTGAGGCTTGCCTGATGGAAAAAAATGGCCAGGACGCCGTTCGGCGGGGTAGTCGAACGGGCGACCGAATTGATCGAGATCATACACACGGATGTGTGTGGACCTCTGAACATTTCGGCGCGCAGTGGATATCTTTACTTTGTGACATTTACTGATGATTTAAGTAGATATGGCTATATTTACTTAATGAAGCAAAAGTCGGAAACCTTTGAGAAATTCAAGGAGTTTCAGAATGAAGTAGAGAATAAACATGACAGGAAGATAAAGTACCTACGATCTGATCGTGGTGGAGAATATCTTAGTCATGAATTCAGTCAACACATGAAGGACTGTGGAATTGCACCACAGCTCACGCCACCTGGAACACCGCAAAGGAACGGAGTTTCAGAGAGACGTAATCGAACTCTTATGGATTCGGTTAGGTCTATGTTGGCACTATCTGATTTACCACTATCCTTTTGGGGTTATGCACTAGAAACAGCAGCATACACTTTAAATAGATCATCATCCAAGTCTGTCAAGACCACGCCTTATGAAGTCTGGATGGGTAAACCACCCAGCATAAGTCACCTCAAGGTTTGGGGATGGGATGTTTATGTCAAACGATTGCAAGCCACAAAACTTGAGCCAAGGTCTGACAAATGTGTTTTCATAGGGTATCCCAAAAATACCATTGGATACACTTTTTATAACAAGGTCGAGGGCAAGATTTTCGTTTCCCGGAACGACGTATTTCTTGAGAAAGATTTTCTTTCAAAAGAAGTCAGTGGGAGGACGGTAAGTCTCGAGGAGATTTTACAATCTACCGACGAGATAGTCAGAGTTAACGCGTCGGAAGAAATTCCGGTCGGAGACTCAGCCACTGATACGGAGACTCCAAATCCTCCTCCGGAGGAAGAGGAAACTCCAGTCAGACAGATTCCTCAAGTAAGGAAAGGAAGCCGAGTTCGCGAACAACCTAGGTTTTTCGAGAACAAAGTTTTCTTACTAGAGGGTGTCGAGAAAGAAGTTTTTGTCATGGACGAAGTTCTTCTTCTGGAAGAGGATGAACCTGCATGTTATAAAGAAGCGATGAATGATAAAGATTCCAACAAATGGCAAGATGCCATGAATTCTGAAATGAAATCCATGTATGACAATCAAGTCTGGGATTTGGTAGAACTTTCTGAGGAAGTTAGACCAATAGATTGTAAATGGATCTTCAAGAAGAAAACAGATGCGGACGGTAATGTCACCGTTCATAAAGCACGCCTTGTCGCAAAGGGTTTTCGACAAATTCAAGGTGTAGACTATGAGGAGACATTCTCTCCCGTAGCAATGCTTAAATCTGTAAGGATAATGTTAGCTATAGCTGCCTAATATGATTATGAAATCTGGCAGATGGATGTCAAAACAACTTTCCTTAATGGAAATCTAACCGAGGATGTGTACATGGTACAACCCGAAGGTTTTGTCGATCCAAAGAAAGCTAACATGGTGTGCAAGCTAAAGAGGTCCATTTATGGTCTCAAGCAAGCTTCACGGAGTTGGAATATTCGATTTGATGAAGTAGTCAAAGGTTTTGGCTTCGTTCAAAATTTCAAAGAAACTTGTGTTTACAAGAAAGAAAGTGGGAGCTCAATTGTGTTTCTAATTCTCTATGTTGATGATATATTGTTACTTGGTAATGATAAGATATTTCTTGGGGAAGTTAAGTTTTCATTGGAAAAGAGTTTTGCGATGGACTTAGGTGAGGCTGCATATATATTAGGCATCAAGATCTATCGCGATAGAGAAAGACGCCTAATAGGTTTGAGCCAAAGTACATATATAGATAAGGTGTTGAAGAGATTCGACATGGCCGATTCCAAGAAAGGCATTGTTCCGATAGTGCCTGGAATTACCTTAAGCAAGAATCAGTGTCCTAGGACAGCTGCTGAGTGAAAGGAAGTGGCAGATAGACGTGTCATATGCCCTAAGTGTTACCAGCAGATTTCAATCTGATTTTGGTATGGCCCATTGGGCAGCAGTTAAAGGAATTCTGAAATACCTCAGGAGAACTAAGGACATGTTCCTAGTCTATGGAGGGGATGAGGAGCTCAGAGTACGTGGGTACACTGACTCAGGATTTCAGTCTGACCCAAAGGATTCCAAAGCACAATCAGGTTACATGTTCGTTCTCAACGGCGGTGCGGTAAGCTGGAGAAGCTCCAAGCAAGGCACGGTGGCAGACTCTACAATGGAGGCGGAATATGTGGCGGCATCTGAAGCAGTCAAGGACAACTATTGGATAAAGAAGTTCACTACTGAACTAGGAGTGGTTCCTTCAGCGGCAGATCCAATCGAGCTCTACTGTGACAACAGTAGTGTCGTTGCTCTCGCGAAGGATCCGAGGTCTCACAGCAAGGCCAAGCACATTGAACGCAAGGATCACCTCATTAGAGATCATGTGGCAAAAGGACACGTTGCAATTCGTAGAGTTCATACGATTGACAATATAGCCGATCCTATGACAAAAAACTCTTCCACGCTTGAAGTTTGAACCTCACCGGTTTAACATCGGTCTTAAAGAAGGTTTAATATAATAGATAATTATTGTATCTAGTGCAAGTGGGAGACTATTGGATATATATGCCCTAAGAGACAATAAATATATCTGTTTCATGATTAATGTATTATATCTTTATGCTATAACTGCTATGGTCTATAAATGTGAGATTTATAGGGAAACACATACGCACGTGTAGGGATATAATCAAACCCATTTACCCTTTGTCATGTCTCTTGGACGAACTCGTTAATACTGGATGGCGATGTTTTCCAGCCATGGACAAGTGCTCTTGTCATTATTAATGGGAGCATATTGTTAAGTTAACAATATGACTGGGAAGACCCAATTTATGATATACTACGAGATCAAGTTTCGTATCAATAGTATAGTCTAGGTTTGGTTGCTTGCTTATTCCTTAGACCATGAGAATGTATGGTTATGTATACTGGAGAGGAAGCTTTGACATAGTCAATCATTACGGCCGTAACAGGGTAATCAAAAAGGCTATGATTGGGTAACCTCAAAGGTATACTATAACCATAGTAGTTCAAGACTGAGAATCATACCTCTAAAGTTATAGAGAGATACAACCAGGATCCGCTCTAGTGTGAAAATGTCCATTGACAAGTCTGCGCAGACAAGGTAATGATATGCAAATATCATGGGATACTTAAACATGAGTTAAAGAGTAAAGGCATCGTACCGGTAACAAGTATAAGGTGACATAGTAAATGAAAGCTATCATTTATGGTAATGTCATATATCTCGCCTTGGGTATTTGATGAGTATCGTGATGGTGATAGGATAAACATGTTAATCAAGCAGGTTTAAAAGAGTGTCTTCGCATAACGGTAGCAGCTATACAGGACGTCCAGGTTCTGACACTGGCAAGTGATTGGATAAGCATTTCCAATTATAGTTACACGTTATCGAACCTGTAGGGGTCACACACTGAAGGCGTCAAGATCTGCTGTATTCGTAGTGGTCCGAAGTAGAGAGGTTGTATCATCTGGGATGGTTTCCGGCGTGATAGAATTACATTCGGAGAATTAGATCATGAAGAAAGAAAGGTTTATAAGAAAGGAAATAATTGTCCAAGTATATTCTGTCGGTAGACACTAGGTGTCTCTAATCATATAAATATGTTTGTATGATAAGTAATTAATTCTGGGAATTAATTGGACAAAATATTTATTGATTAAATATTAATTTATTTAATTAATAGGAAATTATTAAAGGCCAATAAAAGGTGGCTGCCACATGGGCCGCATGGGCCCACATGGCAGCCGCGCCACTGCAAGGTGGTGGGCCAAGTCGGCCGGTCGGACCCGAGTGGGCTTCGGCCCATGAGGGGGCAAGGCGGCGGCGAGGCCAAGACGAGGCCGACCCGGGTAGGCCCCACCCACCCGAGGTCAGTGGCCAGGGCAGGCCCCACCCGCAGGTCGGTGGCCAGGCGGGCCCCACCTAGGGTCGGTGGCTGAGGCGGGCCCCACTAGGGGTGGCGGCCAAGGAGGAGGCGGTGGGGGAGGGGAGTTGGGGTTCCACCCCAACTCCACCTTCCTAGCCGAATTGGGCAAGGGGGAGTTTCCCCTTGTCCAAGTTGAGTTGGACTAGGAATACTTTCCTCTTGTCCAAGCAACCCTACCCCTTGGGACTTCTTTATAAACCCCACCCCCTCCTCTTTTGGAGACACACAATAGACTTGAGATTTCTTCTCAGAGGCTCCCAAGGTCTAGATCTAATCTCTCTCCCTCTCTCCCATGTGTTGGGGCTCTCTCCACCATACGCATACCAGTAGCACTTAATCCTGGCACGGCGAAGAGCTGTTGGATCTTGACGGACGTACGTGTGCAAGCTCTCAGAGGAGTGACGCGTCATAGACGTTTGACCCTCACTCGTTTGGATCAAGAAGACATACGAAGGAACGGTGATCTTCTCACCGTCAGGCTTGACCGTGAGAATCTTCATCAAGCTTCATCAACTACGTCGGCGTCATCGTCATCGACATCGACATCATCACCAACAACTCTTCCGCAACTCGTTGTTGGTAACGACAGTACTATCCTCTCCTATATCTACATAGTTGATCCTGGACGTTACGTAGGTCCGAAAATTTTAAATTCTGCTACGTGAGCCAATAGCTGCATGATGACCCACAAGTATAGGGGTGTATCGTAGTACTTTCGATAAATAAGAGTGTCGAACCCAACGAGGAGCAGAAGGTGTTGACAAGCAGTTTTGATATGGAATTCACTATAAATACTAGCAGACAAGTTTTTAGGGGTTTTTGATATAGCAGATAAATAAAGTACAAGTAAATAAAATGCAGTATTAATAATTGCAGCGAGTGGCCCAATCCTTTCTACATCAAAGGACAAGCCGGTAGGTTTACTTATGATGACCAAACGTTCTTGAGGACACACGGAAATTACGTCAAGTGCTTTCGCTTCATATAGTTGATTAATCTTCATTGTTTTGATAAGTGTTGTGTGGGTGAACCTATGCTAATGCACCGCCTTCCTAGGACTAATACATACTTGTGATTATACCCTTGCAAGCATCCGCAAATACAATAAATTAATTAAGATAAATCTAACCACAGCCTTAAACTCTGAGATCCTGCTATCCCTCATGCATCGATATACCAACGGGGGTTAAGGTTTCTGTTACTCCGACAACCCCACAATTGGCAACCGAATACACAATGCATTCCCCTAGGCCCATAAAAGGTGAAGTGTCATGTAGTCGACGTTCACAAGACACCACAAGAAGAATAACACCACAACTTAAATATCAAACCATTAAATATTACTCAACATAATTCACAACTAACATCAAGACTTCTCCCACGTCCTCAATGAAAGGGCACGGATGTCGCCTAGAGGGGGGGTGAATAGGCGATTAAAATTCTTTGCGGTTTAGGCTTGAATAAATGTGGAATAAAACTAGCGTTTAATTTATCAAGCACAAAACCTAAACAAGCTAGGTTAACCTATGTGCACCAACAACTTATGCTAAACAAGATAAGCAAATATGTGATAGCGAGATATATTACTTCAAGCTCGATGGCTATCACAAAGTAAATAGCATAAGTAAGAAGCTCGGGTATAGAAATACCGAGGCACTTGGAGACGATGATTTATCCCGAAGTTCACTTCCAATGGAAGCTACGTCTCCGTTGGAGCGGTGCGGAGTCACAAAGTGATCCCCGAATAGCCGTCAAATGGCACACCGTAGTCTCCTTCGTGCCTCTACTAATGTAGAGTGCCACGAGCCACTATGGGACACTTGAGGGTGGTCACCGAACCCGTACAAGGATGAGGCACACTCCACAACTTAATTGGAGGCTCTCACCGGAATCCGCGGCTCCCAAAGCCACAAGACTCACAAGGTTGGGGCACGTCTCCACAACTTAATTGGAGGCTCCCAACTATCCCGCGAGCCACCAAAACTCCGAGATCAACAAGGACCGTCTAGGGCACTCCAAGTACCCAAGAGGACAAGCTCTAGGGCACCCCAAGTACCTAAGAGTAACAAGCTTCTCAACTTCAATTTCCACGTATCACCGTGGAGAACTCAAACCGATGCAACCGATGCAATGAGTAAGAACACAAGAAGTGCTAAAAATCCTTCACTCTCAAATCCCACCAAAGCAACTAATGCTATTGGGGGGAGAAGAGAGGAGAACAAAGAGGAACACCAAATTCCTCCAAGATCTAGATCCAAAAAGTTTCCCCTCACTTAGAGAAGAGATTGATTGGTGGAACAATAGATCTAGATCTCCTCTCTCTTTTCCCACTAAATGGAGGCAAGAATCATGGAGGGATAGAGAGTTAGCAAAGCTCAAGAAGTTCAACAATGGAGGCAATTTTCGAGCTCAAGTGTTATCTCATATTTGGGGAAGAAGACCCCTTAAGTAGGTAAGTGAGAAATATGCCCGTTGGCCAGTTTTCACGCAGGGTCGGAAGTTCCGCCATTCCGGGCGGAAGTTCCGCACCACCGGAACTTTAGGTAGGTGAGAAATATGCCCGTTGGCCAGTTTTCACGCAGGGTCGGAAGTTTGGCAATTCCGGGCGGAAGTTCCGCACCACCGGAACTTCTCCCGGAACTTCCGGACAAAGTTCCGCTTATGAAATGAGGACACCCGAGAGCTAAATAATTAAGCGGAACTAGATGCGGAACTTCACCCGGAACTTCCAGTTTTCGCGCAGGGTCGGAAGTTCCGCCATTCTGGGCGGAAGTTCCGCACCACCGGAACTTCACCCGGAACTTCCGCACTATGAAAAACAGGAAAACCATCAATACGAAAACGAAGATATCTTTTGAATACGAACTCTGTTTTCGACGTTCTTGGGCTCGTTGGAATCACCACAACAAGCACGACAAGATTATGCAGAGAAACATCATAGTCCATCAAGGGAGGATAAAACCAAATGTAGAAAGGTAAAGCCTCTCTATAAAGAAACAACCGGTAAAACCTCCAACATCAAAAACGCAATAAGTTTTTCATACGAAATCCGTTTTTGATGAACTTGAGCTTGTTATGAAGATCACAACAAGCTTCAAAACCCCACATAGAGAAAATCCAAATAAGAACCAAGAAAGATGAAGCCAAGTATGCAAATGTTTGAGCTCTCTCCAACTGATACGCTAAAGCTCAATTGAGAGCCCCTCTTGATAGTACGGTATCTATCCTATAACCCGGTCTCCCAACTAGCTCCAAGATACAGGTAAAATAGAAACCCTAACAAGATCATACCTTTGCCTTGCGCATTCCACTTGAGCTAGATGACGTCGATCTTGATCTCTTCAAGTGGACCACCTTTCTTGATTGCGCTTCGCTTGGTGAAGACTCAAACATTGCTCCCCCATACTCCACTATGGGAGAGCCTCTCTTAGGCACATCTTCACATGAACATTATCTCTAAATGGGTGGCAAGCTTCAAGCCTAAGATTTCTTCGAGATGCTCCTCTTGAACTTGCGCATACCAAGAGATACATGATCCCACTTGGTACATCTTGTAGCTTTGTGTGTTGATCAATACGTGATCAACCTTGTATCTTTTCTTCTATTTTCAATAGATGATGTCTTGAAGATAACCATGAATGATCACATAATTCTTTTCTTCAAGACATACTTGCAATATGCTGAACTCGATGATCTTGATGCTAAATACTTCATTATATCAATATATTCATGGCATCAACCTTGAATCCAACATATGGAGTTCAAGCATGGTCTATGGACAAACACTACAAGTAAAACTCAATGCAACCATTAGTCCATAGGGATTGTCATTAATTACCAAAACCACACATGGGGGCGCCATGCCCTTTCAATCTCCCCCATTTTGGTAATTGATGACAATCTCTTTTACAAGGGTTTATATAATGAATTAAGCAACTATGCAAATCAACAAGCATGGATGCATGAGCATGAAAGGTAAATGCTTATGACCAAAACAAAAGCATAACACCAAATTCCCTTAAACCCTATAAAACTTCTCCCCCATTGGCATCCATTTCCAAAATGGGCGAAAAATCTTAGAAGGTCAATATAGTATGAGCTCCCCCATAAACGTGTGCATTTCTCAAAATATGAGTGAAATCAAATACACATATCCAATGACGAATAGTTGGAGAGAGCACAAACTATATTGAGGATCCAAAGATTGCAAAAGAATGATATGGAAAACTTTTTACAATTCTCCAAATAAAAAGTAAGCAATCAAAAAGATCCAACTAACCAAATAAACACAAGATATTATGATTTGAGCAAAAGAGTGTTTTAAAGAAATAGAGGAGCTCCCCAATATTTGTACACAATTTAGAATTATTGTATTTGAATACAAGGTGTACAAACATGGAATCCTCACTCCTCGGTATCCTCTAAAACACAAAACAAATGAATTCACAAGCTCAATAAGATGCAAAAGAAAAACAAAGCTTGTGACATATCCCATGGTGAAGATTATTGCTTGTAAAGACAAGCATGAAAGGATATTCACCAAGATGAGAGCACCAAGATGTGATAAAATAGGATATGCACTCATAAATCAAATTCTTTTCGGAGTCACCAAAGAATAAAAAGGTAAAAGAGGTGACACCGAAGAATTAGGATATCGAGTAAAGATGTAATTTCTCTCATGTATATAAGTTTCTAAGTGTACAACAATCATGAGATATATATCCACAAGAAACATGTACACATAAAATTAGTTACTAAGAAAAGAACAAGATATCCAAAAAAGTCATAAATATACACATATGATATTTGTTTAGGATCATAGCCCATAGCTCAATGATTTCATATTGTGTAATAATGAACTTCAAATTCAACCTCAACACAAGCATCACAAATATCACTAAGGGAAAAGGAGATAGTTGGGATGTTGAGGAAAGCAACAAGTATCATAAGAGCTAATAGAATTTGCAATAGCTACAACAAAGCAAATAAATACTTTTCATGCCATGATGAAACCTACACAAGGTTCAATGCTATAAAAGTATGCATGAGGGTGGATACTTGTTACCGAGATGCATGGGTTGATGTAGTAGAAAGATTTATCAACCATCCTAGCTTGGCTCCAATAAGCATGTGGTGAAGACACTTTCATTGTAAATGAGACAAGCATCCAATGCATCTCCATGTACCTAAAACACATTCAAGTAAAATTGTTCCCAAACTAATTGGGTCCAAGTAGTTAGTCAAACTACAATACATAGAAGGAACTCCACATAAATATGTGCATATAGATATGAAATTGAATTTCATGCACATCTTAGCCGATTTAGGATTCCGTGGAGTTTCCCCTATATATTGGCACAAAGAAGGAAAGCATGCCATAAAATAAACATGTAGTAGATATGCATGCCTATGACCTTCAATAACCAAAGGGAGATACAATTTGGACAAATATTAAGAGATCAAAGAGGGTCCAAATTATATCAAAGATCCAAATTTGATTTAGAGAAGCCAATTGAAACTAAAAGCAAATCAACACATAATTGATAAGATACCAATTGGATAAAGATATCAAAAAGAAAATAAGATACCAATTAATCAATATATAAAAGGACTAGATATCAAATTTCCAAAAGAGATACCAAAAGAGAGAGAGATGTTAATCAACGAATGATATAACCCACTCCCAAAGAGAGATGCCAATTGGGACAAACTCTCAAAAAGAAAGAGCGGGGTTCCAACAAATAAACCACACCCTCTACACTTTTCATGATGGTACAAAGTACCAAGCCAAAAAGGTTTGTCTTCCATGAGACATGTCATCGGGATCAAAGACCAATGGAAAGGATCAAATACAAATAGAATATAAATAGTGTTTAAAAAGATACATGATAGCTCTCCCAACAAAAGTGCATTATTTTATGATCTTGTATTTGAATACACAATGCACACACATGGAATCATCGCTCTCAAATATCTATTCAAACACTAGTCATATATCAAGAAAAAGCAATAAGATCCAATACTAATGAAAATATAAGTTGTACTCAATATAGGATAGCTCACCCAAGAATAGTGCATTATCTATAAGTAGCCTTTGAATGCAAGGTGCACAATGATGGGATCAATGCCTCTCCTATACCAAATAAAACACTAGGAAAGTTTGAGTAAAGCAAAATGATCCACAAGAGGTAAGGAAGACAAAAGGAGTTAAAACAAATTAATTTTTGGCAAGAAATAAGGCAATAAAATCAAGAGCCAATATGAAGATGATCTACAAATTTCACCACAATTATGACATCAATTGTCATGGAAAAGGAGTATATGTAGAAATTTCTTAGTGGTGTATTGGATTGATATTCAAGATCATCTTCGCAACCAATAAGCACATGGTGAAGGATAAGATTTAAGCGCGATGCTTATGTAGATAAATGTTCTTGATAGCTTCAAATATTCACGCGATAATGCAAAGCAACTACAAAGAGTGCTTTGAAGCAATCGGTTTTCCAAAGAGATATATGAGAACATATTAGAGGAAAACCTTACCAAGAACATTCATCACAAACAAGATCCAAAGTGTGAGTAAGTAAAAACATTTAAGCAAATGGGAACTTGTTTGAGAAACATGCCACAAAGGAATAAGATAATTAACAATATCAATTCTAGGTGGCAATACCTCACATGTTCACATTGTCTAGGTTTGTAATATGCACATAGCTTATTACTCCCCCATAATGTGATAATCCATTCATTCTCCACAAGAGGCAAGTAAAACCCAACTAGAGATGATTAATGAACATTATAGAATTTGAATTTCTCATGAGAAGGACATACCATATAGAGACTAGATAAAATTGATATATCAACACTAAGTGGTAGTACTCATGTATATACATTTTTAGGATTGTGAAGTGCGCAAGCATATCACTCCCCCAAAATGGGATAGTCCATTAATCTCTCAAAAAGAGCCAATTAAGATATAAGCAAGTTGATACAAAAGGCTCAACACAAACTCACACATACATGGTGTGCAAACCAACATACACATACTTGATTGCTCAAGATAAGTAAGTAGAGAGCACAACATATACAAACACTAGCAAGGTACAAAACCAAACACATGCAAGGGTGCAAGCAACTTTCAATGTATATATGATTTAAATACAAGTTACCGCAAGGAGAAACATTGGATATGTTATAGAACAATATAATCCAAATGACTTGGCTTGAGAGAATATAATTGATGAAGATCCCTTAATTCTTCATGATGTAGCCAAGTCTCCAATGCCCTCCACAACACCTATTGATCAAGTTTTAGCTTGTTGGTCCCCAACCAAGTTGGGTCCTAAGAGGTTAGTCACAATAGGCTTGGCAACCCAAATGGTTCTTTTCTTGACACCACTTTGAGTACCAACATATTTGGCAAACACATTGCCAACCTTATCCTTCCTAAGAGAATAAACATTATCAATTATGATAGGGTTGGATAAGGTACCACTAGTGCATGAAGAAGCAAAGTGACCCTTCTCACGGCATAAGTAGCAACATTTGCTTCCTCCTTTCTTCTTTGTTGAATCTCAACTTGAGAAGGAATAGCTTGATTCTTCTTGGGAAGTGGCCGTTCTTCAACTTGGGGAACTTTAGTTTGAACTTGAGGCATCTTCCCTTGTTGCTTCTCACTAAGAGACTTCTTCTTCAAAGGGCAAGATCTAACATGGTGCCCTTCAACTTTGCACTTGAAGCAAACAATCTTGGCCAAATTCTTGACTTGTTCATGGCCCTTCTTTTTCTTGTTATACTTGGACTTGTTCTTGTTATTGGAGTTGAATCCAAGTCCACTCTTGTCATTGGGGCGTCTTTGCACACTCAACATGTTGTCAAGTGTGGGCTTCCCCATGACGCTTTTCCAAGTCTTTCTTCAAAGAAGTGACTTGGGCCTTGAGCTCTTTTAATTCCTCTACATGGTTAGTATCAACAAAAACACTAGAGGAAGTTGAAGCTTCATTGTTAGAGCAACAAGGCATGGAAAGTAATTCATCACAAGATGTAGCAATATTATGAGTGGATGAATTACTAGGACTAGCACATGGCAATAAAGCATTTTGAGTAGAGGTTGTGCCATTGTCCACATGAGGCTCACAAGATGTTACCTTTAACATAATAGCCTCATGAGCTAACTTTAGCTTATCATAGGAGACTAAAGATCCTCATGAGAGCTCGAGAGCTTTTCATGGCTTTCTTCCAATTTCCCATATTTGCTAGATAGCAATGCAAGTTGAGCCCTTAGCTCAACATTCTCCGTTAATATGGATGCTTCACAAGAGATAGAGTTAGTAGCACAAGCATCATTATTATGACAATAGGAGAAGTAACTTGGCAAGCTCTTTGAGTGAGAAGCTTTAAGTTGCGCATGAGACTCGGTGAGTTTGATGAGCTCACCCTTAACGACCCTAGAGCCATTTTCTAGGTGCTCAAAATTCTCAAGGAGTTTGGCATGTGCATCTATAAGCTTACCATTTGTTACTTTGAAGTCATTAGCCACTTTAAGAGAACTATCATAGGATCCCTTTACTCTAGAAAGTTCGAGAGCATAAGTTTCCTCAAGAGACTCCTTGGTGGTTTGTTCTTCTTCAAGAGCTTCCTTGAGATCGGCGATCTCTTCCGCGTATTTATATTCGCGGCTTTGCATTTTCTCAATTGTGTCTTCATGCTCATCAATAAGTTTATTGCTCTCAATAGCAATAGTCAAGATTTCTATGAATTTAGCATGAGCATCTTTATTCTTAGCAATAGCATGAAGAACCATTTTACCCTTCTCAATAAGGGAAGCATCATTATCATCTTCTTCATTATCAACATCATTATCAACATCATTCTCATTTTGAGATATATTGGGAGTCAAGGTAGAAATTACCGTTGATCCCTTGCCATAAGGCAAAAGTGTGAAGTGGTTGATGATGATGAAGCAAAACTTGAAGCACCATTCAAGTCCATGTCTTGTTCCATGGAGTGTTCGGTTTCCTCTACATTGTTAGCCAAACAAATACTAGAGGAAATAGAAGTATTTTTATCAAGGGAACAAGACATAGAGAGCATATCATCACGAGGATTAGTCAAGCAATTTGTACATGATATGCAAGGACTATCAACACAAGCATGTAGATCATTTTTGGTTCTAGATGCGTTTAAGTCCAAAGATAAATCATTGCAATAAGATAGAGGTGAAGTATCATCAACAATAAGCTTACTATCATTATTGCAATATCTATCACTACTCACCATTGCATTACTTTGTGGCTTGCCACATGTAGGTGAAGTAGAAGAAGTTGAGAACTCATCACGGCCGGAAGTGGAGGGACAACAATCATCTCCACAATTCTTGGACACATCATATTTATCTTGAAGCTTGGTCCAAAGCTCATGAGCATTCCGAAAAGGAGAGACCGACATAATAACTACATCGCTCAAAGCATTGAAAATCACATTAGAAGCTTGAGCATCTAGATAGGAATTATTCTCATCCAAAAAGATAATCTTTTGGGATTCCTTGGAGGAGAATAACCCCTATCTAGAATTCGCTCTATGTATGGGTCAATGACCCGAAGAATATCAAGAATGCGAATTTTCCAAACATCATAATTTGTGCCATCTAATATAAAAGAAGCATTGTGCACTAGTTCACTAGACGACATCTTTACTCTCGAGGCGGTGAAGCCAAAAACGAGAGAACCCGCTCTGATACCAATTGAAAGGACACGGATGTCGCCTAGAGGGGGGGTGAATAGGCGATTAAAATTCTTTACGGTTTAGGCTTGAATAAATGCGGAATAAAACTAGCGTTTAATTTATCAAGCACGAAACCTAAACAAGCTAGGTTTACCTATGTGCACCAACAACTTATGCTAAACAAGATAAGCAATATGTGATAGCAAGATATATTACTTCAAGCTCGATGGCTATCACAAAGTAAATGCATAAGTAAGAAGCTCGGGTATAGAAATACCGAGGCACTTGGAGACGATGATTTATCCCGAAGTTCACTTCCCAATGGAAGCTACGTCTCCGTTGGAGCGGTGCGGAGTCACAAAGTGATCCCCGAATAGCCGTCAAATGGCACACCGTAATCTCCTTCGTGCCTCTACCAATGTAGAGTGCCACGAACCACTATGGGACACTTGAGGGTGGTCACCGAACCCGTACAAGGATGAGGCACACTCCACAACTTAATTGGAGGCTCTCACCGAATTCCCGCGGCTCCCAAAGCCACAAGAATCACAAGGTTGGGGCACGTCTCCACAACTTAATTGGAGGCTCCCAACTATCCCGCGAGCCACCAAAACTCCGAGATCAACAAGGACCGTCTAGGGCACTCCAAGTACCCAAGAGGACAAGCTCTAGGGCACCCCAAGTACCCAAGAGTAACAAGCTTCTCAACTTCGATTTCCACGTATCACCGTGGAGAACTCAAACCGATGCAACCGATGCAATGGGCAAGAACACAAGAAGTGCTCAAAATCCTTCACTCTCAAATCCCACCAAAGCAACTAATGCTATTGGGGGGAGAAGAGAGGAAGAACAAAGAGGAACACCAAATTCCTCCAAGATCTAGATCCAAAAGCTTCCCCTCACTTAGAGGAGAGATTGATTGGTGGAATAGATCTAGATCTCCTCTCTCTTTTCCCACTAAATGGAGGCAAGAATCATGGAGGGATAGAGAGTTAGCAAAGCTCAAGAAGTTCAACAATGGAGGCAATTTTCGAGCTCAAGTGTTATCTCATCTTTGGGGAAGAAGACCCCTTTAGTAGGTACGTGAGAAATATGCCCGTTGGCCAGTTTTCACGCAGGGTCGGAAGTTCCGCCATTCCGGGCGGAAGTTCCGCACCACCGGAACTTTAGGTAGGTGAGAAATATGCCCGTTGGCCAGTTTTCGCGCAGGGTCGGAAGTTCCGCAATTCCGGGCGGAAGTTCCGCACCACCGGAACTTCACCCGGAACTTCCGGACAAAGTTCCGCTTATGAAATGAGGACACCCGAGAGCTAAATAATTAAGCGGAACTAGATGCGGAACTTCACCCGGAACTTCCAGTTTTCGCGCAGGGTCGGAAGTTCCGCCATTCTGGGCGGAAGTTCCGCACCACCGGAACTTCACCCGGAACTTCCGCACTATGAAAAACAGGAAAACCATCAATACGAAAACGAAGATATCTTTTGAATACGAACTCTGTTTTCGACGTTCTTGGGCTCGTTGGAATCACCACAACAAGCACGACAAGATTATGCAGAGAAACATCATAGTCCATCAAGGGAGGATAAAACCAAATGTAGAAAGGTAAAGCCTCTCTATAAAGAAACAACCGGTAAAACCTCCAACATAAAAAACGCAATAAGTTTTTCATACGAAATCCGTTTTTGATAAACTTGAGCTTGTTATGAAGATCACAACAAGATTCAAAACCCCACATAGAGAAAATCCAAATAAGAACCAAGAAAGATGAAGCCAAGTATGCAAATGTTTGAGCTCTCTCCAACTGATACGCTAAAGCTCAATTGAGAGCCCCTATTGATATTACGGTATCTATCCTATAACCCGGTCTCCCAACTAGCTCCAAGATACAGGTAAAATAGAAACCCTAACAAGATCATACCTTTGCCTTGCGCATTCCACTTGAGCTAGATGACGTCGATCTTGATCTCTTCAAGTGGACCACCTTTCTTGATTGCGCTTCGCTTGGTGAAGACTCAAACATTGCTCCCCCATACTCCACTATGGGAGAGCCTCTCTTAGGCACATCTTCACATGAACATTATCTCTAAATGGGTGGCAAGCTTCAAGCCTAAGATTTCTTCGAGATGCTCCTCTTGAACTTGCGCATACCAAGAGATACATGATCCCACTTGGTACATCTTGTAGCTTTGTGTGTTGATCAATACTTGATCAACCTTGTATCTTTTCTTCTCTTTTCAATAGATGATGTCTTGAAGATAACCATGAATGATCACATAATTCTTTTCTTCAAGACATACTTGCAATATGCTCAACTCGATGATCTTGATGCTAAATACTTCATTATATCAATAAATTCATGGCATCAACCTTGAATCCAACATATGGAGTTCAAGCATGGTCTATGGACAAACACTACAAGTAAAACTCAATGCAACCATTAGTCCATAGGGATTGTCATTAATTACCAAAACCACACATGGGGGCGCCATGCCCTTTCACTCAAGAACTAAATGAACTACTCACAAGACATCATATGGAACATGATCAGAGGTGATATAATGATGAATAACAATCTGGACATAAACCTTAATTCAACGGTTTCACTCAATAGCATCAACCACAAGGAGTAATTAACACCGGGAAAGCTTCCCCTATGAACTAGACAAGATTTAACCCTAGATGTTACAGCGGAACGGAGTGGAGCGGCGGAGATGATGGTGCTGGCGGTGGAGATGATGATGATAGTCCCAATGAAGTCCAGCTCGATGACGGTGACGATGGCGACGATTTCCTCCCTCCGGGAAGGAATTTCCCCGGCAGATTTCTCCCTGCCGGAGAGCTTTTCTCTCTCTGGTCTTTTCCGCCTCGTGGAGGCGGCGGAATATTTCCTCGACGTCCCCCCTAGGCTTAGGGTTTCTGGGAGATGATGTACGCGAAGGGGGCTGGCAGAGGTGGGCCAGGGGCTCCTCACCACGTGGCGGCGCGGGGGCAAGGTGGGCCGCGCCACCACATGGTGAGGGCCCATGGTGGCCCACCTTGGCCTCCCCTTTTGGCTGTCTGCGGCATATGACAAAATAGGAGCTTCTGGATGTTTTCCTCGAATTATTGATCTTCAGAAATATGGTGTCTTGACAGTCTTTTTTCCAGCAGAAATCTGACTCCGGTGTTTCATTCTCCAATAATCATCAAACATGTAAAATAGGTAGAATAACATAAGTATCATCTCTAAATATGAAATATATCAATAAATAACAGTAAATTATGATATAAAATAGTGATGCAAAATGGACGTATCACTGCACTCATCATACTTTCCTCTTGGGGTCTCCCAACGAACGTGTGTCTTCACGTCATCAGCTCCTGCTCCGGCGGGAGGAGAGGAATCGCCTATGTTCACCTTGTTCGCTTCTCTTTGTCTTTCACTCTTGAAACAGGATGATCTTTGAACATGTGGAAGGGATAGTTCAAGTTTGTAATTAATTACATATACGTGGGTGTGGCTGGCGGATAGTCGCATTGGCTCCCGTCCGACACGGGGGACGTTTTTTAACTTTTTGAAAACGTTTCATAAAAATCGAAAAAAATAACTAGATGTACCCAACCACACGCACAACGATCCTTGAAAGTATGAGTCTGAAATACATTGTACATTTGGCTCAGCAAAAAAGACAAATCGAATAAATATTAGAGAAAAGAAGTTGTTCTGTATATGCCCCAGATCTTTATTTTTGTCTTTTTTTCGAGGATAGAATACATTGTATTTCACATGAAGACTTTGTACCAAGCATAGTGCATAAGTTTGTCTACATCATGTTTTTTTTTGAATTTTTAGAAACTTTCAAGTTAATAATTTTTAAAATTCAAATACCGGGTGCCCTGTTGCCCGGGGGGGGCCTTATCGCCGCACCCGTGTGGCTGGTTGGGTCAGTGAACAGGTTTCTTCGCATGTACTACTTCTCTGAGACATTGTCAATGATGGACGACGAAGTTAGGTAGCCGAATTCTGAAATGAACTTTATCAGATGGAATCTCTATGCCTCCAGAAATAATTCATGGCGGTGCATGACAGCAGCAGCTGCTGCCATCGGGACCCAATTTGTGAATCATGATTATACTATTATGGAGGCCATCTTCGATGGTTTGTGTGGACATTGTTTTTTCACGGCTTGATTTTTTTTTGAAAGGGAGTTCGTGTACAAGATCATACGGAGCAAGAACACACACGCACGAATAGAGGCAAAGGCCACACCAAACACGGCGAACACGGCACCACCAAGCAGCAGGCCACCTTCGACCACCAGCAGCACGCCGCCGGGAAAGAAGGAGGCGAGCTCACCTCGCACCGAAGCAGACAGCTCGACCAACCTTGTTGAGATGCCGCAGAAGCCATCTGACGCAGGCGCCGGAATCTTGACGCTGAACGAGCATCGGCTCCGAGCCGCCGCCAGACCGCCGTCGCCGCCTCACGCCGGAGACGAAGACGAAGGCGCCACCCGTCTTCCACAGAGCCCACCGAGTCCGCCGACGAAGGAGAGCAACCCGCCTGCAAACTCCCAGCGAAGTTAAGCAAAAGCACCACCCTGCACGTCGGCGAGGGAAGAAGGACCCCAAGAACAAGAGCCGCCACCGCCACCACGGATGCCGGCTCGAGGGGAAGCACGCCGCGGCTCCAGAAAGCAGCGGACGCGCCAGAGACGGCAGATCTGCCCAGCGCCTCCACCGGAGCACCGAGGACAGAGGAGAGGACCGCCGCCTCCAAAAGCTTCTCCGGCCGCGCCTCCACCTCCACAGCGCCGCCGGCAAGCAAGCCACGCACACCTAGACTATGTACACGCCGGGATCCGTCGATTCCCCGTCCTCCCGCCGCCGGAGCGGCCGCGGAGGGCGAGGAATCGAGCGGATCGCCGGCGGCGAGCTGGTCCGCACGGGTTTCGCCCAAAATCGCCTCCTGTTCATTGTAGGTGGGGAACGAGGGAGAGGTCCAGGTGTTTGCTTGGATTCTTTTGTTTCACGGCTTGATTTGAACATGGTAAACAGTTATTTTTTTCGAATACATGGTAAACTTAGTCAACCAGCAACCCAAAGTTGCCCACCCGTCCGACCAGACCCAGACACCGACCCCGAGCCCGGTTGCTTTCTCCCGTCACTGTTCGAGCCCGGTTGCTAATCGAGTAATCGTGGCTCATCAGTGTCATCACCCCGAGTCCTCTAAAAAAACCACCGAGAGTAACCCAAAATCCCTACCGCCTGTCCCTCTGCGGCCCGTCAGCGCCGCCCGCGAAACGACCTGTCCGGCCCGCCTCCCTCTTCCTCTTTCTCTCCGGCGCCTCTAACCTAGTGCTCCGGCGGGCTCACCGGCGGCGGCGCCATGGGTGAACGGAAGGTTCTGAACAAGTACTACCCGCCGGACTTCGACCCGGCGAAGATCCCGCGGCGGAAGCAGCCCAAGAACCAGCAGATCAAGGTGCGCATGATGCTCCCCATGAGCATTCGATGCGGCACCTGCGGGACCTACATATACAAGGGCACCAAGTTTAACTCGCGCAAGGAGGACTGCATCGGCGAGGTAGGCACGCCTTCCCGCCCCAGCCCGTTCTTCTATCGCGGTTCTCAGCCCTAGTTATCTAACCCTAGAACCGCGATGGGCTCAAATTGCACAAATTTGTGTCGATTCGCGCTCGGATTGGTGACTGTGTCATGCCGTGGTGTTTGCCTGTCGGTGCTTGTTACGGTCTGGGTCATAAGCTATACTCCCTCCATGCCAAATATAAGGCGCCCTTAAATTTCGCTGGTCAACGACGTACAAGTTTGACCATGATTTGTACTTATAATATATCCATAAAGTTAGTATAAAGATATATGAAAAAAAGTATTTTGCAAGACGAATCCAACGGTACCATTTATACATTTTGAATCCATATAGTTTTGTATATATTACTAGTCAAAGTTGTACGTCGTTGACCAGCACAAAAATAGTGCGCCTTATATTTTGGAACGGAGGGAGTATCATAGTGATCCGAGTCGTATGGAGATCTTGCTAGTCAAAGCAGCTATTCAAACCAGACCTTATTGCCTCCTTTAACTTTTTCATAATCTTCACTTGTATGCATTTGGGGCATACAAATTCACATGTATTCTCAAAGTGCCCTGCACTATCTTCTTGTTATGATGCAATTTTTCTGTTATTACGATAGTGTTGAGTCAAATTTAACAACCCTTATACTATACTGTGTTCATCACTATAGGAGGAAGCATAGCCTTATATTTTGTTACCCATTGTTTGGAATTGTTGAATTCTATATCCATATTCAATACGTTGTTTGTTACTGATATTGCTGTAACGCAAATCCATGCTAATGTGGTTTTTATTTTATTCTGTGTGCAGACATACTTGGGCATACAATTATTTAGGTTTTACTTCAAGTGTACTAGGTGCTCAGCGGAGATCACCTTCAAAACAGACCCCCAGAATTCAGACTACACGGTGGAATCTGGGGCTAGTAGGAATTTTGAACCTTGGCGTGCAGAGGACGAGGTGAGTGGTATATGGCATATCCTGAGCACAGCTTCTATGTTTCGACTAGTTTGAGCTTGAATTTAATCATGTTGATGTATTTTATTTTGTGCAGGTTTCGGACAAAGAAAAGAGAAAACGAGAAGAGGAGGAGATGGGTGATGCAATGAGAGCACTGGAGAACAGAGCAAACGACTCAAAGCAGGACATGGACATACTTGCTGCTTTAGAAGAGATGCGGTCCATGAAGGTATGATCTGGCCATCTGTTTATTCTCTTAAGTTAGGTTGAACTGTAATTGTATGTGCACATGAAATGTTCACTTGCTGACTTCTGACATTGATATCTTGTGCTGTTTGCAGTCGAGACATGCAGGGGTATCCGTTGACCAGATGCTCGAAATTTTGAAGCAGTCTGCTCACCTGAAGGCAAGTCCTTAAAGTTTCTTTTTTCTGTATGTTTTAAAAAAAGTAGTGTTTCATTTTCGGGAACTATGACATGGTGGTCCTGGTGCATCTTAAAATCTCCCCCTCTCTCTCTAACATTTGTAATTTTGTGTGATTACAGGAGGAAAAAACTGTAGCAGAACTAGATGAAGAAGATGAAGAACTTATCAAATCAATCACTTTCCGAGTAATCCTCTATACCGACTTCCATATGTACCTTTAGGTGCAAACTTGTTCCTGAGTTTTTTCTGACCCTCTCATACTGTTGGCTATTGCAGAACTCGAAAGATTATGTGAAACGGATCGAAGATGACGATGACGATGATGAAGATTTTGGTATACCAGGTCCGTCAGGTGTCACGGCAAAGGTAATTGTCTCACTGTATTCTTCCTTTTCCTTTCTCATTCTATTTTTTTCTCAGTTTAATGTTCTTAATCATCAATTGTTGTAACATCACTGTAGACCATTAGCTTGAATTTAATTTCATTCTTCCAAACTAGTTGACCTGACATAGTTACAACCTCTAATATGCTGAATTATCATTTGTGTACGCCTTTTCTATTTGAAGCATTTTGGAATTCCTATTCTTGATGTGTAAACTGTAAATATGCAGCTTTCTTATATATATCGCCTCAAAATGTAAGCTGGCTAATAACTTAGCTATAAATACTGAAATACTAGTTGCTTTGTGTGAAGTGTTTTTGTCATTATTCGCAAAAAGAAAGTATTTATTGTCATTTCTATAGGATGTTTCCAGTTAAGCCATTCTGAACTGAAACTCACTGATATAAGTAAATGCTGGTCATTGAGCAATATGTAGTGCATAACTAATAGGAAACAATGGTACAAATCTAATAGTGTCATGGAGTACTGCTCATTGTAGCAATTTTTGTTGAAGATATTTCTGCAGTTTTTTCGTAAGAGTAGGCTTGCTTTTCTGTCTTGCCATGAATATTTCTTAAATTTTACTTTTCAATTCGATGTCTCTAATATATTTTTTGGTTGGCTGACAGTTCTGTTATTTTTGTTTTCCAGATCAATGGATCTTCTGAATCAGTGCTAAATCCAACAGATGTCTTGACCAAAACTAATGGTTCTGAGAGTTCGAACAAAGAAGGTTGGCACATATATGTTCATCATTTTCGCACCATATATCACTTATACTGTTAAGGTCCATGACTGCAAATGCTGAG
>CAMZMU010000027.1:58909014-59118642 GCA_947311845.1 Poa pratensis | reverse complement strand
TCCAAAATTGTCATTTCTTACTGGTATGGTTCTTCTATTAAAGTAGTTTACTATGAACTTAGCTGCCCTTTCAATTTCGACCAGACTTTCGTTCCTTGTTGATAAGATGTAACCTACACAAGGGAAACTTGATTTACTTTTGGTGGCACAGAAATGCTGGGCCATTTAACACTCCGAATCCCATATTCCGAGTTTTTATCCTTATGTTGTGATTATTTTCTGCTTTAGGCGAACAATAAGTAGATGCTGGTGGCCCATTGTACCTTCCCAGGTTTCTTCTTTCTCCATTTCCCCTATGAACATCCACATCTCGTCACTTAATTTAGGTGCTAAGGTGGACACATCAACCCTCTTATAAATGACATTTTAATTTATACTTCCTGCCTTGGTACCACTTATATAGATGCCGAGATGACTTAATATGTCAAATTTGATTATTTAGAAATAAGCTTCAGAGAAATAAGAAGCAGCACTGGCACTAAGCTTTTTTTGCTTTAGCTTCTGCCCTCCCATCTTTGGTATCGATGATAACTAATCTATTTATCCTTTAGATTCATACTTAGGACCACCGGATGCAGATGCTCTAATATATTGACAGTACTTAGCATTAATGTATCATACATATTTGGTTTTAGATGGTGGTATCTGGTGCTAATATTTTGTTTGCTACTGTTACCAGACTGTCCTGGATGACATTCTTTCTGAAGAATTTGAAGATCACAGTGTCTCTGATGCTCATTGGATGCCTGTTCCTTTCAAGAAGTTTCTGGAAACATTGTGGCAAGATAGGGATGTTGATTCAGATTACAGGACCATCTTGACTGAAGCTATCATATCCTGCAAGAAAGATCTGTACCATTATTCTCGACTCTCTGGAAAACATGTCCTTGAAGTTGTCATGGAAACTGCTCTGTCATTAATCAAGAGAGAACAACTTCAAGAAGCTGTTAATGTATGTCTTCATTTTGCAGTGTGATACTGGCATTAATTTATGTTTGGATAGCTTATGATCACTGCAGAACAAATTCCGCTAGTTTTCTGCCACACTAATATTTTCTGGCAAGTCGCGTTCTGCAGGTTGTTTCTTTATATCCCTTCTCCAGCCATTGGTTGCTGTTTTGGGTTGGGATATTCTGAAGGGTAAGACAGCACTGCGGAGAAAGCTAATGCAGTTGTTCTGGACAAGCAAATCCCAAGCTTTACGACTACAAGAATATTCACATTATCGTACACAGACAGATGAGGTACTTTCTTTGCTCTTGAATCATCTTGCTTCTGTGGTACTGTTTAGCAGAAATATGTGAATGATTTTGACTTGCGCATTCGCAGACATCCTGCGAGGAGTACTTGTGTGATCTTTTATGCTTTCATCTGGATCTTGCATGTTTCGTTTCCAGTGTGAATTCTGGGCACCCCTGGAATTTGAGGAATTCATTGTTGTTCTCCCAACAAGAGCAAGATTCAGCTGCTAATGCAGAAACATTAGACCCTTTTGTTGAGAACATGATACTTGAGCGGTTAGCTGTTCAGACTCCCATGAGAGTGAGTTCTCTAATATCTGAACTTTGTGGTCTCATTTCTCCATGCTACATGTGGCCATATTTTTATCAGTCCTTTGCACCTTTTACAGTTATCTAATTGCATTTTCGGTCTCCCATATTGGGTGCGTAAGTAAGATTTCGTTTTCTTGTTGATAGCTTGTCGCTCGTATATTCTTTTTGTACTTGCAGGTGCTGTTTGATGTGGTCCCAGGAATAAAGTTTCAAGATGCAATCGAGCTTGTTGGTATGCAACCACTTTCTTCGACAACTGCAGCTTCGAAAGGTTCACAACCATCTTTTTCTTGAAAGCATGCATGACGCCTGCATGTATGTGTGTGTGTGTGTGTGTGTATTATATAGAGAGAGAAAGAGAGACTGTTTCTTTTACATCACGTAAATTTTGTCTTACGTCAGAAGTCTAAAGAACGTAAGAAAATATAGACATAACGTATTTTTTTAATCATGTGACGTTACAAAAATATCACGTAAAATACGTATATTTAGTCTGTGTTGTGAGTTTTACGTTTCTATGACTCATATCATGCGTTTCTTACGCTGATTTTTCCGTTACGGGTCAACATGAACGTAACTGTTGGTGTACGAAGCATATTTTTCTATGTAAGGACATAAATAGTAAGATAGAAAAAAGGTCTTCCACCCAAGGGGAATGACCGGCAACAAGTTCTAACAGAACTGCAACAAAAACACATTACACAAAACATGAGAAAAAAGCGACCACTCCTAAGAAACACTCCTATTCTAGCCCCAGCCAAGCTCCAGGATTTCAGAGTGTTCTTGCAGTTGCACTGCTCGATGATGGTTGTGAAAGTGTCCTTCACAACCATCAATGCATCACATTTTTAACTCTATGTTCTATTCTTACTTTTATGCTCAATGCTTCCCGCTGCATAAGGTCTTTTTGTTTTAGTTTCTGACCATAGTATTCTTTAGCTGCCTTCTGCTACTCTGCTGATGCCTTAATCCTTGTCAGAAGATTCTAACACTACTATACCAAAAACACTAGAAAGTGCTTGGGTTCTGTTTATCATTCTGATGCACGACATTATTTTTCTCTGAGCTCATGTACCTTATTGTACTTATGAACAGGATGCATGATATCGAGCTGATGCACATGCGATATGCTCTTCAGTCAGTCGCCCTTGCTTTAGGAGAGATGGAGAAGTGTGGTGATGGGAATGAGACCATTATCACATAGCTCTTTCATATTTGAAGGAGATGCAGAATTTTATGGAGGCTATCAAAAGCACTCCAAGAAAGGTTGGCTGTTGTTTGTCGTATTGAAATTTTAAACCTGCTAAAATGCTAGTCTTGACTTTTGAAAGCTTCGAGAGTCGTCAATTCCTTAAACAGTTAACCTTTTTTTGGCTACGCTCCTTTGCAGATTTTCATGGGCAGTATTGTACTATCATTGTTACATATGGACGACAGTATCAAGTTGCCACAAACTGCTACTTCAGAGTGTTCTGTTAATCATGACTGCTGTGATAGTAATACTGAATCTGAAGGGAAGAACATGGTGATATCTTTTGTTGGGCTTCTACTTGACGTACTTCGTCAAAATGTCCTGTTAAAAGGTCCTGATATGATCAGCTGTCAAGTACTGGTTTGTCACCTGCTGGCAGGCAAGCATTAGAGTGGAGATTCAAACATGCTAGACATTCCATTGAAGACATGGATTGGCGTCTATCTGTTCTACAACGCCTTCCACCTCTGTCTGGACGACAATGGAGTTGGAAGGAGGCCTTAGTTGTTTTACGTGCTGCTCCTTCTAAATTATTGAACGTGTGAGTTTTCTATCTCTACATGGCACATTGGTTTCTTGCTTTATTTCACCTGTAAACTCGTTTATGCATCCTGAAGACCAGGCATTAATGTGGGCTCTTTGCACATTACCCAACATATTGCAGGATTAGTTTTTGTAGAAGTATCAATGCATGTACATTAGCATCTCACTACACATTTATTCACTATATTAAGGTGCATGGTGGTAAATGTTGCTAGTTATTTTCTCTGCTTTCTTTTGAAACTTATGCAGTTATCTCACTACACATTTATTCTCTTTCTCAAGTGAGGAGAAGGAGAGGGGATGGATGTAATGTAATAACATACATAGACACTTCTAGCAACTCGCTCTCTCTCTCTCTCTCTCTCTGGAACATGGTCTGATGATGAGTTTATCATTTAATTTCTTGGCAGGTGCATGCAAAGGGCAAATTATGGTATAGGAGAGGAAGCTGTACAACGATTTTCGTTGCCTGCTGAGGATAAAGCTTCACTTGAATTAGCCGAATGGGTAGCTGGTGCATACAGAAGAGCATTGGTATGCCTATGGCTTGAACCCCTTTATGTCCATGCCATTAGCACATGAATGTTACACTTCCTATGCTCTCTCTCTCCCCCTCTCTGTCTCCTCTCTCTCTCTCTCAGCAGGAAAGTGTGGAAGCGACTGAAGTGTATGATTTTGAAATTTGAAGTGCCATATACTAACTGCCATCGGTAAAGAAGTAGCGACTCTCTCAGCAGAAGGGAATGAGATGCAAGGAATGGAAAATGTGGAAGTGACAAAGTTTTTGATTTTGAAGTGCCATATACTACCACCAGTCATAAAAAAACTAGTGACCTTCTGTTGAAATATACAAGAGTACCCTCAAAACAAACCTACTCAAGTAGTCATATGACCAACCTAAATGTTTGACTACACATGTTCTAGGATGTCACTTTTTCTTTAACCGGACAATCAAACTATGCTGCACCTTCTCGTTATACAATCTTGTGATCTGTAATCAATCTACCTCGGGTGAATACTTGATTGTGGCACGATTGAAGGCAAAATGATAAAATGGTTCTATGCAGCACCTTCGCCTCATTTTTCGCTGCTTCAGAACAATCAAATGATGTTGATGATATAAAATATTCTCCATTGTGCCATAACTGTTTGTTTCTTTTCCTTGTTTCATGTTGCCTGAAGCTAAACAAATACTTTTGGTTTCCTCCAGGTTGAGGATGCTGTAAATCGGGCCACAGACAACACAAATGTTGCACAAGAATCAGATATTTTGTCATTCCGTGCTCAGCTTGGTCCTCTAACTACAGTGAGGATTTCTAATTATGATCTGCATTAGATGTTGTAAATGATATTCATTCGTGGTATTTGACCTGACAATAAATCTGAACTTTCAGATTCTGCTTTGTATTGATGTCGCTGCAACTTCTGCTAGGTCAGGAGATATGTGTCGATTTCTTCTTCATGAGGTAAGCATTCCTACGTCTTGAAGACTCACTTAGCACAGTATCTAATTTGTTGTGCATATATCTTCACTCCTTCTGTTGTAGAATATCTAGTGGAGAGATGGTTTACCATTGGTACATATTTGGGAAGCTTCCTGGAAATATTTCTAGTGGAACGATAGGCTCTCCTATCCCTTTTCATTGTTTTTGTTGCTTAGCGATCTTCTGAGTTCAATTTTTTGTTGGCTACAAGCCAGATCGAGCCACATCCTGCTTTCTGAACTTGCGCCCGTAAGAACACTACCCCTGCAGTCCACATTCCTAGCCACCTGCTATGACATCACATGAACCCTTTTCTCGACCTGCCTGGTGACTGGCTAGAAAATTATTCGTCTGTCTCTATGTTTTGTCTTGTTTTAATCTTGCACCTGAGTTCTTGCTACCAGAAATGTTTATGCCATCTATGTCAGTTCTCGTTGCACAAGCTATCCAGGTTCAGTTACATAACTTAGTGCTATTAGTAGTGTGTGAACTGTCAATCTCAGAAAGAAAGTATGTAAGATGACGTTTTCTTCTTCTCATGTACAGGCCACAAGTTTGTTATCTGAAATATTTCCTGGAAGCACCCCAAAATAGGTCCCACCTATTGGGATCAGATTCAAGAAGTTGCTATCATATCAGTAATCAAGCGCATCCTTCAGCGCCTGAGTGGCATCTTGGATCTGGTGAGCTTTTATTTTGCTTGTGCCCATGTAAACCATGCTCAGATAATTTTACTATTGAACTTCACCTTGTTTACCTTCGCTTATTTCCCTGGGCTTGGTATTTACAAATTTTGACTTAAAATATCGGCACCGAGGATGTGTGAAAGGCCTCTCTCAGATCTTTACATCTTCAATAGGATAGTCCAATGTCAGACTCTTTCTAAAAAGAACAGCATTAATTATTTATTTTGATGTTTTTTATTCTGGTGGTCGCACCAAAACAAAAAATGTGTGATTATGATGTCCCTACTGCTCCATGTTTAACGAACAAAAACAACTATGTATTTCTTAATACCAAGAATGATACTTTTTGGTCTCATCTAGGAAGGTCATCCATATCTTCAAGTAGTTTTTACCGAAGTGAGTGCCTCTTTGTCAACTGAATCTAGCAGAGTTGGACAAAAGCAACGTCCACTTGGACTCCTGCATCAGATGATTGATGATGCCTTCAAAGGGAAAACACAATTCTTAAATGGTAATGCCTAGTTTATTCAGGTGAACTGTAAATTGTTGTTGCCACTATGTTCCAGAGGCATTCTGAACATTTGTATTTCAGGTAAGCTTCACAATGTTGCAAGAGCTATTGTTGATGAGGATTCAGATAAAACTTACTCGAAAGAAGGTATCAAGTTAGAAAAGAAAGATGTTCTGATGTCTGAAAAAGGTGTAGTCCTTGGTCATGGACTAAGAATCCTGAAACAAGCATCCAGGACTGAGCCAACAGCTTCATCTGTTCCTGAAAGCAGTCCAGAACACAAAGGTTCCACAAATAGATACTTGGGCCCTGTATCTACCAAGCCGTCGACATATTTATCAAACTTCATAATATATGTTGCAACCATTGGAGACATAGTTGATGGAGCTGACACGACTCATGATTTCAACTACTTCTCATTGGTGTATGAACGGCCAAAAGATGTAAGCTCTTCACAAGTCAGCTCAAATATTTAACTTTGTTTTACTACTGAACTTGACATGAAAGACCTTAACAGTTGCCCTAAAACAAAGCTCTACTTCAGAAAATTAACTCCACCTAGAGGTTTATCTAATTCAGTTAGCCTAATACACCACACGCTCATAACTCATTCCCCTATTATTAGGACTGGCACCCAATGCTCAGCAACAACAATCTTGTCACCTTATCTAAATCACATGGGCGCTCCCTGATTGCGAAAATTAGCTTAATTGAAAAGTTGTGGCAATTTCTTTTATTTTCTAAAGAGAAAATTAGCTTAATTCTGTTGCAAGGAGGTATATGAAATAATATTCATCTAACATGAGGATGACATGTAGGGTCCAGGGTCACGACATGATGTATGGAGTTTTCCCACCTAGTGATCTTTACGATAGTATAGCAATCTTAGTTATGGCAAACACATCTGGGCTCTTATGGCAGTCCATGGTTAACTGGGACATCTTTGGCCGCAGTGAATGCACGAACCTCATGTTCCAACAAACTAAATAAATAGTAGTTAGGTATCTCTGGGAAATTTTGTATATGTGTCGGTGATACACTTGGAGCACATGTTAGTCTATCTTGGCAGTGTCCAGCTCTGGTGAATACGACAATTTCTTCAACAACACTAATAAATTGATACAAACCCTCAATGCACTACTAAACATTCAGGACGTGGTGTATGGCTGGAGAGGAGCCTTTTTACTGGAAAATAAAAGGTGCATCAGGGCCTTAGATCATATATAGTGGTCGTTGCGTTGTTTGTATCTCTGATTTTTTTTCACTTGTATGTTGGTTCGTTCCCTGCAGACTGCCTTTCTTTATGATTTTGGCTCCAACGTGAACTTTTATACTCAGTATTATCTATTATCACAATGCATATTGTTTTAGGTCAAGATTCTTTAAAACATTGTCTGGACACAGAGTACATCATCATTTTTATCAAGTGAACCCCTTTTAGAAACACACGATTATTATCGTCAGTGTTCTTATTCACAGCTATGGAATATTTTGTACATCCAGTTTCTTTATTTTTATACCATTCTAAACATCACTGCAAAAATTTATGAACTAGTTCCAGAATTACTCAAGACTCATATGATGATTGTCTGTCATGCAGCTTTTAACTCGTTTAGTTTTTGAGCATGGAAGCACTGACGCAGCTGCGAAGGTAGCTGACACCATGGGCGTTGATTTTGTGCACGAGATAATATCAGCTTGTGTACCACCAGTTCTTCCTCCACGAACAGGACAAGGATGGGCTTGCATTCCCATTTTAACCACCCTTTCCAATACTAGTACGGAAAACAGATCAGCAGTTCCACATGATTCATCATTGTCTTCTCGTCAGGATCCCCTCTACCCTCTCCAATTAAATTTGGTGAAGCATTTGGCCCAGTTATCATCAGTACGAGCAGTTTTGGCATGTGTTTTTGGAAGTAGCATACTATCTAGCGACAATGAATCATGTCCTACTTTGTGAAAGATGCAATGCAAGCAACTGAAGTTGAGAGGTCATTCTATGAATTTGCTCTTGAGCAATCAGAGAGGTAATGAATGGTCTTTTTATGCCATCACGCGCCAACCAACTTCAGTTTTTTATAATCCAAGTTATTTGCAGATATCCAACCTTGAACCGGTGGATACAGATGCAGTCTAACCTTCATCGGGTATCTGAGTCTGCTGTGGCAGTTAAAACTGAAAATGAAGTCGCAGTGCATCAATCCAAAGGAAGAATTTCTATCAAGCGAGCTCGTGAACCTGACAGTGATGCTGAATCAGAGCTTGAAGATGTTGTCATAAATGTAAATGCCGCTCCAAGTACCAGAATCCCCTAAACACGATGATGCTAAACTAGAGCCAACAGTTTTTATTTCATTTGACTGGCAGAATGAAGGACCATATGAGAAAGCCGTTGAGAGGTAGCAGGATCTTACTTTTCTCTACCATGTTTTTCTCTACCTACATTGAGAGTTTCTCGCTTGCGCTTGGCTATTGTGATAATTGTATTTGCTTTGTTCTTGTAGGCTAATTAATGAAGGAAAACTAACTGATGCTCTTGCTGTATCTGACCGTGTTTACGCAATGGAGCGTCTGATAAATTGCTTCAATTGCTCATTGATCAAAGGGAAGAAAGAAGTCTTGGCACAGGACAGGACAATTTCGCTCATATGGATCCCGTAATTTAGGGAGTAATACTTGGCAGTATTGCTTGAGACTGAGGGACAAAAGCCTTGCAGCTCAGCTTGCTCTGAAGTACGTCAAGCAATTTCAGTTCAGCCTTTTATTAGTATGATAAGCCTTTTATTTTGCATAGCTTGGGATTCATTCAGTTTTATAACATCTGCATCACAAAGTTTGTTCTCCGGATAGGCATATTGAGTTACTGAGTGTATGCTCATTTCTAGGTACCTTCACAGTTGGGACCTTGATGCTGCAACTAATGTTCTAACGATGTGCATCTGCCACTTACCTGAAGATCCTGCACGGAGTAAGGTAGCTTGACTTGCATCCATTTACATTTGAAGTTCATATATTATCTTGAAAGGTCATTTGTTATTGTGTGCTTGGTCAAGCCATGAATTTACTTGGTCTTAACAAAAACTTTAGTTTCGTTTATGCAAGTCACCTAAAGATATCACCATCCTAGCCAACACTATGCAGGGCTTGCTGGCTTTGTTGCTACATAATGTTTAATTGTAACCATATGTTCTTGAGTGCTTACGTTCGTACGTCATTGCATCATGCTATGACGCAACATGTTCAACTTCTCAAAACATAGCATTTTCAACCTAGTCTAGCATTTCTTGGTTTGTTACGTTCAATCCCACCACCAATTCCCAGCCCTCTTCAACTCAAATTTGGGTGCCTATTGTTCTTAATTACATTTCTGTAAGTATCCATCAGTTTTTCTTGTTTCATTTTGTAACAGGTCCTACACATGAAGCAATCTCTACAGCGGTATGGTCATATTATGAGTGCTGATGACCGTTACACCAGATGGCAAGAGGTGAGCCAATGGATGGCATATAATTTTGATTGGTTCAGGCCAACCCTCCCTCCCACAATTCTTGATTTTGTGACAAGACAGGCTTCAACTGTGTTCCCAAAAGTATGTGTCAGTAAACTTTTCCATGTTGGAAGACTGACGATAATCTTACTAGGTCGAAAGCGCTTGCGAAGATGATCCAGAGGGCTTAGCACTTAGGCTTGCTGCCAAAGGAGCTGTATCTGCTGCTCTACAAGTCGCTGAAAGTGCCTCTCTGTCAATTGATTTGCGGAGAGAACTGCAAGGCCGCCAGCTTGTCAAACTTCTTACCACCGATCCACTTAATGGTGGAGGCCCAGCTGCAGCATCACGGTTTCTGTCAACCTTACGAGATTCGAATGACGCTCTTCCTGTTGCCATTGGTGCCATGAAGTTATTACCTGACTTGCGTTCAAAGCAGCTTCTTGTATGTTAGATCTGACAACATGAGTTAGTTGTACTAAGCTTTCCTGACAAGTATGAAAATAGTACTGATTAGTTGTATTTCAGGTGCATTTTTTTCTCAAACGTACAGTTGGGAATTTATCAGATCCTGAGATTGCTCGACTTAATTCATGGGCGTTAGGTCTTCGTGTTCTTTCCTTATTGCCATTACCATCACAACAGCGTTGCTCTTCTCTGCATGAACATCCTCAGTTGATTGTGGAAGTACTATTAATGATGAAGCAACGAGTCTGCTTCTTCGGTATTCTTTCTCAACTAAGTTTATTCTTGTTGACTCTCATCTCTTGAAAACCTGGGGAACAAAATGGTTCTTTCATATCTGTAATAAGCTCATTACAGCCCTACACTTGCATTTTGCCTTTGCTGACATGCGACCTGCACTAATGAAAATTTCTTTGTAAATCCAGGTTTTGAAAGAATTTCCATCCTTGAGGGATGACAAATTAATTATTGCTTATGCTAAAAAGGCAATCTCTATCAATCTTGATCCTGCTACTAGGGAACCCGACTAACCATCTCTGCATCACGAGCAAAACAAAAAAAGGTTGCCGCACCAGCTAAAACAAATTTTGTACAGAGTCTTGGTAACTTTCAGAGAGAGGCACGCAAAGCATTCTCATGGGTACCCCGTGATGGTGGTGGCAAAACACCCCCAAAAGATAGTCCCCGGAAAAGGAAGAGTTCAGGTTCAGGTTCGGGGGTGATAGATCCTGGGAAGCAATGCCTGTTGTACAGGAGGAGCAGACACCTATATACCCATCTGAAGGACAAGATAGACTTCCTTTTGTTTCTGCTCCTGAGGAGTGGGTGCTTACCGGAGAATCTGACAGGGATAACACAACCCGTGCATGCCATAGATATGAATCCTCTCCAGATATCACACTATTCAAGGTGTGTCAATTGTGCACTGTTTCCTGTGTATCAGGCTTAATATTCTTTGAACACTTTTCAAGTTCTTCTCCGGCATTATTCTTACTTGTTTGTAGTTGCTCTTTTCCCGTTTCAAGGACCTTGCTAGCTGGTACCTTGAATTATGGTGGAACATATTTCTTGGTGGGTTAGTTTTAGCAGTTGAATTGCAATTTCGCTAAGTTGAACTTGGTTTTAAATTAATATTGTTCAAAAAATGTTTTAGATTAACATTATTATTTAGAAAAATCGAACTGATTCCTCCATTTATGTTTGGTCAATGTTCAGCTGTGCCTGTATTAAATAGCATGGTATAGTTTAATTTTGTCCAGTGGTAAAGTATTGTTTCAGCTTAATATACTGAAAGGGATTTTCGAATTGTCCAGGCTTCTAATTCATTAATGTGTAACATAGGGGGGGGGGGGGGGGGTAAAGTTGTAGTGAATCTTGAGTGCTGAGCCTAATTGTCAGCAAATAATTGACTATCTTTAGTGCTTTAAAATGAGTCCAGAACTTCCACTCTTTTGGTTAGTGAGATGTCAATCTGGGCAAGATAGCGACCCACTGATATACATGCTAATATTTTAATGTGTTATTTCTGACTTGTGTTCTAAGTATCTTGTCCATATGGACAATTATGATGTCTGGCCTATGATGTGACTATTGTTCTTTAGACGAGATGATTCAGCAATCTCTCGTATACTTCATTTTTCAGACATATTGAGAAAGTGAGAAGAATGGATGTGTTTTTCACAATGTTTTTACTAGCAAATCTTACAATTGGTTCAACTTATGAATTGTATACAAGAGATGGTTTCAAATTTCTGTTTTCCATTTTGTGTAAATTCTTTGCCAATCATTCTAGGCATTGCTTTCACTGTGCACCGATGAGTTAGTAGCTGGAAAAGGTGCACTTGAACTATGTATGAGTCAGATGAAGGTTGTATTAAGCTCCCTACAATTGCCTCTGAATGCATCTATGGACAACGTAGCCCGGGCTTATCATGCGACAGAAACTTATGTGCAGGTATGAAAAAGGAGTAGCAGTATGGCACTTTTGGGTATCATAACTTGGTAAATTAATATTAATGACATTTTACCAGGCAATCTCTTATGCAAAAAATCTACTAAAGAGGCTCATGGGGAGTAGTGATTTGTCAAGTGGTTCTGAAAGAAGTAGAGACGCTGATGATATATCTGTGGACGGTGGCAGTTCAAGCACTGGGAGCCAACATCAAGATGAGCTGTTTGATCTTCTTGCTCAGGCAGATATGTGGCTAGGGCGTGCCGAGCTTCTTCAAAGCCTGCTGGGATCAGGTATTATTGCATCACTTGATGATATCGCTGACAAAGAATCTTCAACTATTCTGCGTGATAGGCTGGTCAGCGATGAGCGATACAGCATGGCTGTATATACTTCTAAGAAGTGCAAGGTACTGAAAGTTACAGTTTTTTCTATTTTATTCTTCATATTCTGCCATAAAAGTGACGGTAAGGTAATTTAATGACGTGATCATTTTCAGATTGATTCTTTTCCAGTGTGGGTTGCATGGGGCCATGCTCTAGTTCGAATGGAGCACTACGCTCAAGCCCGTGTGAAATTTAAGTAAGCAAAACCTCTTTTCTGTTGTTTCTCTTGTAATTGCCTGCCTGCAGAAGAAAGGAAGATTTGGTTAAAAGCGCAAAAGAAATCGAGAAAACCAAACACACACAAATTCTGCATTATAAATAATTCAGAGGATCGATGAACTAATAATTGTTTCTCATCATTAGTTCTTCTAAGTTTCTAATTTAGCAGTGATTTCACACTTTTTTTAAATCTATACATGGCTGAGATGTAGTGGCATGCCCTCTAGTATGTTCTCCTAGTATAACTATCTAAGGATATGCGAAGCCCAGTGGTTAATTGAACATTCTTTTACATTAAATTAAACATTCTGTCTACTATCGGCTTTGTCACTAACAATATGATAAAATAGGTTAACTGTACTCCATTTGTCACGGAGATTAGCGGGCTAAAACTGTTGCGATTAGATGGAGCATTGAAATTTTTGTAGGAATCGGTATTTCATACATGCAGACTGTCAGATAGGAGTTTGCAAAAGCTGACTGAGGGGACACCGAGCTTTGCTTTATGTTAGATTGGTTAATTTTTCTAACTTGCTAACTGAGGTGATACTTTTCGTTGTATATTACACAGGCAAGCTCTTCAACAGTTCAAAGGTGATGCACCTCCTGTTGTCCTTGATATCATTAACACAATTGAAGGAGGTCCTCCTGTCGATGTTTCTTCTGTCCGCTCTATGTAAGGGATTAACATAAATTGGTTTACATGTTTTTGAACATTTACTGAAAGTCCATTCTGTCACAGAGCAAAGTACAGTTGCAGAAGTTATTACGGTTATATATATTTCAACATTATTATCCAAGCAGTTAACCTTAGCTCTGGTATCATTTATTATGTTTTAATGTTTAAGGTAGAGAACTGGTTGATCGTATTACCCCTGAGATGAAAACTTAATTGCAAGTCACCTAGCATAGTAATTTTAGTCAAATTTCCCTAAAAAAAGCTACTTTAGTCAAATGAAATGTGTTTTTCTTCTTGTAAAGTAATTTGTTGCTCGGGACATTGTTTTAAATAACTGCTCCGAACTTGCATTGCAGGTATGAACATTTAGCAAAAAGTGCAGCAACCATCTTCGATGATTCCCTTTCTGCCGATTCTTACCTTAATGTTTTATATATGCCATCCACATTCCCACGGTCTGAGAGGTCCAGGCAATCCAGAGATTCTCTAGATAGCCAGATTTCATCTGCTAGCTCGTACCTTGAAGATGGACCACGCAGCAATCTTGATAGCATCCGATATGCAGAGTGTATTCACTACTTGCAAGAAGTAAGATTTGTCCTTCAAAGTGCTCCTATGTTCCTTAATAGCTCAAGTGTTTTCTTTTCGCTTTCTAGACTCTGCAGTTCCACTGCTGTTGTAATTGTTCTCACCTAATTCCTGATTCAACAATTCTTTAGTAATTAATGTTTTTTTTGTACTTTCAGTATGCTCGTCCGCAAATGCTTGCTTTCATGTTCAGGCATGGTCATTATGTGGAAGCATGCTCTCTATTCTTCCCATCCAATGAGCCAACTGTAGAAGGGGAAACATCTTTGTCTTCAATTCCACGAAGTGATCCCTTAACAACTGATTATGGGACAATTGATGACTTGTGTGATCTCTGTCTTGGATATGGTGCTATGTCTGTATTGGAGGATACAATATTGGCAGTAACTCAATCACCAACGTATCATGACGCAGCTGTGATTCAGTACACGAATGCTGTTCTTACTCGCATTTGTAACTATTGTGAAACACATCGGCACTTTAATTATCTTTACAGCTTTCTGGTACTGTCATCAATTTTTCCTTTGTACATTCCTTTGGAGTCCGTTTTTGCGCCAATTAAAATTTACAATGAAACATGGTGTACAGGCTCTAAAAGGTGACCATGTTGCTTCTGGCCTTTGCTGCATTCAGTTATTCGTGAATTCAATGTCTCAAGAGGAATCTCTGAAGCATTTGGGACATGCCAAGGTATTGATGATTTCATTTTTAATTTGTAATTGCACTAGTTTGTCTCTATGCAACACCGTTAATATTGTAATGGCAAAATAGTTCAGTATCAGTAAGTACCAAATGTCCCTGTATGATTCTGTAACTAGCATATATATCGAAGTTAATATTGTAATGGCTTCTAGTCGCTAATCTCTAGAAAGTCACTTGGCGTGGTTGCATATGTATATGAACTCAAGATTTGGACACAGAACACTACTAGCACATGCTAACGTAGTAACGTTAGAGAACTAGGCTGTTAGGGTGGTGCGTGGCGTGGGGACCAAAGCGGGGCCAGTACACCGGGCCAGTGCGAGTAATGGGCTGGGCTTGATGGGGAGTATGTGAGTGAAGTGGTTATTTTCTTTCCCGTCAGTTTGTATTGATTTTTTGTTTCTTTACCAGAAAGAATGGAAGCGTAAAAACCACAGTTCTTTGTACAGTACCAAAAAATGATTTAAAACCAAGTTGACTGGTCTGGCTTGGTCCCTCCTCAAAAAGTGAAAAAAAAACATTGCTACAATCATACAGGTGCGCCCACAAGTCATCGAAAAAATATGACCATCTGTGACCTAGATAAAAAGTACGAGAATGATTAGGGCCTCCACGATGTAGCCAAATTTGACTTATTCATATATATATATATATATATATATATATATATATATATATGTCACAGGTAGCATAGTTTTTGGATGAATGTTTCCAGTGCCAATTATTGTATGACTTACATCCATCAATTTTTCCATATTTTGTGTAAACCTGTAAAGTGGTTTTGTATAATGGAGTGCAAGTGGCAACTAGTTGCAGAACATCCATGTCTCATGATTCAGTCTCTATGTTATGCCACCTCGAAGAAGCACTGCTTGGACCCTGGGTCATGTCTAGTGTGATCAAAATTGCAATGTACGGCAACAGATTTAGTCATATGGGAGTTTAGAAACGTTAGCAGTCAATAGCATGCATGTCCTTTTGCGTAATTCTGAGGGTGCACATAGTAACAATGTATAGTTAAGTGGTGCCTTGTTCTGTTGCTGTAGTATCATACTATCATTTGACAGCATAGTTGCTTTGTAATGCTTTGACAGCATAGTTCCTCTCCAGAACTGACGGATGACAGTGTAAAAGTAATCTAATAATAGAAAAAAGTGTCAAGATAATGTGTGTTTTGAAAATTATATGTTGAAATTATTCATAAATATCTTGACACAACTTGCATAAACTTATTTTGCGATGAAATACTCCCATGGCATATCTCTACTTTTAAGTGTTACAGTTGACTACTTTGTGTACTCATGTTGTTTAAGCCAAAGTCTAATCGTTAGTATATAAATTTATGAAAGTTCAGCAAATTTTCGTGGGGTTATTTTGGACCTGATTGAGCCTAACAATTCTACATGGTACTTTTTACATGATGATAATAATTTTAATAAATAAGGGTTTGTAGTGTTTCTTATGCTCAGCTTCTTCTGAATGCAGACACATTTTGAGGAAGCCTTATCTGTACGAGATAGAACAATTGAGGCTACAAAATTGGTATCACGGACCGCTCGCAATAAGAGTGCATCAGAAAAACTAACTAGAGAGATGATAATGAAATTTTCTACTCGGGTCTCCTATCAGGTTAGTAAATTCTCAAAGCAGATAAATTTCTGGGCGAACATGACTTATTTCCCTTTTATCATTTTGTGTAGCATGTTTGAGGCTGGTTCTCTGGGAGCCAGCTGGATATCAGTTGTAGACCAACATGCATGAAGAATTTTTAGCTGTGCAATAATTTGATGTCTGCAATTTATAGAATTTAATAGGCTAATCCAGTTGCATATGTTGACATCGTAGATGGATGTAGTGAAGGCCCTGAACAGTGTAGATGGTCCTCAGTGGAAAACCTCCTTATTTGGGAATCCAACTGACCCTGAAACTCTGAGGTTTGTACCACTCTTTGCTCTTTAAGGTAAAATTTCTTTTATTATCTTAGAAGAAGCTACACAGCTTAACATATTGCTGTCTGAAAGATACCTGTTTCCTGGATGATCCCTGTTATCGCATGGTGATGTCCAGTTCACATTTCTTGCGTCTAGCTTTAAATGTACGTTTATTAAGCTGTTTGAAGTGTCGGTGAAGAGCTATCCACCATACGTTGACACTTGCAGTGACTATTACTTCTTAAATTCATTATCTTTTTTCCTGAAACATTACTGATTTCTCCTTTTCGGTTGCACCAGTAGTTGAGTAGTCCATCTCTAATTGATGATGTATTTATTTATTGTAATATAAGCTAGCATCATTTGCAGGCGAAGGTGCATGGTTGTGGAAACTCTGGCTGAGAAACATTTTGACTTGGCTTATAGAATGCTTCACGAGTTCGATCTTCCAGGTTACGAATATATCATTCTATTATTTGCGGAGTTGATATAAATAATGATTCTTATTTGGGAACAATGTTTGGAAATAGGATTTGTATAATCTGAATTACTGACTGCCCAATTATTTTCAGTTGTTGGTATTTATGCCGTGTAGCAGCATCCCTTGCAGAGAGGAAAAAAGGTGGCCAATTAACGGAGTTCTTGAAGAACATAAGAGGAACCATAGAAGATGATGAATGGGATCAGGTGATGTGTACTATGATTTTTTGCAGCCTTCAGCTTTGCTTACAGGCTATGAATCTCAGAAAATAATAATACTCCCTGTGATCCGTAAAAGCTGATGCTGACTGTACATAGAAGTTGTACGTGAGCAGTACATTGCTGGCAACATGTATATCGGTTCGGAGGGAGTATATTTTTGCAGTTGTTTGTACTTTAATGGGAGGGAATTTTGGAACTTCGAGTTCTCCTTATTATTAATTACCTGATCAGATGCCGAGCTAACATTTAGTCCTATATACATATGCACTATGTTGATGCGATATTTATTGACTCTGGAATTTTCATCTCATCTATAGTGCTTAGACCTGTAAGCTATATAAATACACTATGTTCATACGACATTCTTTGAGTCTGGAGTTCACTACTTATCCAATGTGTCACATGTCACTCTGTATGTCCAGTTAAATTCCAATGTTCCAGCATGTTTCATTGGTCATTCAGGAAATTCAATAAGTCATTGCCAGTAAAAAATGTGTAGATGATGCTCTAGATTTTCGTTTCCAATAGGAAAACATGCTATATCATTATCTCAGTATATGACAACTGTGTAAGATCCTTTTTCTGGCTGAGATTTCTGTATGAGAATTATCTAGGTGGAATGCTCCGCTGATGTGTTTGTTCACTTACTTTTTAATAGGTTCTGGGCGCTGCTATAAATGTCTATGCTAACAAGCACAAGGAAAGGCCAGATCGACTTATTGACATGCTAATCAGCAATCACAGGTATCAATAATGGTGTTTTTTTTCCATATACATCTTACTAGCTATGATCAGCAATTGCAGTTATTGTGTTGAACTATGAATTCATTGTTTATCAGCGATTGGACTATATCCTCTTGCTTTATTAGCGTTATCATGTAATTCATTCCTCAAGTAGGGTATGTTAATGGTGCTGTGTATGGGAAGTACAAACAACACTGTCCTCCCTTCGCTTTTGGATTTCAACTCAACTGCATATTGCACAAATGTGCAACTGCATCTTCCTGTGCTTTGGTTTTCAACTCAACCGCAACATTTTTATAGTTATAGGCAGGTCTCTTCAAAAGAGAAGAGCGTAAAGTTCATAAGTGTGTGTCTGCACGTTACATCTTTTCCACTATAATCATCCCCAAAAGTCACTATCAAGTACTTGTTACCAAACCAAGGTTTTCGAGTCGACTAGTCGTTCTGGGGTGGCGACATGAGTCTAGCAATAGGTACAGATGTACAGTCAAATCAACATGAGTCAAGCAATAGGTACTAGTATAAAATACCATAGTATAGGTAGGTCTCCAAAAGAGAAGAAAGTAAAGTTCATAAGTGTGTCTGTAAGTTACACCTTTTCGACTATAATCATCCCCAAAAGTCACTCTATCAAGTACTTGTTACTGAACCAAGGATTTCGAGTCGACGAGTCATTCTGAGGTAGTGACTCATAGACTAGTCCTGACTAGTCAAGTCCACATGAGTCAAGCAATAGGTAATAGTCAAATCGACATGAGTCAAGCAATAGGTACTATAAAATACCATAGTATATACTTAGTAATAGTCTACGAGGGAGAGTTTTTTTTTGAGAGCTTCTATGAAGGAGAGTTGGTGGAGGATCCTGGGAGCAGCAACAGCCGGTAGAGGAGCAGACTCATCGGCGGAGGAGCAGACCAGCAGCAGCAGCGGGTGGAGGGAGAAGCATAACAGCAGCCACGACAACCAGGTAAGGAGCCTCGGAGCAGCAGCAGCCGGTGGAGGAGCAGACCAGGAGCCAGGAACAGGAGGTGGTGCCATGGGCTTGCTGTGGCACCGGCCGCCAGCCTCGTGGCGGTGTCAGCAGCCAAGAGAGAGCACTCGGTCGCAGTAGCCAGGATGGAAACTAGGGCTCGATCTAGGTTTCATGGAGGAAACTGGGCAAGCAATACGACTCAAAAAACTGAACTAGTCTAGACTAGTCAAATGAGTCGTTCGACTCATCCAATTAGTCAAGTCGAGGCAATGAGCCAACCTCGGAGTTGCGAGTCGTCGACTAGTCACTCGACTTGAAAACCTTGTACCAAACCCAAATTCTCAGAACTGTTAGGCAGACAGTGGGCACCTCTTGCATGCTTATGACGACCTGTAAATAAACGTTATCTCAGACATAAACACACATGATTCTGTACTGGAACAACTCCTTTTCTCACCCTTTCTTGACTGTTCGTGATTTTTACAGGAAAGTACTTGCCTGCGTTGTTTGCGGCCGTCTGAAAAGTGCATTCCAAATAGCCTCACGAAGTGGAAGTGTTGCTGATGTTCAGTATGTTGCCCATCAGGTCAGTTATCTTGGCAGATCTACATATGCATTCTACTGATGATCAAATTTACATGTGTTCCTTTGCATGCGTCCATTAAAACCAGAGGTCAATTCAGTAAATAAATGGGAACGGTCCCTTAATGATAGGATTAGGTCTATTTTGAACTCTGGTCATTAACTGTTTTGGACCTGTCTTCAAGCCGAACTGTATCCTGAAAAGTGAAAAATTATAACAGATGTGACCCTTAAATCCGAGGGAATAAAAAGAAGTCAATTTGACATATAACAACCACATGACTGAATCAATGTGACTGAAACTATTACTCTGTCGCCCTCTGCACTTTAGTTTATTCTGTTTCCTGACTCTTGTATTCTTCTTTCACAGGCATTACATGCAAATGCATTGCCGGTTCTTGATATGTGCAAGCAATGGTTGGCTCAGTACATGTAACTAAAGTGTTCTGACCCCATGGATGCCGAGGAAGGATTTAGATCATAACGAAGAAAAGAAAACGTTGACCCAATCTTTGTTCTCTGGGCCTACCAATGTTTGTGCAGAGAGCAAATTCAGAATGAGGAGCAAACGGGGCCAAGGCGTACAATTCTTCCTCGTATCAGCGCATGTGCGTATGCGGATGTGTTTGTGTATATATGCTCTTGTGAGCGGCCTTGATTCATTCGCATATGGGAGTGCATGCATGTTTGATCTGTGGTGTAAATTTTGTAGTTCCATTGCCTCCATCGAGCATGATGAGCAATTCTACACTGAGAGGTTGGCAACCCAGAAAGAGGCCAGTGCCTGCTTTAGTAGCCGTTTGCTGTATAAAGTTTAGGTGTCCCTTTTTTTGCAGGGAAAGTTTTGGCTGAACCTTGATCCTTTTTTGTTTGGGTGGTCATATGCTCAGTTATTTAAATTGTATAGCAAAACAGTTGTACATGTACCGTGCCATCTGAAGCAGCAGTTGTGAATCCATGGTTTTTTATCACACGAAAAGGAATAATAATAATGACCTCAGCATCTGGTCCTTGCGTAGATTGTTTATACTACGGAGTTGGGATTGACCATGTATATGTTCCGTTGGACATGATCATACTTTGAGAAACCAAACTTTAAGTTTGAGATATGGTGAGAACTAGGCAGAGGCCTAGTGGTAGGAGGCACAGTGGTGCATCCTGTTGGCCAGAGTTTGAATCCTGTCAGGAGCGAATATTTGGCATCTCACGCAGGTGGGATTCTTCTATAAAATTAAGCCACCGGGGCTAGTCCTGGCTGGTCTCGAAAAGTTTGAGATATGGTGGCTAGATTGAGAGGTTTGCACTGCACGGGGTTAGCAAAGGAAACTTGGGCTAGTCCTGTGAGTTGAAATTTAATAGATCGGGCAAGTGCTGGAGTTCTAACAAGTTGGTTTGTGGAACTGATCTAACGAGTATGGATACGACTATATGGGACTGGAATAGAGTGTCAATTTGACTCCGGCCTCCATGCAGCTCGGTTTTCGAAAAGGTTGAAAATGCTATTTTGAAGTTTCAAAAATTCTGTGGATATGTAGAAATGTGATTTGGCCTCCCTGGCTCCCTGGAGCTAGGTTTTCTAAAAAGTTGAAATGCTATTTTGAAGGTTCAAGAAATTCTATGGATATGTAGTAATATGATCTACACCTTCGTATTTGCTACTCTAAATAATACTCCCTTGTATAAAAAATGTAATATTTCTAGTCTTTTTGGTTTTGTACTGATTCATATGTATGTAGACATATTTTTAGGTGTTAATTCACTCATTTAGGAACGAATCAGGACAAAACTAAAAAGGTTAGAAAGTCTTATATTTTGGTAAGAGGGGAGTACTGCATAGTTTGGGAATATAAAAGTTACACAAGTACAACATGTGGATGTATATCTTTTACCAATTAGTTTCTATTTCTGAAAATAAGGTGCTTGAAACTTTTACATAAAGAGCTCTAGGGGAGCCGTGGCGGACTTTTTGGGCTCTTACATAAAGAGCTCTAGGGGAGCCGTGGCGGACTTTTTGGGCTCTCTCATCCAGAGCGGCACGTTGTAGCTGGCTCCGTAGCCCTGCCCGCGGGCGGCGCTGTATTAGCTGCATCTCCAGTCGTCCCCCTCCCCCCCCCCCCCCCAGGTTTTGGTGCGGCGCCTTTTTGCGTTAGCGCCGGCGCAAACTAAAACCTGGGGGAGGGGGGGGGGGCGAATTTACCAGCCGTTCGGTGCCCCAGGAAAACCACACGGCAATATAATTTAAAAGTTCTTGTTCCCGCCCCAAAAAATAGCCCGAGTTCGACGATCAAAGCAGCCACAGTTGGGCGATCATTACAAAAAAAACGCCACAGTTGGGCGATCAAATAGTTTCGATCAAGCCACAGTTGGGTGATCTGGTGAAACGGCCACATTCGGCATTCTGCTGATGCACATATCAGATAGAGGCCGGCGACGCCACGGCGTCAGAGTCAACGTCGATGGACGTGGTGGTCGGAGCTGGCGCAGAGCTCGGAGTGCCAGCAGTCTCAGTGGCCTCCAGGTCGACGTCGATGGGCGCGGTCGGCGGAGCATGGGTCGGAGTGGACGTAGGGTCGGCGGGCGACATCTCGGCTGGACTGGTCGAGCTCGTGTCGACTAGGCTGGCGGAGCTCTTGTCCGTCGGAGTGGCGTAGCTCGTATCCGTCGGGGTCGGGGCCGGTGCCGGGCTGATGTCGCTGAGGATGAGGCGGCGCTGCGTCATGAACTATGTCCTCGCCTCAGGGTCCATCGAGGCCGGATCGCCCCCCATGAGCAAAGCGAGGTCGTGGTTCCTCTTCTTTGCCACGGTGCCGGTCTTGAGGAGGTCGATCTTTACATTGGAGTTGTCCATGAGCGCCTTCCACCTCTTATTGGCGGTCTCCTCCTTCTTGGCAGCGTGGGTCTGAGCGTCGACGATGCAGGTCTCGAGGGACGCCTAGAGCTTCGCCACTGCAGGCGCGGCGTAGTGTTAGTAGTACCGACGGCTGACAAGCGGGATTTAACCAGGTTCATGGCCCTTGAGTGAGGTAAAACCCCTACGTCTTGCTTGTCTGTATTGATGATGTGAACAATGGAGCTACAAGGGCCCCGACGAGTTGTTGATCTCGCTAGGGTTTTGGTGTTTGAGTATTGCATGTCCTTCATCGGTCACCCTCCCAGCCTTTATATAGGAGGCTGGGTCTCGGGTGCGTAACCGACTAGGATTACAGATAAGGAAACTTAACCGACTATGCCTAACTTGGGAAGCAATCCTTCGTATTAGGCCTCCCTTCGTGGGCTTCAATGGACCATTGATAATTGAGGTTTAGTCATCACGTGCACCAGGTACCCTCATGGTAGGGTACCCGAAGGATATAACCTCGTCATTAGCCCCCGAGTGCTTGTCTGACTCAAAGAATCGGGCATGGACTCAAATAGTGCACGCCATACCTTTTTGTACCTGTGCTTTTTATGAGTCTGAGTGTCTATGTAGATAATATCTTACGTAATAATTATGTTGATTGCTGACTGTGATTTATGATTGTCAAGGGATAATGACTTAGTAGGCCCAGTTCGCTCGACGGATCGGGACCAGTTAACTGCACATTTGGGCAAAACCTTACTAGCCTTCAACAAACTCGAGTCCCCGGACTCGAATCTGGAACATACTGGTCAGACTCGACTCAGGCCGTTGAGGTCTTACTGAATCGTTCTGCAGTTTTAACTTTGATACCCAACGCGTCCGTCAGAATTTTTCATCATGTCTGCCGACACAGAAAGTTTTAAGGATTAACACTACAGGAGTGGTCCCTAGCCTAGCTTGACTGATCGGCGGGTCTTACCTTTGCATTTGCGTATGCAGCATCCGAAATATTTACGACTGGCGTAACTCGGGAATTTGTGGAATATGATTTTTGTGCCATGTTGTCCGTAATAGCTGAGTCGAGTCATATGTCGACTGATGTTTTTGCCTTTATTCTATCGGGTGCGCGACAGCGCTCCCGATGGGAGTAGCCCCCAAGATTGTGCTTTATTGCTTGCAATGGAGTATAATCTCAAATTCTTTTATATTATGCACATGTTAGTCGAAGATATTTGTATACGCTCCCGATGGGAGTACTATATTGTAGTCGACGAACTGTCGAGTGTACTATGTTACCTTAGATGACAGACGAATTGAAGGTCATGTGTTTACTCCAGTCGAGTGACTCTTCGAGTGTCGTTTTTGGTATCCAACGGTTGCTTTTTTTATGACATCATGTGTGACGTTGTTGGCGTGCATGCAGAGTCTTGACAAGACGTATCGAGCATGGTCCCACTGTCAACGTTTGACTGCAGAGGACGCCGCTTCGGTTCTTATTTGACCGGACGTGGCGAGATTATCGCTGCGCAATTATGGTTTTCTCTTTTTACGTGCGTAGTGGGCGGCGTGGCTTGCGACGGTTGTGCTCCATGCGTGCCACGTGTATGGCCGGATCTGATTACTGGTAGCGCCTCTTCGCATCAACGGCTGTGATTGTGCGCAGCTTGCGGTAAATAGAGGGGCGGTTTTTGGCAGAGTTTTTTACTTGCCATTTGCTTCCCCTGTTTTCATCTCATCTTCCTCCTTGCGCCTCCATCTCCATTTCCTCTGCGCCCAGAACTTTTGCACTCCCCACCAGCCATTGCTCCGATGAAGAGCTTTAAGCACGCTGTTGCTGCCCAGGCGTCCACCGCGGCCGACGCGGGGTCGAAGAAAGGGAGAAAGGGCGCAACCGATGCGTCCACCTCTGCCGCCGGCCTCAAGAAAAGCTCCGGGGACTGGATGAAGTCCACAATGAGGGACAAGCATCTCCTCCAACTCCGGCAGAAGGGTCTGCTGCCTCCTGAAGAGCAGCTGGCGGTCCGCGTTCCTTCGAACAAGGAGGTACTCCCCAAACCTTGTGCTAACGAGCGCGTTTGTTTTGCGGAGTTTCTACCTAGAGGGTTTTCGCTTCCACTCCACGATTTTGTTCATGGCCTTATGTATGCCTATGGGGTGCAAATCCACGATTTCACCCCAAATGGTATCTTGCACATCGCCTGCTTTATGGTTTTGTGTGAGTGTTTTCTGGGGGTTTCCCCAGATGGGCTCTCTGGAAGTCTATCTTCCTTGTGCGCCCCAACGTCGGAGGCGGCCGCACCTATCCCGTCGGTGGATTTGGGATCCAGGTGCGGAACGACACTCGCTACTTCAACCTGAAGGCAGTCGGCTCTGCCCAAGGGTGGAGAAGCAAGCGGTTCTATGCCCGCTTCGACCAAGAGGTGCTCCCTGCCTTTTCAGTTGGCAAACCTCTGCTAAAAACCATGGCCTGGGAGCATCCTCTGTCGACTGAAGAACAAGCAGAGGCGGCTCCTCTTCTGAAGCAGATTGGCGACATGCTCGGCATTGTTACTGGTGTCCACTTGATTGGCACCTTTGTCAAGCTGCGGGTGTGGCCTCTTCGCGCCCGAGCTCACCCTATGTGGCAATACGAAGGTCCACTCGATGCCATCCGGATGATCGAGGAGGAGTTGTCGAAGAATGAGCTGGACACTCATGTGAAATCCATCGCCAGCATCAAGACAACTGACCCATGCAACCTCAACTGTCCTGTCACCCCATATGGGCCTGACAGGCCTTTACCCGAGGTAAATGTACCTTCTTTGTATTTTAGCTTCTTTTGGATTTTGTCTTTCTTTTGCGTTTGCATCTGTAACTTTTGTATTTTGTTCTTTGCATGTGTTGGGGCACTCGACTGCTTCAGCCCTTCCCCCTCTTCCTGAGTTAGGCCCCACTTGTGAGGTGGCGCTACAGGAAGAGGAAGCACAGTCGACCAATTCTCCCCTTCCCTAAGCTCACACTTCTGCTACGGAGGAGGTCGACCAACAGGTTGACGAGGTGCAGAATGAGAGCGTGCCTGCGACTGAGCCCGAGGCTAGTGCTCGTCTACTCAAGCGGCGGTGCCTGGTCAAAGGTACGCCCAACACTTCTGGTTCTCACTCGGAGGAGGCGGAGCTAGAAGATGATAGGAATTCGGGTACATCCCCGCATGTCCCCACCGCTCCTCTGAACATATCTCCTCTGGATTCCCACCCTCCAAAGTCGAGTGTGGCTGCCCCATTTGGAGGCCTCGTTTTCCCAGAACTCGACACGGACGAGGAGGAACAAAGGTTTGATTTTGACTGACGCGCAGCTTCGTGCTTTGTATGATTTTTTTTCTTATGCTGCTCTTTTCTGGTTATGTTTAGCGCCGGGACTAGGCGTCCTCCTACTTCTCCAGCTTCAGTAGTGGTGACTCTGGAGGTTCCAAAGGTTGCACCTGAACTTGCTCAATCCACCGCCGTGATCAACACTGGCGAGGTGAACACTGCTTCGGGTGCAGCAGCTCCGAATGTGGAGAAGCCTTCTTCTGAGGCTGAGCCATGGAGTACCCACGTAAGTATTTTGTTCTTTTGATCAGTGTTGTTCATGAATAGTTTATTCGACTAAGATTTTAATTTGTTCTCGCAGCCCTTCTTCCGCAACATGGTGGAATCGGGGAAGTCTTTCTTCCTGGTGGAGCAAGAGAGAAATACTCTTTGCTCTGACCTCACGCAGCTCAGCCCGTACGTTTGCTTTGTTACTTCGAAAGTTTTTTATGGTGGTTTGACTCTGCTATTTTTGAATTATGTCTGCCCAACACAGGTGACAAAAAGTCAGCTGAGGACCGGGTGAAGGAGCTGGAGGGGGCACTCGCTGCTCAGCAAAATGACTCGAAGAAAGCGCTGGATGCCACCAATGAATCGGCTATGCCGCGTGAAAAAGAGTATGCTGAGCGGCTATCAAACCTCGCCCGAGGCATCAGAGGTTAGCAAAAAATCTCTCCTTTTATTTCTTCTTCTATAGTTTTTTGACTGCTGTGTTGAGAATTTCCCATTCTCTTTGATTTTTTGAAGGAGCGATTGGTTTGCCAGCACCTGCAGACGTGGAGAGTGGCGATTTGTCACTCGGCCATGTTATGGGGGATCTTGATGCCATGGTTGCCCAAGCAAGGAAGCACTCGCCAAGTATACGGGCACCCTCGGTGCCGTCCATAAGGAAGTCTTCCCTTCATCTGAAGTTCCATAGACTGTGGACGAATTTGCTAACAAGCTTGGTCCGGGGACTTCAACTATGGCGAATTTCGCCCGCACCATTACGGTACGCGGCTCAGAGTCCACCCTCAAGCTTCTTATGGGTCATGGGATAGCAGGTGACTTTGAGACAACTCTGTCTGAAGTTCCACGGAAGCCAGACGGGAAGTTGGCCTCTCTGAAGCATGTCATCGAGCCAGCCGCGCGACTGGCTGAAATTTACATTGCCACCATGGAGCGCCAATCGGCGGAAATTGCCAGCCGCAACCGTTGGGCTAGATCAGAGTCTGTCCCGCACATCTAGGGTAGCCGCACCCTTTTGTTTCATGGACTTGTAATTATACTATGAAGCACACAAGTTATGTGTACTTTTGCTACTCATGATGCGAATAGCTTTTGGGATGTATATTATGCTTGAGGTACTGCATTCGTGCGTTTGTGATGGATCTTCTACATCTGAATTTATGTTTTATGCTTTGAACATCCACAGGAACCTGACTTGGGTGGCTCTGCACAGCCTCGCGCTGACACCCGAACACCAGCCCAAGTAGCCAATGATGCCAGGGTGTTGGCATATGCTAAAAAGCGAGTGGCAAAGCTAGAAAAGAGTTGAAGAATGACCAGAATGAGCTAAAGATGCTCAAAGCGATGCCAGCATTTGCCACCCAACGAGAGGATTATGTGCTTGGAGAAGTAGAGATTATAAATAGGCAACTCGATTGTGAGTACAATTCTTGCTTGTGTTTATAAGTTTTTTATATTCTGCTTGCTGACTCGATTTATATTTTGCAGGTTTTATCTCCAACTTCCAGGCTGAGCAAGAGCGTATTGATGAACAACTGAATAACGCGACTGACGACCCAGCAATAGACCGTCAGTATTTCTGGCTTGATACATATCGAGCTCGCAAACTCGCTACCTTGATGGATCGAGTGTGGCAGAGGGCTCTACTACTCGTGTCATGCAGGGTAGTACTTATTCGAGTCAACCACTTACTGTTCCCAATTGGTCCACAACCACAGGGGATCCATGCCTTGGTTGACCTTTTTCGTTCATCAGGTCCTATCCAAGAAGCGATAACTCAAAAGGTTGTGCTTGGAGCCAATGCTGCTATGGCGTATGCTCGCAGTCGAAAGCCAACCTTGGTGCTCCCTCCACCCGCAGTTGGTTCATTTCTGTCTCAAGAAGATCTTGATGGCACGAATGCTTCTGCAGAGCAACTAGTCGAGCGTTGCCACACTCAACTTATTGGCCCTCCTGTGCCCATCAAGGACGAGCCAATGGATTAGAGCTATTTTGTATTTTTGTTTATATGAAGGGGGAGCAGCCCTCGAGTGTAAATATGATACTTGTATATATTATGAGCAGCCCCCGAGCGTGTTGAGTGGGGTGTATAAAACAATGTATGATGAACTTTTTATTTATCCAGCCCCCGAGCGTGTTGAGTGGGGTGTGTGAAAGTTTTATCCAGCCCCCGAGCATGTTGAGTGGGGGTGTGTGAATATTTTTATTGCGAACGTATGTTATACCCAGCCCCGAGCACTCGACTGCGGCTGGGTTATTCTGTTTGTAAAAATTTTGTGACTCAACCCCCGAGTATTTGAGCGGGGTGTGAGTTGTTATGTTTATGAACGATAGTTTTTTATGACTCAGGCCCCGAGCGTTCGGGTGTGGTGAAAGAAGAAAATATGCTAGGAATTCATGGAGGAACACTTTTCTTTATTCCAACTATTGTTTCTGACCAGCAAGCCACCTCATTAAAAAATCTTCCAGTACCCTTAGGTACCTGGTAAGGGAAAGAGTGCGTCTGAAACCTGCTGACCCTTTGACATTATGCGCTATTACATGAGAGACTAGGAAGCCTAAGCGTAGAAGCGGCGCAGATGCGCCACATTCCATGGGTTGTGTGATAGTTCTCCTGTCTTCACGTGCTTCAGTCGATAGGCTCCACCATCGATGACCTCCGTGATGATGAAGGGTCCCTCCCATGGGGAGGCGAGCTTGTGCACCTTCTTCTGCTTCAGTCAAAGTACTAGATCTCCCACCATGAACGATCTTCTGCGCAGTCAACGACTATGATAGTTACGGAGATCCTATTGGTACACAGCTGTGCAAGCAAGTGCCGTGTTGCGTGCATCTTCGAGCAAGTCAATAGCATCCTCGAGTGCTTCGTTTGCATCATCTTCATCGTATGCCTTGACTCTAGGTGCACTGAACTTCACATCTGATGGCAGTATTGCCTCTGCACCGTAGACCATGAAAAATTGTGTGAATTGTGTTGAGGCATTTGGAGTTGTGCGTAAGCTCCATAACACCGAGGGGAGCTCGTCGACCTAGGCACCCGCAGCCCTTTTGAGTGGCACCAGTAGACGCTTCTTGATTCCGCTGCACACGAGTCCATTGGCTTTTTAGACTTGGCCGTTGGATTGTGGATGTGCCACAGATGCGTAATTGAGCGTGATGTCTTGCTCTTTGCAGAAGGAGCGGAACTCTTTAGCCGTGAAGTTTTTGCCATTGTCAGTTATGATGCTGCTTGGGACACCGAAGCGATACATGATGGATCTTATGAAGTTGACCGCTGTAGACGCAGTCGAGCTTGTGATAGGAACTTCTTCGATCCATTTTGTGAATTTGTCGACCGCCACCAGTAGGCGAGTATGTCCTCCAGGCGAAGATTTTTTGAGTGGTCCAACCATATCAAGCCCCCATTGGGCGAAAGGCCAGGCCAATGGTATGGTCTTCAACACCGATATGGGTGCATGAGGTTTAGTGGCGAATTTGACACCTGATGCACCTTTTGACTATGTCTTCCACGTCCTTGAGTGTTGTAGGCCAGTAAAACCCTGCTCGAAAGGCTTTGGCTACGAGGGATCGACTGCTGGCATGATGCATGCAGGTACCTGCATGAATATCTCCAAGTATAGCTTTGTCGTCCTCGAATGCTATGCATCTTTGAAACATACCTGAGACGATGCGCTTGTACAACTCACCGTTGATTATGGTGTATGCTTTGGATCATCGAGTAACACGCCGTGACTCGGTTATGTCGTCAGGTAGCTCGTTGCGGAGTATGTATGCCAGGAAAGGCTGGGTCCAAGTTGGCTCGATGAGGAGTACTTCGACTGGTGGGTCCTCTGTGCTAGGCGCCTTGTCCTTGGATGTGGTAGTCGATGCAGGTGGAGGCCGTTTCTCCTTGATGGATCTGTGCTCGATTCGCTCGAGGAAAACGCCTTCTGGTACTTCTGCTTTGGTGGAGCCAATGTTGGCTAGCTTGTCCGCTTCCTCGTTGCTTTCTCGCCCAATATGCCGTAACTCGCAGCCATCGAATCCTCCTTCCAGTGTGTTGTAAAGGTCACAGTAGGCGATCATACTGTCTGCTATGGCATCGCAGGCCTTCATTGTTTGCTGCACAACCAAGTTGGAGTCGCCATAAATCATTAGCCGAGTGCACCCCAGAGCCTTGGCCATTCGCATGCCATGGATTAGGCCTTCATATTCAGCCTCGTTGTTTGACGGGAACTCGAAGTCCATCTGCAGGACATAGCTAAGCTTGTCGCCTTTGGGTGATATGAGTATGACGCCTGCTCCTGCACCCTCGTTCTTCGTGGACCCATCAAAGTACATGGTCCGGGAGTTGGATACGTCAGGCACTCCTGGCAGTTGAGCTTCGATCCACTCGGTTGTGAGTTCAGGCAGGACTTGCGCTTTGATGGCCTTCGGGTGCTCGTACTTGATGTCTCATGGCCCCAGCTCGATGAGCCACTTTGCGACTCTCCCAGTTGCATTGGGGTTTGTGAGGATGTCACCGATTGCAGACTTGCGGATCACTGTTATCGGGTGTTCTGAAAAGTAGTGCGTTGATACGTCTCCAACGTATCCATAATTTCTGATGTTTTATGCTTATATTATACCAATTTCTACAAGTTTTATTTACACTTTATATCATTTTTATGCATTTTCTGGGACTAACCTATTAACAAGATGCCACAGTGCAAGTTCCTGTTTTCTGCTGTTTTTGTATTCCAGAAAAGTTGTTCTGGAAATATTCTCGGAATTGGACGAAACAAAAGCCCAGTGCCCTATTTTTCTGTCACGTACACGGAGTCCGGAGGAGAAACGAAGACGGGCACCGAGGCGGCCTCACCACATGGCGGCGCGGCCCCACCTTCTGCCGCGCCATGATGTGGTGAGGGCCCCTCGGGTGCCCACCGACGTCGCCCCTTCGCCTATATATTCATCTATTCCGGAAAACCCTAGACACCCGAGTCATATTCCACGAAAAGTTCCAGAGCCGCCGCCGCCGTCAACCCTAACTCGGGAGGGTTCTGAAGCTCTTCCCGACACTCTGCAGGAGAGGGGAATCATCACCGGAGGGCTCTACATCACCATGCCTACCTCCGGAGTGATGTGTGAGTAGTTCATCATTGGACTATAGGTCCATAGCACCAGCTAGATGGTTGTCTTCTCCTCTTGTGCCATCATGTTTAGATCTTGTGAGCTGCCTATCATGATCAAGATCATATTATTGTAATGCTACATGTTGTGTTTGCTAGGATCCGATGAATATTGAGTACTATGTCAAGTTGATTATTGAATTATCATATGTATGTTATTTATGATCTTGCATGCTCTCCGTTACTAGTAGATGCTCTGGCCAAGTTGATGCTTGTAACTCCAAGAGGGAGTATTTATGCTAGATAGTGGGTTCAGTCTCCATTTAATCTGGGGGAGTGAGAGCAACCTCTATGGTTGTGGATGTGCTGTTGCCACTAGGGGTAAAACATCGATGCTTTGTCTAAGGATAATTTATTGCTTACATTATGCACTTACTTAATGCAATAATATGTTGCTTGCAACTTAATACTGAAAGGGGTGGGATGCTAACCTGAAGGTGGATTATTAGTCATAGATGTAGTTGGATTATGGTCTATGAATCATGTTGTAATGCCCACATAAATCTCATAGTAGCCATCATGACTTCTACATGCATTGTTATGCACTTCTCTATTTTGTCAATTTCCCAACTGTAATTTGTTTACCCAACATGTCAGTTATTTATTATGGAGAGACACCGCTAGTGAACTGTGGACCCCGTTCCATTCTTTTACATTGATAATACAGCCTACTGCAAACATTGTTTCCTTTCATTCTCTACAAACAAACATCATTTTCCACACTATACGTCTAATCCTTTGTTTTCAGCAAGCCAATGAGATTGACACCCTCACTGTTAAGTTGGGGCAAAGTATTTTGGTTGTGTTGTGTGCAGGTTCCAAGTCAACCGCTAGGACTTCCCCTTCGACGCAAGCACTTTTCTGGAAGCTCTTGCAGTCCCAACAAGACACCACTTTTTCTGGCGCCGTTCACACCTTCAGAAGTGTCTTCATCTCCTACTGGTTCGATAACCTCGGTTTCATACTGAGGGAAAGCTTGCTGCTACACTCATCATACCTTCCTCTTGGGGTCTCCCAACGAACGTGTGCCTTGCACGTATCAAGCATTTTTTCTAGCGCCGCTGCCGGGAAGAGGAAGCAATTCGGATTCAGCAGACTTGTACCTTCCCTTCAACAACACTTTTTCTGGCGCCGTTGCCGGGGAGGTCAAGCCTTCTGCAAGGGGAGTCTCTCACTTCCAATCTTTTACTTTGTTATTGTCTTGCTTAGTTTATTTTTATTTTGTCTTGTTTCCTTCTTTTTATCAAAAACACAAAAAATTAGTTACTTGCATTTATTTTTATATTTCGGTTTTGTCTTATTTTTGCTAAAATGAGTACTCCTGAGAACACCAAGTTGTGTGACTTCACTAGCACAAATAATAATATTTCATATGCACTCCTATTGCTCCACCTATTTCTAAAGCAGACTTTTATGAAATTAAACCTGCTCTGTTAAATCTTGTTATGAAAGAGCAATTTTCTGGTGTTAGTACTGATGATGCTGGTGCTCACCTTAATAATTTGTTGAACTTTGTGAGATGCAAAAGTATAAGGATATAGATGGAGATATTATTAAACTGAAATTATTTCCTTTCTCTTTGAGAGGAAGAGCTAAAGAATGGTTGCTATCTTTGCCTAGAAATAGTATTGATTCATCGACTAAATGCAAAGATGCTTTCATTGGAAAATATTATCCTCCTGCTAAGATTATATCTTTGAGAAGTAGCATTATGAATTTCAAACAATTTGATATGAGCATGTTGCCCAAGCATGGGAGAGAATGAAATCATTGGTAAAGAATTGTCCTACCCATGGACTGACTGCTTGGATGATCATCCAAACCTTTTATGCAGGACTGAACTTTTCTTCAAGGAGCCTTCTTGGATTCAGCTGCTGGAGGTACCTTTATGTCCATCACTTTGGGTGCTGCAACAAAGCTTCTTGATGATATGATGATTAATTATTCTGAATGGCACACCGAGAGGACTCCCAAGGTAAGAAGGTAAATTCTGTTGAAGAAACCTCTTCCTTGAGTGATAAGATTGATGTTATTATGTCTATGCTTGTGAATGGTAAATCTCATGTTGATCCAAATAATGTTCCTTTAGCTTCATTGGTTGCCCAAGAAGAGCATGTTGATGTGAACTTCATTAAAAACAATACTTTCAACAACAATGCTTATAGGAATAATTTTGGTAATAACAATTATAAGCCTTATCCTTCTAATAGTGGCAATGGTTATGTTAATTCTTATGGTAGATCTGGATTGCCTAGTGAGGAAAGGATGCTAGAAATTGAAAGGGCTACTAAGAACTTTATGCAATCACAATATGAGCAAAATCAATTGTTTACTAAAACTATGAATGAACAATCTGTATGTTGAAAAATATAGGACATCAACTTGAAAAATTGAATAGGGAAATTTCTGGGTTGCAAACTAAGATTTCTACTGCTGAAACCGTATTTCATCCATGTCTGAAGCACAAGCTTCTTTAATTAATAAAATGGCAGCCAAACCTGAAACTATTGATAACAATACTTTTGCTACTGCCAATGCTATCCAAGTTAAAATTGACAACAATATTAGGATGTTGGCTGAATTGCATGCTAGGTGGGAAAGAGAAGATAAAATTGATAAAGAGAATAGTATAGCTAGAGTTTGTACTATTACCACCACTAGTAATGCTGAAGTTTCACATGCTAGTAAACCTCCTACTATCAATGGTAACATAATTGGTGTTGGCAATGTTTCTACTACTTCTGCAAAACGTTTAAAATTGCCTAAAACCACTGAAACTGTTCCTGATAAAAGTGCTGAAATTTTTCGAAATATGGGAGACAATGGTTCCATTACCATTGATCATAATGATTTTGATTTTGATGATTGTAATATTTTGAAGTAATTATGTTCTTGCAAAAGCTAGCTAGAAGTCCTAATGCTAGTGCTATAAATATGGCTTTTACAAAACATATTACAAATGCTCTCATGCAAGTTAGGGAAGAGAAATTAAAACATGAAGCTTCTATCCCTAGGAAGTTAGAAGATGGTTGGGAGCCCATCATTAAGATGAAGGTGAATGATTTTGATTGTAATGCTTTATGTGATCTTGGTGCTAGTATCTCTGTTATGCCTAAGAAACTCTATGATATGCTTGATTTGCCACCTTTGGAACACTGTTATTTGGATGTTTATCTTGCTGATAATGCTATGAAGAAACCTTTGGGGAGAATTGATAATGTTCACATTATGGTTAACAATAACCTTGTCCCCGTTGATTTTGTTGTTTTGGACATTGAATGCAATGCATCTTGTCCTATTGTTTTGGGAAGACCTTTTCTTAAACTGTTGGTGCCATTATTGATATGAAGAAGGAAAATTAGGTACCAATTCCCACTCAAGAAAGGTATGGAACACTTCCCTAGAAAGAGAATGAAGCTACCTTTTGATTCTATTATTAGAACAAATTATTTGTTGATGCTTCTTCACTTGGAAACACTTGATTTTCACTTTCTGCGCCTAGCTGAAAGGCGTTAAAGAAAAGCGCTTATGGGAGACAACCCATTGTTTATTTCTGCAATTTTTTTTTATTTGAGTCAAGGAGTTGCTTACTTCTGTAACAACTCCTTTGTATCTTTATTTTATTGCATTGTTGTGCCAAGTAAAGTCTCTAATAGAAAGTTGATGCTAGATTTGGATTTCTGCGCAGGACAGATTTTTGCTGTCCACCGTTTTGAGCTTGTATACTCCAGAAAAATTGAAAATTCTGAAAAAATTCATGCGTGATCCTCAGATATGTACGCAACTTTCATTAGTTTTGAGTTTTCTGATCTGAGCAACTTAAGTGCCTCGAAAAAATTCGTCTTTACAGACTGTTCTGTTTTTGACAGATTCTGCCTTTTATTTTGCATTCTCTCTTTTACTATGTTTGAGTGGATTTCTTTGCTCCACAAAACATCAGTGGCTGTAGCTAATGTCCAGAAGTATTGGTGATGATTGTGTCCTTACAGAACATGTGAATTTTTGATTATGCACTAACCCTCTAATGAGAATTACTCTGAGTTTGGTGTGAAGGAAGTTTTCAAGGATCAAGAGAGAGATGATATAATGTGATCAAGAAGAGTGAAAAGCCTAAGCTTGGGGATGCCCCCGTGGGTCACCCAAGCATATTTCAAGAAGACTCAAGCGTCTAAGCTTGGGGATGCCCAAGGCATCCCCTTCTTCATCAACAACTTATCAGGTCATCTCTAGTGAAACTATATTTTAATTCTTTCACATCTTATGTGCTTTACTTGGAGCGTCTGTGTGCTTTTATTTTTGCTTTGTTATTTTCATTTTCTGAATAAATTGGATCCTAGCATTCTTGTGTGGGAGAGAGACACGCTCCGCTTTTTCATGTGAATACTCGTATTCTTCACTTATATTTGTTGAGTATTCTTGTCTAGCTACTGCAATGCTTTTAGCTCCTGTTTTTCATGCATCTCTTGTTCAGAGCTGTTAGTTCTTGTAGAGAAGTACTCTCTTGTTTCATTGTGAATTATTTGGAGAGTTTTTGTTGAAATAATTGATTGGTGTTTGGTTGGAAACAGAAAATGCTACATGTGGTAGATGGTATATTGAAAAGACATCTATTCTTGTAGATCATTGTCTTGGATAATTTGACTTTGCAATTGTTTTGAGCTCTCAAGTAGATCATGTTTAAGCTCTTGCATCATGTAGTTAAAAACCTATTAGTGAGAACTACCGTAGAGCTTGTTGAAATTTGGTTTGCATGTTTGGTATCTCTAAGGTCTAGATATTTTCTGGTAAAAGTGTTTGAGTAACAAGGAAGACAGTGTAGAGTCTTATAATGCTTGCAATATGTTTTCATGTAAGTCTTGCTGTACCAGTTGATATCCTGTGTTTGCTTCAAACAACCTTGCTAGCCTAAACTCTGTACTGAGAGGGAATGCTTCTCGTGCATCCAAACCTTGAGCCAAAACCCATGCCATTTGTGTCCACCATAACTACCTATTATGTGGTATTTCCTGCCATTCCAAGTAAATACTTCATGTGCTACCTTTAAACTATTCAAAAGCTATTATCTCTTATTTGTGTCAATGTTTTATAGCTCATGAGGAAGTTATGTGGTTTTCTCATCAATCTTGTCAGACAGACTTTCACCAATGGACTAGTGGCATATACATCCGCTTATCCAATAATTTTGCAAAAAGAGCTGGCAAATGGGGTGCCCAGTCCCAATTAATTACAACTATAACTGCTTAATTCTCTTCACATGTTTTGCCATGATTTATCAGAAGCAATTTCAAAGTTTTAAACAATTTAAATAGGCACTCCTCCATGGTATGTGATTGTTGGAAGGCACCCGAGGATTCGGTTAGCCATGGCTTGTGTAAGCAAAGGTTGGGAGGAGTGTCACCAATTTATAAAATGTGCATGTGTAAACAAAAGAGAAGAGGGATGATCTACCCTTGGGTAGAAATAACGTCCTTCATGGGAGCCGCTCTTGAAAGTCTGGTGACAAGGGGGTAGAGTGCCCACTGCCATTCGTTGACAACAACAAACACCTCTCAAAAACTTATTTTATGCTCTCTATATGATTTCAAAAACTTAAAAAGCTCTAGCACATGATTTAATCCCTGCTTCCCTCTGCGAAGGGCCTTTCTTTTACTTTATGTTGAGTCAGTTTACCTACTTCTTTCTATCTCAGAAGCAAACACTTGTGTCAACTTTGTGTGCAACAATTCTTATATGCTTACTTATTGCACTTATTATATTTCTTTGTGTTGACAATTATCCATGAGATATACATGTTGAAAGTTGAAAGCAATTGCTGAAACTTAAATCTTCCTATGTGTTGCTTCAATGCCTTTTACTTAGAATCTATTGCTTTATGAGTTAACTCTTATGCAAAACTTTTTGATGCTTGTCTTGAAAGTACTATTCATGAAAAGTTTTTGCTTATATGATTCAGTTGTTTACTCTTTATCTATTTGTTAGCAAACTATAGACCATTGCCTTGAGTCACTTCATTCATAACATGAGCCTTGCAATATTATTTGATCAAGATTGTGTGTAGCATGTCTCCTCAGAAATTATTTTGTTGTTATCGTTTTACCTACTCGAGGACGAGTAGAACTAAGCTTGGGGATGCTTGATACGTCTCCAACGTATCCATAATTTCTGATGTTCCATGCTTATATTATACCAATTGCTACATGTTTTATTACACTTTATATCATTTTTATGCATTTTCTGGGACTAACCTATTAACAAGATGCCACAGTGCCAGTTCCTGTTTTCTGCTGTTTTTGTATTCCAGAAAAGTTGTTCTGGAAATATTCTCGGAATTGGACGAAACAAAAGCCCAATGCCCTATTTTTCTGTCACGTACTCGGAGTCCGAGGAGAAACGAAGACGGGCACCGAGGCGGCCTCACCACGTGGCGGCGCGGCCCCACCTTCTGTCGCGCCGTGATGTGGTGAGGGCCCCTCGGGTGCCCACCGACGTCGCCCCTTCGCCTATATATTCATCTATTTGGGAAAACCCTAGACACCCGAGTCATATTCCACGAAAAGTTCCAGAGCCGCCGCCGCCGTCAATCCTAACTCGGGAGGGTTCTAAAGCTCTTCCCGGCACCCTGCCGGAGAGGGGAATCATCACCGGAGGGCTCTACATCGCCATGCCTGCCTCCGGAGTGATGTGTGAGTAGTTCATCCTTGGACTATGGGTCCATAGCAGTAGCTAAATGGTTGTCTTCTCCTCTTGTGCCATCATGTTTAGATCTTGTGAGCTGCCTATCATGATCAAGATCATATTATTGTAATGCACAAAAAATTGTATCGAATAGTACGTTTGTTAGTATCATAACAAACTGTACCATCAGCAGCTTGTTTTGGTTGCCGGATGCCCTTTTGGAGTCGTGTCCGTGGTGCAGGAGGTGAAGCAGGAGGGTCCGGAGCAGAAGATCCCGGCTCCTCATGTGCAGGGCGCGATGGGCGAGTCGCGGACTGTCGCGTGGCGCTTGGGGCCCTGTCGGTTTGTCCCGACGGGGAGACGGTTGGCTCGTGCGTCTGGACGCCAGTGGGAGACGGTCGCGTGGCGCTTGCGGATTCATCGGGCGCGGAATCTCCGGGTGCTTGTGACGCACTCGATGCGTTTTCCTCGGACGCGGCAGAGGAGGATTCTTCGGCGGCAGAGGAGGATTTCTCGGGATCGCTGCCCCCATCGTTTTCTGGCATGTGACTAGAATCTGTTTCTTATCCGTTTTGGCTTGAATTTTCACCATTTTGCTCTGAATTTTCGGCAGCTGCCTGCACAGGACTAACTGCAGATATGGGTAACAAATATTAGGCATATGATCATCATTATTCGTACCCCTAATGATTGGTTGGATTTGATCGGGAAGAAGGAGATTTTCCTTGCAAAGGAGTGCGCCGGCATTTGGATGGAGAGAGGCAAAAGGAAAAATGTTTTCATCAAATACAACATCACCAGATATATAGACTCGGCCAGTGGAGACATCTAGGCATTTTACCACATTGTGTCGTGGCCAAGGAAGACACATTGTTTTGAGCGGAAAGCAAGTTTGCGAGTGTTGTAGGGACGCAAATTGAGCCAACATGCACAACCGAACACTGATACGTCTCCAACATATCTATAATTTCTGATGTTCCAAGCTTATATTATGCCAATTGCTACATGTTTTATTTACACTTTATAGCGTTTTTTATGCATTTTCTGGGACTAACCTATTAAAACGATGCCACAGTGCCAGTTCCTGTTTTCTGCTGTTTTTGTGTTTCAGAAAAGTTGTTCTGGAAATATTCTTGGAATTTGACGAAACAAAAGCCCATGTCCCTATTTTTCTGTCATGTACATGGAGTGCGAAGGAGACACGAAGGGGACCGAGGAGGCGGCCACACCACGTGGCGGCGCCGCCCCCCCCCCCCTCTGCCGTGCTGTGACATGGTGTGGGCCCCTCGGGGTCTCCACCGACGTCGCCCCTTCGCCTATAAATACATCTATTCAGGAAAACCCTAAATACCCGAGTCATATTCCACGAAAAGTTCCAGAGCCGCTGCCGCCGTCAACCCTAACTCGGGAGGGTTCTGAAGCTCTTCCCGGCACCCTGCCGGAGAGGGGAATCATCACCGGAGGGCTCTACATCGCCATGCCTGCCTCCGGAGTGATGTGTGAGTAGTTCATCCTTGGACTATGGGTCCATATCAGTAGCTAGATGGTTGTCTTCTCCTCTTGTGCCATCATGTTTAGATTTCGTGAGCTGCCTATCATGATCAAGATCATCTTATTGTAATGCTACATGTTGTGTTTGCTGGGATCCGATGAATATTGATACCATGTCAAGTTGAATATTGAATTATCATGTTTATGTTATTTATGATCTTGCATGCTCTCTGTTGCTTGTTGATACTCTGGCCAAGTTGATGCTTGTGACTCCAGGAGGGAGTATTTATGCTAGATAGTGGGTCCATGCCTCGATTTAATCTGGGACAGTGACAGAAAGTTCTAAGGTTGTGGATGTGTTGTTGCCACTAGGGGTAAAACAGCGATGCTTTGTCTAAGGATAATTGTATTGCTTACATTATGCACTTTACTTAATGCAAATAATCTGTTGCTTGCAACTTAATACTGAAAGGGGTGCGGATGCTAACCTGAGGGTGGATTATTAGTCATAGATGCAGTTGGATTACGGTCTATGAATCATGTTGTAATGCCCAAATAAATCTCATAGTAGCCATCATGAATTGTACAAGCATTGTTATGCACTTTTCTATTTTGTCAATTGCCCAGCTGTAATTTGTTTACCCAACATGTCAGCTATTTATTATGGAGAGACACCACTAGTGAACTGTGGACCCCGGTCCATTCTTTTACATTTATAATACAACCTACTGCAAACACTATTTCCTTTCATTCTCTGCAAACAAACATCATTTTCCACACTATACGTCTAATCCTTTGTTTTCAGCAAGCCAGTGAGATTGACACCCTCACTGTTAAGTTGGGGCAAAGTATTTTGGTTGTGTTGTGTGCAGGTTCCAAGTCAACCGCCAGGACATCCCCTTCGACGCAAGCACTTTTCTGGAAGCTCTTGCAGTCCCAACAAGACACCACTTTTTCTGGCGCCGTTCACACCTTCAGAAATGTCTTCATCTCCTACTGGTTCGATAACCTCGGTTTCATACTGAGGGAAACTTGCTGCTACACTCATCATACCTTCCTCTTGGGGTCTCCCAACGAACGTGTGCCTTGCACATATCATGCGTCAACTTCCTCGATGTCATGAATACGGCGTATGCCAGTTTCTGATAGTGTGGGTACCGCTGTTTGTATGGGGAGAGGACCTCGCTCACGTAGTAGACTGGTCTCTGTATGCTCTGTGATTTTCCCTCTTCCATACGTTCGACTACCAGTACGGTACTCACCACTCGATTGGTGGCTGAGACGTACATGTATAGAGGTTTTTTTCTCTGGGTGCCACCAGAATTGGAGGGCTTGTGAGGATTTGCTTGAGATCGGTGAAGGTTGCTTCAGCTTCCGCTGTCCACTCGAACTTGTCGGCCTTCTTCATCAGTCGATAGAGTAGTAGCGCCTTTTCGCCAAGTTTGTTGATGAAGCGGTCGAGTGTTGCCACTCGACCTGCTAATTACTGTACCTCGTGAAGCTTCGTTGGTCTTTTCATGGTGAGGATGGCCTGTATCTTCTCTGGGTCCGCTTCTATTCCATGAGCTGAAACCAAGTATCCCAAGAGCTGCACGGCTGGAACACCGAACATGCACTTCTTGGGATTAAGTTTGATGTGATAACGTCGGAGGTTGGCAAATGTCTCGCGCAGATCCTCGAGTACTGTGCTTTCATCCTTTGTTTTGACAATGATGTCATCGATGTAGACCTGGACGTTGTGTCCAATTTGCTTTTTGAGACAATTTTGCATCATACGCTGGTAGGTAGCACCTGCGTTCTTGAGTCCAAAAGGCATCGTCGTATAGCAGTAGACCACGAGTGGGGTTGTGAACGCTGTTTTTTCTTCATCTTCGACCTTCATTCTTATCTGGTGGTATCCTGAGTATGTGTCCAGAAAGGATAGACGCGCGCACCCAGCAGTGGGGTCGATGATCTGGTCGATGCGAGGCAATGGAAAGTGATCCTTTAGACAACATTTGTTCAGAGTTGTGAAATCCACGCACATCCGAAGGGCATCAGAGTGTTTCTTCTCGACCAATACGGGGTTGGCCACCCAATCTGACTTCTTGATTTCTCGGATGAACTTTGCTTTGAGCAATCTGTCGACCTCTGCTTCTATGGCATCTCTTTTGGGTCCGGAGACGTGACGCGTTGTTTGCTTTACTGGCTTGGCGCCTAGAGTAAGTTGGAGAGAGTGCTCGGCGAATTCCCTAGAAATACATGGCATGTCGACTGGACACCACGCAAATATATCCCAGCTCTCACGGAGGAATTCGACGAGCGCGCTTTCCTATGCGGAGGTTAGACTCGACGACACATTGACTGTCCTGGAAGGATCAGTCGGGTGCACCTGGTGTGTCCTTTTGTCGTTCGTGGCATTGAAAGTTCTGTCGACTGCTTGCTTCTTATGCTCTGGCATGAGTGTTTGATTGTTGGAGAGTGAGAGGTCAGCAAATGTTTGTTCCATCCCAAACATCTCCGAGATTTTGCTGAAGTCTCGGTCGCAAGCATCGGACCTTTGAAAGTTTCCATTGACTGTGATGACTCCTTTGGGTCCTGGCATCTTTAACTTGAGGTACGCATAGTGTGGTACTGCCATGAATCGAGCAAACGTCGGGCGTCCAAGTATAGCGTGATACTGTGATTTCCAGTCGACAACCTCGAACTCAATCGACTCTGTCATGAAGTGACTTGGATCACCGATCGTAACGTCGAGTTGTATTGTTCCCTCTGGGAGGACAGCTTTGCCTGGAACGATACCATGAAAGGTGTTTGTAGATTTTGGTAAGTTTTCGGCTGACCTGTTCATTTTGCGGAGCGTGTCGGTGAAGATGATGTTGATGCCGCTGCCTCCGTCCATGAAGACCTTGGACATGGCATACCCACCAATCTGGGCGTCGAGTACCAGGGCTGCGTGGCATGGTCGATACACTGCTGGTGGGTGGTCCTCCCGGTTGAAGGTGATTGTAGTTTCGGACCCTTTCAGAAAATCTGGCACGGCTGGAGGTGCCATGGCTGCCATGTTGACATGTCGAGTGTGTAATTTCTGCTGCCTATTGGAGGGGCGACCTTTCTGAATCATGTACATCTGCCCCTGGGGTTGAGGGTACTGATCCTCTGTTGCCTGTGGCACATGGTGTATGGCACCCGCAACATGTCCTCCCGCACCAGGTTGTGGTGGAGCTGGAAGTGCCGGGGCTGGTTGTGCTGGTGGTGCGGAGGCAGGGACCGGTTGGGCGGATGCGGGTGCTACCCTTTTGAGTCTGATCATGTAGTCAACCGCCTTTTGGTCGAATTCTCTGCAATTCCTCAGCGTGTGATTGGAGATTAATCTTCCGTCGTCTGCTTTGAACAAGTGGAATCTGCAATGATCATCCATATTTTCGTCGAATGTCCTCTCGGGTTTTGCATCAGTACGTCTGCGCCACTCTTGTCTTTTGTAGTTGCCGCTGCGTTGCTCGCGGTCTCGATTGTCGCGGCGATCATGATATCGACTGTCGCGGCGATCGTCGGGTCGCCTGTCATCCCTTGCTTGATTACATTTGCTTGGGAGAACCCAACCGCCACGAATATTGTTCTATCGTCATCGTTGTAACGGTTTTTGTGTTTGCGCCTCCAATCATCTCTGTAGCTATCACGGCGGTCTCGACCGTCGCGATGGTCATCGTTGTAGCATGGAGAGGAAGGGCGGTTTGCTCGTATTGAATCTTCTCCATCTGCCCACTCAGTTGCTATCTTCATGAGGTTGGCCATGGAGGATGGCTTTTTGCGACCAAGTGCTTCTTTGAAATCCTGTCTTGCGACTCCCATGGTGAAGACATCCATAGCTCTATCTTCGGAGATTGTGCCTACCGAGTTGCGGATGGCGGTCCACCGCTGCATGTACGACCTGAGTGGTTCGTCGTGTCACTGTACGCAAGCCCTCAACTCTTCAAAGGTTTTTGGTCGCTCGCATAGAGGGTCGAAGTATTTGATGAAGTCCTCCCGGAAGTGATCCCAAAAATCGTATGATGATTCGGGTAGCGCTTTGAGCCAGTCGCGGGTTGTGCCTTTGAGCATCAGCTCTATGTGTTGCATTGTTGTTGTTGTTTTATCGCGCAGGCATTCTGATGGTTCCTGTCTGTAGTTAAACTTAGGTGTTGAAGTTAGCCCGAACTTCTTTGGCATTTTGGCCTCGCGAATACGTCGGATGAAGCACCGGGCTCCGCAGGGGCCCATGTCGCGGCTGGAGTCTGAGGCACTGCTGTCAGACCTTTTAGATCTGCTTCTGCTTGATCGACGACGGCTCGAATCTCTCTGTGTGCCGTCTCTTCGAGGACTGTGACTACGACGGTCACGTGATGTGTGTCGCGAGCTGCTTGTGCCGCGCTCCCGACTTCTTCCTGGGGTGCGATTAGCTGGCTGGATTGCCTGTGCCGCCAGTGCAAGCGATTTCATTTGCTAATGATGTAGGGCTACGGTCGGGTCGGCCGCTGGAGGTGTTGTTGCTTTGAGATAAGCTCCGAGTGACAACAGGGCACCCTCGGCTATTTTGGGTACCACCATTCCTTCTTCGTCTACCGTCATGAATCGTTAGGTCCAAGTTATGGGTGATTCCCGATATGTCTTCCTCTGGAAGGTTTGCGAACCTCGATCTGCGCCTGGGGTCTGATCCATCTGTAGAGCTGAGAGAGAGCTGCCTCCTTCGCACACTCGAGATGCTAGCTTGCCTTTTGTGTTCTTCGAGTGTCGCTCTGTAGGCGGAGCGATTCCTGCCAGTTGAAGTACTGGTAGGTCAACATCTCTTTAGGGTTGCGTCTGCTGGGATCATTGTGCACTCCTTGATGAATTTGTCTACTTTTGCTGCTATCTCGGCAGTGATAGTTAGTGTTGCGACCCCATCTGGCATTGTTACCATGCATGGAAATTCCGTAGGCCTGCGGCTGGCAGCTGCCGCTGACGTTTCTGCACTGAACGCGACATAAACCTGATGAGGTATGTGTTAGAATAGATTGATCTCTTGCCATATTTGTAACCGAATATGCTGGGAATATAAAGCATATTCGGATCTCTAGCAATCTTTCCTAATCAAGACCAAATCATGTAATCATACCTTGCCTAGTTTTGGGCCTATATCAACACGCAAACGAGCCGAGTCGAAGGCATCGTTCTCTGCTATCTTTGATATGGTATCAGAGTGGTCTCTTCCGTGACATAAGAACACCACCAAGAACATCAAGAACACCCCAAGAAAAATCGCCAATGGCCACCCCTCCAGCTGCACCGTAGCCTCTCGGAAACCCACCGGGAGAAAAGCTCACCCGGGCAAACTTCTTCCTATGGAAACGCAAGTCCTGCCGGCCCTTTGTGGAGCACGGCTGCTCGGCCTTCTCACCGGCGAGGAAGAGGCGCCTCCGGCGTACGTGAGCATCGACAAGGAGGGGAAGAAAACAAAGGTGTCGAACCTGTCCTATGACGCTTGGCTCGAGAGGGACCAGAAGGCCCTCAGCTACCTCGTCAACGGGCTGTCCAGGGACATCCTCGCTCAGACCGTCGGCATGGAGCACGCCGCGGACGTCTGGGAGCTCATCGCACCAACTTCGCGTCAAGATCCAAGGCCAGCATCGCCAATCTTTGCGGAGCCCTCGCCAACACCCGGAAGGAGTCCATGACGGCGGACCTGTACATCGGCGCGATGCGTGGCTTCGCCCAGGAGCTGGTCTCGGCCGGCCGGATCATCGACGAGGAGGAACTCGTCGCCTTCATCATCAACGGGCTGGATGAGGACTACAACCCCTTGGTGGCCTAGGTCAATGCCATGGAGTCGTGCACGGTGAGCAAATTACATGGTTTAATCTCTGCATATGATATGCGACAGAAAATGCTTTCGGGTGGCAGCCAGAAGAGGTTTGAATCCTCGGCGAATGTGGCAAACCGTGGAGGTCATCGCGGTGGCCACCACCACAGCAACAACAATGGACACTACTACAACAACTACTACAAGAAGAACTACCACGGTCACTATGACAATCGTGGTGGAGATGGAGGCAGAAATGGTGGTGATGGCCGTCGGCCTCCACATGGTGGACACGGGCGCGAACGTGCTCCCTCAAGGTTCCGCGATGCAACCTGCCAGATATGCAAGAAGGTCGGCCACATCGCCAGCACCTGCTGGTGGCGCTATGAGGACGACAATGACAACAACGATGACGAGTACGAGAAGGAGGCGAACATGGCGAACATGGCTTACGGTGTTGATACAAATTGATATCCAGACACCGGGGCCACGGACCACATCATGGCAATCTCGAGAACCTGATGCTACGTGACAAGTATCGTAGCAATGAGAAGGTCCACACAGCAAATGGAGAAGGTATGAATATTATACATATTGGTCATTCATCTATTCAAACCCCAAATCGTGATCTACACCTTAAAAATATTCTTCATGTACCTAGTGCGACTAAAAAACTACTTTTTGTTCATAAACTTGCTATTGATAATGATGCCTTCCTTGAATTTCACCCTTGGCATTTTTTGATTAAGGATCAGGCAACGAAGAGAGTTCTTCTTATCGTGTCATCATCTTCCTCCAAGTCCAAGCAAGTTCATGTCGCCACAAAGCCCACCTACTCAAGGTGGCATAGTCGCCTAGGCCATCCATCTCATTTAGGTCTTCAACATATCCTAAATAAATTTTGTCTTCCGCATTCCAAGCACTCCAGCATTGAAACTATTTGTAATTCATGTCAAATGGCTAAAAGTCATCAACTCCCATATCCTACCTCAACAAGTGTTTCCACCGTTCCTTTGCAACAAATATTTTCTGATGTATGGGGTCCTGCACCCACTTCTGTTGGAAGACATGATTATTATGTGAGTTTTATTGATGATTTTAGAAAATTCACTTGGATATATTTGCTCAAGAAAAATCTGATGTTTTTGAGGTCTTCAAAAATTTCATGCATCTTGTTGAACGCAAGTTTGATAGAAAAATCATCACCATGCAAACGGATTGGGGAGGTGAATATGAGTCCATTTTTTCAAAAACTTGGCACCACTCACCATGTTTCTTGTCCACATGCACATCACCAAAATGGCTCGGCAGAACGGAAACATCGCCATATAGTAGAGGTTGGTCTTGCACTTCTTGCACATGCTTTCATGCCCTTGAAATTTTGGAATGAGGCATTCCTTACAGCCACCTATCTTATTAATCTTGTCCCTAGCAAAGTTATCAATAACACTTCTCCTGCTGAACGCCTCCTAGGTACAACACCTGACTACAAGTCCTTACGTGTGTTTGATGACGTGAAAGTCGCACGTTCGTTGGGAACCCCAAGAGGAAGGTATGATGAGTGCAGCAGCAAGTTTTCTCTTAGTATGAAACCGAGGTTATCGAACCAGTAGGAGATTAAGACACTTCTGAAGGTGTCAACGGCGCCAGAAAAAGTGGTGTTGGAGGGAGTGCTTCCTCTTCCTGACAATGGTGCCAGAAAAAGTGCTGGTGCGTAGGGGAGGTCCTGGCGGTTGACTTGGAACCTGCACACAACACAACCAAAATACTTTGCCCCAACTTGGCAGTGAGGTTGTCAATCTCACCGGCTTGCTAAAAACAAAGGATTAGACGTATAGTGTGGAAAATGATGTTTGTTTGCAGAGAATGAAAGAAAACAATGATTGCAGTAGGTTGTATTATCAGATGTAAAAGAATGGACCAGGGTCCACAGTTCACTAGTGGTGTCTCTCCATAAAGATAACTAACATGCTGGGTTAAAAAATTACAGCTGGGCAATTGACAATATTGAAAGTGCATAATAATAATGCATGTGCAGGTAGTGTCTACTATGAGATTTAATTGGGCATTACAACATGGTACACAGACCACTATCTAGCATGCATCTGTGACTAAATAGTCCACCTTCAGGTTAACATCCGTACCCCTTTCAGTATTGAGTTGCAATCAACAGACTATTGCATTAAGTAAAGTGCATAATGTAAGCGACACAATTATCCTTAGACAAAGCATCGCTGTTTTACCCCTAGTGGCAACAACACATCCACAACCTTAGAACTTTCTGTCACTGTCCCAGATTAAATGGAGGCATGAACCCACTATCTAGCATAAATACTCCCTCTTGGAGTCACAAGCATCAACTTGGCCAGAGTATCAACAAGCAACGGAGAGCATGCAAGATCATAAATAACATAAACATGATAATTCAATATTCAACTTGACATGGTATCAATATTCATCGGATCCCAGCAAACACAACATGTAGCATTACAATAAGATGATCTTGATCATGATAGGCAGCTCACGAAATCTAAACATGATGGCACAAGAGGAGAAGACAACCATCTAGCTACTGATATGGACCCATAGTCCAAGGATGAACTACTCACACATCACTCCGGAGGAAGGCATGGCGATGTAGAGCCCTCCGGTGATGATTCCCCTCTCCGGCAGGGTGCCGGGAAGAGCTTCAGAACCCTCCCGAGTTAGGGTTGACGGCGGCAGCGGCTCTGGAACTTTTCGTGGAATATGACTCGGTTATTTAGGGTTTTCCTGAATAGATGTATTTATAGGTGAAGGGGCGACGTCGGTGGAGACCCCGAGGGGCCCACACCATGTCACAGCACGGCAGAGGGGGGGGTGCCGCCACGTGGTGTGGCCGCCTCCTCGGTCCCCTTCGTGTCTCCTTCGCACTCCGTGTACATGACAGAAAAATAGGGACATGGGCTTTTGTTTCGTCAAATTCCGAGAATATTTCCAGAACAACTTTTCTGAAACACAAAAACAGCAGAAAACAGGAACTGGCACTGTGGCATCGTTTTAATAGGTTAGTCCCAGAAAATGCATAAAAAATGCTATAAAGTGTAAATAAAACATGTAGCAATTGGCATAATATAAGCTTGGAACATCATAAATTATAGATATGTTGGAGACGTATCAGTGTTCGGTTGTGCATGTTGGCTCAATTTGCGTCCCTACAACACTCGCAAACTTGCTTTCCGCTCAAAACAATGTGTCTTCCTTGGCCACGACACAATGTGGTAAAATGCCTAGATGTCTCCACTGGCCGAGTCTATATATCTGGTGATGTTGTATTTGATGAAAACATTTTTCCTTTCGCCTCTCTCCATCCAAATGCCGGCGCACTCCTTCGCAAGGAAAATCTCCTTCTTCGCGATCAAATCCAACCAATCATTAGGGGTACGAATAATGATGATCATATGCCTAATATTTGTTACCCATATCTGCAGTTAGTCCTGTGCAGGCAGCTGCCGAAAATTCAGAGCAAAATGGTGAAAATTCAAGCCAAAACGGATAAGAAACAGATTCTAGTCACATGCCAGAAAACGACGGGGGCAGCGATCCCGAGAAATCCTCCTCTGCCGCCGAAGAATCCTCCTCTGCCGCGTCCGAGGAAAATGCGTCGAGTGCGTCACACGCACCCAGAGATTCCGCGCCCGATGAATCCGCGAGCGCCACGCGACCGTCTCCCACTGGCGGCCAGACGCACGAGCCAACCGTCTCCGCGTCGGGACAAACCGACAGGGCCCCAAGCGCCACGCGACAGTCCGCGACTCGCCCATCGCGCCCTGCACATGAGGAGCCGGGATCTTCTGCTCCGGACCCTCCTGCTTCACCTCCTGCACCACGGACACGACTCCAAAAGGGCATCCGGCAACCAAAACAAGCTGCTGATGGTACAGTTTGTTATGATACTAACAAACGTATTATTCGATACAATTTTTTGTGCACTACAGGAGAGCCAAAAAATCTGCATGAAGCACTCAACAATAACAAGTGGCGCAAGGTGATGGATGAGGAGTATGATGCACTAATGAAGAACAAAACTTGGCACTTGGTTCCCTCACATCTTGGTAAAAATATCATTGACTGCAAATGGGTATACCAGATAAAAAAATCAGATGGCTCCATAGATAGATACAAAGCTCGTTTAGTAGCAAAAGGGTTCTAGCAACGCTTTGGTATAGACTATGAAGATACTTATAGTCCCGTTGTTAAAGCAGCTACTATTCGACTTGTTTTGTCCATTGCTTTTTTCAGGGGCTGGATTCTTCGACAACTTGATGTCAAGAATGCGTTTCTTCATGGCACTCTGGAAAAGGAAGTGTACATGAAACAACCTCCTGGGTATGAAGATGCTAATGATCCTCACCATATTTGTAAGTTGGACAAAGCATTATATGGTCTAAAACAAGCACCAAGAGCATGGTATTCTCGGTTGAGTACCAAACTACAGCAGTTGGGATTCAAGCCATCAAGGGGACACATCTCTATTCATCTACAACAAGTCAGGTATCATGGTATTTGTTCTTGTTTATGTGGATGACATTATTGTTACAAGTTCTTCAAGCCAAGCCGTCACCACCCTAGTACATGATCTGAACACACACTTTGCTATTAAGGATTTAGAAGACTTACACTATTTTTTGGGGATTGACGTAAAAAAAGTTGGTACCGAACTTGTTCTCACCCAAGAAAAATATGCCTCGGAATTATTGGAAAATTTTAGCATGCAACACTGTAAGATCTCTCCTACACCATTATCTCCCTCTGAAAAATTATCAGTACATGAGGGAGACGAACTAAACTCTGATGACAGCACAAGATACAGAAGCATAGTAGGAGCCTTGCAATATTTGAAACTAGCTAGGCCGGACATATCCATCTCAGTTAACAAGATCTATCAATTTTTACATGCTCCTACCACAGTACATTGGACAGCAGTCAAGCGAATCTTACGTTACATCAAGGGCACTTGTACAACCGGACTCACTTTTAGAAAATCCTCATCCACCTTAATTAGTGCATTTTCAGATGCAGATTGGGCAGGGTTTGTTGATGACAGAAGGTCCACCGGCGGCTTTGCCATATTTTTTGGGCCGAATCTCATATCATGGAGTGCCAGAAAACAACCTACTGTATCTAGATCCGGTATAGAGGCTGAATATAAATCCTTAGCAAATGCCACAGCCGAAGTTATATGGGTGGAGACTCTTCTCAAGGAACTTGGTGTTAAAACTAATGAAGTTCCATGTTTATGGTGTGATAATATGGGTGCCACATATTTATCTGCTAATCCAATTTTTCATGCCAGGACAAAACATATCGAATTGATTTTCGCTTTGTCCGTGAAAGAGTTGCTCAGAAGATGCTTAATATCCAGTTTATTTCTACACATGATCAGGTGGCCGACGGATTCACAAAGCCCTTAGCTCCTAGGGACTTAGAGAGGTTTAAGCCTAATCTGAACTTGTACAAATTTTGATTAAGGGGGGATGTTAGAATAGATTGATCTCTTGCCATATTTGTAACCGCATATGCTGGCAATATAAAGCATATTCGGATCTCTAGCAATCTCCCCTAATCAAGACCAAATCATGTAATCATACCTTGCCTAGTTTTGGGCCTATATCAACACGCAAGCGAGCCGAGTCCAAGGCATCGTTCTCTGCTATCTTTGATAGTATGGCCGGAGGGCATGTGTATGTGCCGTCGATGCCAGTCATAGACTCAAACTCATCATCCAGGCTCATGTCGGAGTTGCTTCGTTTGCTGATGTGGTCGCCGGAGTCGATGTACTCTTCGGGTGCCTTGCCGGAGTTGTTGGTGAAGAGCTCGTGATCAGCGTGGATCTCTGGGCCGGCAAAGTCTTCAAGGCAGATGGTGTCGTTCATGTCTTCATTGTGTGTGGTGTCATAGTCGATGTAGTTTCCAGGTTGGATGTTGGAGTCGAGAACCATGTCGAGTGGTCCGGTGGACTCGATTGTGCTTTCATGGTACGTGGATTCGACCTCATCGTCTAGGAGTTCTTTTGCCATGAACTCATTGAACTCCCTTGTCGACATGGATGAGACTGGTGAGCCAACTGGCGAGATCGATTCGATTTGTGATGAAGCAACTTCCAGGATTGACGGTGACGCGAGTGTAGTCGACGGAGCCTCGGGTGCCGCAGTCGCGATTGGATCGGTCAAGTCCTACACCAAACTTGTCGACGAAAAAATTGAGTTTTTCAACAGTTATATCCAAACCTGAGTCGAGACTGACAAAAGTCTCCTGAGCTTCTGGCGAGTATGATTTGATCCTCTTTGGCGAGGTGATCTTTGAAGCTGGCGAGCGATCACCTGTTGATCCGATGTTCGTCGATGTCGCCGGCGACTGGTCGCAAGCGGGTGCGATCAGCGAGCTGCCGTTGGGTGATGAGATCGGCGAGTTGCCGTTTCATGATGGAACCGGCGAAACCATGAATCCAACACTACATGTTCCCACAGACGGCGCCAATTGACGAGGGATGTCCTCAGCAATACCCATGGTTAAGGACCTAGGGTTGAGATTATGTGGTAGAGAACGCGTAGTGTTACCAATTGACGAGGGGTGTCCTCAGCAATACCCATGGTTAAGGACCTAGGGTTGAGATTATGTGGTAGAGAACGCGTAGTGTTAGTAGTACCGACGGCTGACAAGCGGGATTTACCCAGGTTCAGGGCCCTCGAGTGAGGTAAAACCCTACGTCCTGCTTGTCTGTATTGATGATGTGAACAATGGAGCTACAAGGGTCCCGGCGAGTTGTTGATCTCGCTAGGGTTTTGGTGTTTAAGTATTGCGTATCCTTGATCGGTCGCCCTCCCAACCTTTATATAGGAGGCTGGGTCTCGGGTGCGTAACCGACTAGGATTACAGATAAGAAAACTTAACCGACTATGCCTAACTTGGGAAGCAATCCTTCGTATTTGGCCTCCCTTTGTGGGCTTCAATGGACCACTGATAATTGTGCTTTAGTCATCACGTGCACCAGGTACCCTCATGGTAGGGTACCCGAAGGATATAACCTCGTCACCCGCCGCCCTGCGAGAAAAATTCCCCACCTTGCGAGAGGATGCCCAGGCATGCCACGGTCGCCGCCGAGCCGGTGGTGATGATCTCGTCCATGAAGCTGCTATCTTGGGGCATCCTGCCAAACAGGGACTGCGCGGCGATGGGGAGGGCACGACGGAGCGACAGCGCAGATGCGTAGCCCGATGAGCCGACGTACATCATCGGCAGATTGTGGGGGAAGGTGAGGTTGGGGTTGAAACCACCATGGGGTTCAGCGTCGGCGTACCCAGGGGAAAAGTGTGGGGGCGCGTTCCAGCGCGGCGACAGCGATGGCGAGGCGACGGTGGCTTGGCTCCAACCGGCAAACTGAGCATGAGGATGAGGAGAGAAGCCGGCCCTCCGCTTGACCGGCGGCACCGCAGACGCAGCCGGAGTTGGCGGCTCCTCCAGCACCTCCACCTCCTATTCCTCTTCCTCTTTGATGGCCTGGCCCTCGGCCTCCGCCAGTTGCGCGGCCAGGAGCCTCTCCCGCTGCGCCTTCTCGCTCGGCGTTGGGTGTTATCCGACTTCCGGCGCGCCTCGTCGGCGATCCACTTGGCGTTGGTCATGCCCGCCGGCCTCTCCTTCGGCGCTCTCGGCTTCCGCTGCTTCTTCCCGGTCTCTGAGGCGGCGGAAGACGCGGGGACGGCGACGGCGCGGGGTCCTGTGAATCGGGCGGGAGCCATGGCGGCCAGATCTGTGGGAAATGGCGGGATCGGGCGGGAGGGAAAGAGCAAAATTCTGGAGCGAAGAGGGCAAATTCTGGAGGGAAATCGCCTTCCCTCGCCGACAAGTCTGGCCCGCGGACGCCTTTTGCCCCCCAAAGCGAAACCCGGCGCGCTGGGTTTGGCCTAGGTGCGTCGGCGCGAAACAGCGCTAAGCGGCGCTAAATCGAGTTCTGGGGGGGGGGGGGCGGCTGGTAGAATTTTCTTAGCGCCGGCGCTAAAAAGGCCTCCTGGGGGGCGTTGGGGGGACGACTGGAGATGCCCTTAGCCGGAGGACAAGCAGGCCAGAAGCGACAAATCCGTGTTTGGCCAAATCAGCTTTTGAACTTTTTTTGTGCCTGGCATATCGGTCCGCGCGTGGTCCAAAAAAGTTAGCCCTCCCTGATCCCCTCGGCTGCGAAACCTACAAACTCCGGCGATCAATTAGGAGCTTTTTCGACGCGCGAGGAGGCCGCCTCTTTCGACGAGGAGTAGTCCGACGCCGATGATGTGGCGTACTCCTCCCTCTTCGAGCCCACCACCGACAAAGATGCTGACGAGCTCGCCGCAATCACCAACGACGACGAGCTGATGAAGTATGTCCGGAAGAAATCCTTGCGCTCCACTGGTGCGAAGATGGGGTGCCGCCTAGTTGGTCGAAGTGCTTAACGGCCTAGATCGCGTGCAGTCTCCGGTTGAGCGCCACCTGCCACGCACGCAACATGCACGACAGTGGGAGAGGGAGGAGCGCCACCAACGCCTATTCCTACGCTAGTCCGACAACTAGTGCGGCAGTGTGACGACACTATTTTTAGGTCTAGTTAATTATGTTTGAACTATGCTTGATCTTGTATGAACTATGCTTGCTGCTTGTATGTGAGTTATATGCTTGCTGATAAAAAAAAGTCGGCGTGAAGTTCATTTTAGATTTTTTTCAATACCAAATCTTTAATTGCATCATTTGTTCCGTCTAATTCTACATACCGTAGAACAAGTTTCGATTTTAGTGTATCTGCAAGGGATGTTACAATTTCTTGTGTTTGTCAAGGACGTGTTCGGTAGCCCACGTAGCCTCCAAACAAACAATTACATGCAAATTTTGTCCCGTCTGGTCTCATGTCTTGTATCAAAAACCCGTATGAGCACGAAATTTAAAACATCTTGAGCCAGCTTGAGCAGGAACACCCGAATGGGCCGTTTTTTCCAAGCCACCCTATCCCAAGACAAAATGTGCATTGTATGCTGCAGTGGTGGCTCGGTGGATTCGAGGCCAGTTGTTCTCCTCACCTCGATTCTCTTTAAACTGTGCCTCTATAATCTACTCAAATATTGCTCAATTCAATATAAAGTGTACATGAAAAATAGGCGCGGCGAGTAGGTTCCATTTAGGGGTTTGGTTTCGAGTTTCATCGAGTATATTGTCAATTTTGGACCGGAATTTGTTGTTCTTTTGGATGAATTTTGTCAATTTCATCGCATACGGTCGAACGTTTGAGATATTCTTCGACGTGTAACATCATCTCAATGTTCCACACTACTTTCGCGTTGTAAGTTTTCTGTTTGGGCTGTTGTATACAAACAGATCATGTACTGTATGTATGCACGACTGTAGGTAGTTTACGGTATGTTCGCAACCTCTGTTACCAGTGCTCACCGCCGCTGTGAACTCCGTCGTCGCTGCACTGCTAAGTGTGCTTGGTGTAGGTGTTCTTCAACCTCTCTCCCGTCACTGCAGCCGTAAACAATGTCGTCGCACCTAGGCTGTGCTTGGTGAGGTGCTCTTCAACAGCGGGTGTGTCGCGCCATTGTTCTTTTCGGTGTGCTTCATGGTGTCACATGAATTTTTACAGTGTGGCGGTGGTGTGGGGTAAGTTCACCATGTAGGTAAGTGGTGACATAACATGAAACACATATACAACCGAACGATGTGCTAATAAATCTTGCGTCCAACCGAATAGGTTTAGATAGAACATTGTTGACAATCAAACTACATGATTTAAGTCGTTTTTTTTTGGGGGCCACCGATCCAAAGTGACAAAAATAATCGTGTGGAAAACCAAACACCAAAGCAACGGAAAAGCGCGTTTTTGTTGGGTGGTGCCTTGCCTCCCGCTAGTGCGCCACTACCCGTGCGAATCGTGGTGGCGACCGCACTCATAGGCACGGCCCAAACGCAAGCTAGTGAGTGAGTATGCCTCCGCCTGTCTCAAAAGACTAAACACGGAAAACCAGAGCCCATTCTAGCTTGCTTTGCTTGCCCTCCTTTCTCGTAGGCGTTTTTTGCTAAAAAAAAGGCCTTCCTTCTTCTAGAACGAGAGCGTAAAAGCTGGTGTTTTCTTTTGGGTGGTAGACTTTTTTTTTTTTGAGGATACGTACTTATACATTAGATCAAAATCAAAGCACAGTACAGAGTACATACATACATAACTGAAATACCCAGACGGATACGTAGATCCGTACACATAGCAGAAAGACCCCAATCAAGAAAAAATTACAACGAAGTCCCTGGGGAAAATCCGCACCACCAGATCCAAACCACCTCCCATCTCCGGCGCCGGCGCACCGAGCAGCAAGAGAGAACGAGGCGGAGACCAACCCAGCCGAGGTAGAAGCGGCTCCATCGCCGACGAGCGGCTTTCTGAACCCTGAGAAGAGGAGCACCAAAGGCGCCCGCATGTCGCTGTGGCTCGCGAGTCGGGGATCTTCCCCAAGCACATCTTCCACCTCCAGAACCGGTGCACCCCATCGACGGCGTCGAGATCGGCACCAGCTCTGCCATCCACAAGCCGCTCTCCAAGCACGGACCGCGGCATCCATCCGGCAACCGCAGCACCTGCATAACTTCCCCCATCTTCCCGACGGCGCTGGAGAAGACGCCGCCGTGACGCGGACGAAGAGGCGGAACAAAAGCCCAACGACGAGATCCCCGCCGACGCCCGGCGATCTCGTCCAGGCAACCTAGCTCCGAACCTTCCCGGCATCGCACCGCGGCGACGACGGAAAAATCCAAGCAAAACTAACAGACTAGCTAATAAACGTAGCTGTACACAGATCCGGCCGGCGATTCGGACCCCCTCCCCTCTCCGACGGCGCCGGGGCCGATGGAGAAGAGGAGGACGGCCGAATCACCGGCGGAAACGCGGCGTCGCCCTCTCTTCGCCTCTGGACACTGTAGCAGGGGAATGAGAAAGCGTAACGGGAACTGCTTACTCCTCGTTAGTTGAGCGTTAGGTCCTTTTGGGTGGTAGACTGGTAGCGTGCCCGCGCGGCCGCATCGCATCGCACCGACGGGAATAGAATAGAGCAGCATAGTGTGGTTGGACGCTCATCGTGTCTCGCCCCGTCCATGTTTGCCTGCTCGTTATTGGCGAGTCTCGCCTCATGGCAGCTGGATCGGGCCGGCCTCTTGCCCGGGATCGATGGCGGTGGGATGGAGGGGAACATCGACTGAATTATCTCTCTACTCTCACAAGCATGTAAAACCTTTTCAATTCAATTCGAAGCAGGGTCTAACCAATATGCCGTTCCGGTTGGGTCAAAATTTTATGTCCGGTCCGTGTCCGGGCTGTCCACCCTCATAAGAGGAGAAATATGACCCGGTTGGAGATGATATAGACACCTAAAATAGGCCCGGGCCCCAGGTACAGGTCAGGGAAACACGGCCACACTAACTCGAACCTGAACCCTTGCACAACCATCAAACGGAGCAGGTGAAGAAAATGGTGTACTAGACCACCGACACTCGCAGTGCAGGGTCGGATGGACGCGTGGTACACGGGAGAAACAAGAGAAGAGACGAGACGAGACGAGACGAGGCGAAGGGTCTTCGTCGTCGGTCGGTTGGGCGTCCGTCGGTCGGTTTGGTTTGTTTTGTTCTGTCTGTGCGACGGAGTGCTAAATCTGTGATGATTCTCCCCCGGAGAAAAATAATGGTCCTCATGATTCCTCGGCCCCTCCGTGGGAAAAAAACAATGGCTGTATCATGATTCTATTCTTCGGTTGGGATTGCATCAACAGTGCCGCCTCTCGGCCTCCAAACAAAGATACCTCTCCAAGAGTAAAAGTAGCCTTGATCATCATGTTGCTTCAGCTAGTAGCAGCAGTCGCACTGAGCCACTGACACACACTATCGATCCTTTGGTGGTGGAAGCCAAGCTAAAGCGCAACTAATTAAAGCTGGTTTTCAGGAGGAGCGTATTCGTGGATTGGAGATCACGTCTCCCCCAAATGGGAAGAAAAAACGACCTCACGCCCTGAAAATGGGGAAATGACTCTACTGGTTTGGCCGGCCATACCAAGGCAATGTGATCGATTTTTTTTTACAGGATAGTCATATTTTAAAATAATTAAAAGGATGATTACCCGTACAAAAACTAGTTTCCTTTTTTTTAGAACTTTAACTAGTTTCCTTTTTCTGTGGATATTTTTAAGTTTCAAAAGTTGTGTATATAGTTGGTCTTATAATGTGTTTCGTGTGTGTTTAGGCTTGTGTCCGTGATGCTCCTGGTGGTGTCCAGCGACGCCAGGGGATTTGGCTGGCCTCGAGCTTGCAGGGGTCCTTGGTGGACTTTCGGCTGGCTTCGATCTGGCGCTGTGGAGGACAATCTGTAGCTTGTCTATCCCCTTCCTCGTGGTCATGGTGACGAGGGGGTCGGGGAGGATGACTTTGCTTCGGATGTGTCAGATCCAAGCGCGCCCATATGCCTCCGTTTCTCCGGCCGGCTGTGGCGGCGAGGGAGAAGGTGGAGGTGGTCGGGCTCCGGTTTTGTTGGTCGTGGTGTTGCAGGTGGTCGTCTTCTTCGTGGGTCCTGCTCCGGCCGGCCGTGGTGGCGAGGGGAGCGACCGTGCGGAGGTGGGTGCTGGTGGTGGTGGTCCTTGGCGCTACGGTGGCGGCTGGAAGTTCGGCGGCAGCGGGAAGACGGAGCTTTGGCCGTGCTCTTTCAGCGAGGTTAGATTCCGCTGCTTGCGGCGGATGGCGTCTGCGGTCTTCTACAAGGTGGTGGCGCCTTCTTCTCGACGGACGGCGGTACGGCGCCGGCGACAGCGTCTAGAAATTTGGGGCGAGACGGTGGTGGGTCTGATTGTGGTTTCTCCAGGCAGCTCGGGGTGCTCTGTGCAAGTTTCGGGGTCCTCTTTGTAATTTTTTTTTCTTTTCAGACCTGTATGTAATTTGTAATGGGTTTCCTGATATATGAATCAGATCCTTTCAAAAAAAAAACTAGCATGCCATGTTCTTGAGTAAGTTTGCAATTTTACTTCCGTGGTCGTATGCGTTCAATGGAAAAAACTTTCAGCTGGTCGGTTTAGCTTGCAATCAAGTCTCGTGACTTGCGGGTTAATGGTCGAGCTGCCCCAGTAAAGAAGGAAATTGAATGCGAATACCCCCAGCTACGGAACAAGGAAGCATGACGAGACACAACGCAACAATAAATTCGAGCAGATCTTCATAGGGTTTTGTGGTGGATACTTTGGTGTAAGTGCCATCAATACAGAGAGCATAGTTCTAGCGCTCCTACAGCTCCTAGTCCTAGTAGAAGTAGCAGTACAAGTCATTTTCATGCGAGTAAAAATCACAGAAAACCATTTTTCACTGCTTCTAACATATTAACTGACTATATTACTGGGTTAATTATTGGTCAAAACTTGTATTCCTACAGTCAAAATCTCCTGATATCCAAACTTCCTCGAGATCTAAATGGAGAGAAAACAAATATTCAATATCATCTGCTAGAACTAGCAATCGAGGCGTAGGCCCATCCGTTATCACAAATAGGATCGTCGAGATGCTCCTCTGAGCGGAACATCCTTCGACAGCTCTCATGTTGGAGCTCATCGTCTCCTACTCCATGTTTAGTTGGCATACGTTTTTCTATGTCTATCTTGATCATTAATATAACAAACGAAACATGGATTTTATGTCACGGAAGTTATATTATTAAATTTATATTCTAAAATAGGGCATGGGGGACTCAACATTTCTCGACATCTAGAGGGACTAGTCCATGAATGGACAATGCAAGCACGTTGCGTCTAACAAATGATTTCTCAGACACTTGGAGAGGGCTCGAGCGATAAAGTAGCAATAAAATGGGTTGTGCCGAGTTCAGGAATGGATAAGGAGGGAGTAAAATGGGTTATGCCGATATCGAGAATAGATAGGGGATGAGTAAATGGGTTGTGTCGAGATCGAGAATAGATTAGGGGGAGTAAATGGGTTGTGCCGAGATCGGGAATAGATAAGGCGAGATTAAAATGGGTTGTGCCGAGGGAATGGATAAGGCAAGAGTAAGGTAGTCGTTCCATCGTTATAGACATGGATGAAACACTTGAATGGACTAAACATTCTAAGACACCAGAATGGATCTCGGAAAAGTTAATGAATGAGGGACTCAACATTTCTCGAAATCAAGAGAGATCTCGGGAAAAGAAGGGACTTGGCGTTTCCCGAACAAACCGGAGAGATCTCGATCGAGAAAAGAAAAGGCAAAAGCGAGTCGGCGTTTCCTAAACAAGCGGAGAGATCTCGGGGGAAAAACAGGGCCAAGCATTGAACGTTTTAGCGGATATCTGGGAAACATTTCTGCCCATCTTAACTTGCCTTCACGTCGAAGACGATACCAGATGTAAAATCTCCACAGATTATTTTGACATATATTAATAAAGTTCATGACTACGTAAGAGACATGGCCTTTGTTGCGAGCACTGATTTATTTTGTTCCTAACAAATTACTTCCTACTAACCAAATCAATTATTCATCATCTACACTCCAAAGTCGTAATTCCTCACTTGTGCCATTATACTCTCTAGTATTGTGTAGGCGATGGGATTTTCTCATAAACAATATAATGCACGGTTTTGTCCGATTTTTTATGTAAACTAGTTCAACACTTTTCTTTTAATGGACATGCATGCGAAAAGTGTTAAGGGAGCTCGGACCCAACGAAGCCAAAATGTTTTTTCTAAACATCTCCATTTGAAAGGGGAAAATCCAAACAATTGTCCTCCATGTAGTAAATGTCGCCATTTCTATACTACAAAAAAAGGGAAAATCTTACAAAAATTTGTAGTTTCAAAATGTGCATTGTTCACGACAGTCATATCAAAACATTTATCATTTTTGCTCACCCTACAATAGAGATTATTTGGTATTGGTTATTTGCAAGTTCACCCTTATCTACATATAGAAATATGTTTTGAACTTTTTGAAACAATGGAGCGCCGAGGTGGTGCCTAGCATAGTGTGGACGACGGGGTTTTCTCGCTAGTGCATTTTAGGTCTGCTTTTTTTGGGCTCTTAAACCCAGTTTGTACTTATATAAACCACTTCAACTCTTTTCTTTTAATGGGTTACGTTAGTTAAAAAAGAAATTAAAATGGCAAATCCCTCCGCTCATATCATAGTAGAAATAGAAAGATTCTCGATGTGCCGTAGCAAAGAGACGAAACCAGTGGTGTACGAAATATTTCTGGCAAGTGGACTTGCAGGCACCGTCTTTACTTTTTAGGAAAAAAATCCCCACCCAAGCCAGGTCAAAAAAGCTGATTTGACAGGGTACTTCCTTGGTAACTCCACCACTCTCCACCTGCGTCTGTGAAAGAGAAAAAAAACCAGGCCCACAAACAAGAGTCCACAAGTAAAGTGATTTTTCTAATCTCTCTCATACCTGCTTTTATTCCCCAAAAAAATAAATTGATTTTCTAATCTCTCTCTGACAACTTGACAATCAAGTCCCCACATCGAAGACACAGATGACATCATGGTCTTAACACCCTTCCAAGCTTTTCCATTAAACGTTAATTACATTAATCATTCATCATTAAACCAAATCAATCTGTTGCCAGTCAGACCCCACATTTATTCTCTGCCCAATTATAAAATGGCCTTCTTCAGAGTTAAGTAGAGTACAGAGAACAGAGCCCTAGAAAGAGAAAGCGAAGAGAGAAAGGGAAAGCTGGAGTAGGGTCCAACAACTACTACTGCAACCAAAAATTAGTTCTCACATAAACCTTTCTCCCCCTCTCCTCTTCTCCGCCCTATTTCTTCTTCGTCGTCTTATCTTTGGAGCCGCATCCTCTGACTTTACCTACTCTGACTTTGGGTCGCTGACAGGTGGGTCCCGTATGTGGTGGGTCCCACATTTCAGTGACCCAAAGTCAGAGGACATCAGGGTGGGTAACGTCAGAGGATCCCGTTCCCTTATCTTTCTGTCACTCTGCACCGCCGGCCTCGAGCGAGTCCCCTCTTCCGCCTCGCCCCGCTCGATGTTCCGCGCTGCAGTCTGAGGGGAGCCAGGAGACCGAGGTAGGGCTGGTCGTTCCCTTGATCCTTTTGATCCTTGGCAGTTTTGCGTTTCGGTGTTTAGGGATTTATTCGGCCTGCATTTCCGCCCAGGGGGGAATAGATTTGAACGCGTTCGCGAGGGGCTCTTAATCTCAACAGGTCCTCGGGTTCTCTTGTGGGCTTCCCGATCGGTACCGCGTTTGGTTTTTTCTCCCCGCTTTTTTGGTTTACTTTTTTTCGAGGATTTTGGGGGTCTCCTACTACTCGTGTCGTCGATTTTCTTCAGTCTCTTATTATGATTTTTTCAGCGATTACTGATCATGTGTTTTCATGTTGTTCTGAACTTTTTCAGGAGACTTTGGCCTTTTTTACGAGGGAGCTGCTGCTGCGAGGAAACAATCTCGTGAGGCAACGACAGTTGTGAAAGCAAAGGTGAGAATCTGATGATGATTGATTGATTAATGACCCATGTCTTTATCTTTTTGTTTTGTTCGTCTTCTCCGTATGCCGACGCTTTCGTTGTTCCTTTAATCAATGTTTGTATAAGCTTACAAGCAAAGGAATCAACAGAATAATACACATTGTCCCGCACTCCAGTATGAAAATATTTTAGTTCAGTTATTGGTTTTATCTTATTATTAGCTGTAGTAATTTCTTGGGAGTGATTTTGCTACTGACAAAAACTCCCCATCTGATTCTGCATGTTAACTGAATCATAGATCCTTCTAAGTTGTTAACTAGCAGTACTTTCTTGTGGAATGATTTTCCATACTAAGAAAAACTCCCCATCTGGTTCTGCATGTTAACTGAATCAATAGATCTTTCTAAGTTGTTGTAGTACTAGAAAAGGATGAACTGATAAAATCAAGTTACTGACACCCGAAATGAAATTGCAGTGGGAAGAAACTAGAGGTGATCAAATGGCAGCTGAGTCTTCAGTCCCACAAACAACTCCTCTGCTGAATCGGTTGCTCTGAAGATGGGCTTCTTCAGAGTCCCCGACCTTCTTGTCAAGCTGAGCACCAAATGTCTGATTGAACTGGATGCCGTCCGCAGTCCAACATCGCCCCTAGACCTCAAGTTGTTCACAGGCCTTGCTACCAAATCACCCAGGTCATCTTTCCTTGATGCCGCTGCAGCCAGCCAGAACCAAAAGATCTTGCTCGGGGACAGGGTTGGGCTTGGACTGGTGGATTCTCTTAGTGATGAGAACCCCTCACCTTGGGCAGCAGGAAGGTTCTTCTTGGATCTGAGATGAGGATTACTGACAACTTAACTCGCAAGAACAGCTCCACTGCTCCTATTCAACCTGGAGTGGTTGAACTCAAGGATGAGAACATGAGTGATGGACTGAACGGCAGTTTCATGTCCCTTGATGACATTGTCAATTCAGAGGATTACACCTGTGTTGTCTCTCGTGGTCCTAACCCTAGAACCACCCACATTTTTGGAGATCGTGTTTTTGAGTTTCAAGGTGAGCAGCTGATTCCTGATCAGGTGGATGTGAGGAGAGTTTGGTCCCTCCTCTGAAAGGGGATACCATGAGCTTCTGTTGTTTTTGCAGTGAGAAGCTCAAAGAAGATGAAGACATCTATATCTACCAGTAAGTGTTCCAGTAAAGTAGATTGCAGCGCTGTTAATAGGTTTTTGTTCGTTTAATCAATCTGTTGTTGTTGGTTCATGCTTTTTAACAATGTTTGGTATCATGTCTTTTAATTGTAGGGGTGACAAAGCTTCTGCAGCGAGGAGTGCAGGGAGACCTTCATGGAAGATGAGACTGAAGGTGAACCTGCCATAGATCACACTGATCCTAGCGGCCCGTCCTTTGATGATGGTCGCATTTTCCAACTAATCCAGTGAAGGAGCTTCAGTAAAGAACTTGATGTGGTCGTATCTGAAGCGCTGTCTGAGGTTAATAAGCTGCAGCCATGGATGTGACCATGTTCATCAAGTTTTTCGCTGGAGATTTTGCCGGCTGCTGCACTGATGAATTTACCCCGAAGTATTGATTTCTTTATTTTCCTTAACTGGATCCTCGAATTTTTGGAGGAGCCTGAATGATGACTGTGCTTCCGGTCATATTATTATTTTGATCGGAAAGGGCGTGTGCGTGTGTTCGAACTTGTGTTCGCACGAACCTCATATTCAATTGGACGTCATTTTGTTTGACGCCTTTGATTATATGTCATGTATCTGAACCTAAGCTTCTGCTTGTATTTTCACAAAGCATGTGGCACACAATAATATTCAAGTATACTAACTTGTTCATCTTCCTTTCGATGTCTGTGTCTGAATTTGATGATTAGAATTCTTATACTATGGCAAGAACTGTCTGATTCGTGTGTCTGTCCGCGGGTGTGCAATTCCTACCCTCGTGACTGGTACAATGACATGTTACAGGTAGCTTTCAGGTTGCTGCATAGTTCACTCAAACCTGCACTGAACTTGCTGAAACTTCAATTGCAATCAATAGTAGACTAGACCACTTAATTTCCTTTGGAGTTGCTACTACTGACAAGTGTCCAGTACTGTGGCTGAGATCGCTGTCTTCGGCGTTTACGCTACGTCAGGAGGGCCTGTTATTGCAGGTTAGAGAGCTGGGGTTACTTTCAGTCTTTCCTTTTCTCACGTCTGCTTTCAGATTTTTATTAAGGTGGTTTGTATGTTTCATAGTTGATAGTTGAGCACACATGTGTGTTCAGGTCACTTTAACATGAGTGTGACCTCTTCTTTCGCAATCCCGCAGTGTCAGGTGTCAACTAGAGTTAGCCAGAATTTAGTAAGTTTATTGCAAGTAACTGAGATTATAGGATGATAAGAACACTTGAGATCATGGCACAGTATGGATGACAGTTCAAAATCTACGTAATGATGTTTGTACACACTTTGAGTTACCATATGCCATGCAAACTTGTTTTATAGCTCAATGAGCCACTGATCAACAGGCAGAGCTAGGGCTTTTCAAAATTGAAGAATATATACCAGATATGACTGCCCAGGAGCTCCTAGTATCTGTCATACCAGATGCTCTGCATCTCGAGGCACACAAAATGAGAGTATCCGCGGAAACCATGTTCAGTAGTTCTAAACAATTACCCGAAAAATACATCATACTACAAGACTGATGTATGGTCATAGGCCCTAATCGTCAGAAAATCGAGCACATATCCTTCGTTGGATGGGCGATCTGCAGAATGGGCAGTTTGGCACACCTTTATCTTGGTGAAGTTGATTGCAGCTTGTGCAGACAATCTGATGCCCACATGGGAGAAAAACTACTGAAACGTCCTCGTCCATGCACATTTGACATTCACGCTCCTGCTGTACAGAATCAGGCTGAAACCCTGGAGGACCCATAAACATGGCAACTCTCTGCGGCCTACCACAAGCCAGATCAAACTCCAACCCTCTTATGTGCTGGCGGAGTTCCTTAGCGCTGGCTTGCAACCTTTTCTTTTCATTTTCTGCACTCACCAATACATTGTTAGACTCTGTTCTTGCTGATATATTGATCCACTGCAGTTCATTTCTTCCAAGGTCAACCTGCTTCATAGCTTCATCCATCATCTTCTCTCCTTCGTCGAGCTTTTTCTGTAGTATTTAACGATAACATAGTTCAAAGCAAGAAAATATGCAAAACCCGCACCAGCACGTGACAACTAAGATATACAAGACGAGTTTGCACAAACAGAAAAATATATGAACAGAATTCTAAGTCTAGTTTTGGAAAAAAAAAGTCGTGCATATGGCTATGATAAACGGGCCTTCATTTCGCATACAGAGCAACATATCATGCACCAGAAAAACATTCGAAGAATATGATAGTTGGCCTATCATACTCTGCTGTCATTCTTGCTGAAAACTAATCCGAGCGTGCATCAAAATTGAAGCAAAACCGTGGGTGGAATTGGCATACCTCTAATACATATTTATATCCTTCAGCTTGCTCAAGATATTCCAGTACCCTATAAGTTACTCCTTTGAGCAGCAAGCTCCTCTTGCAAAAGGATCTTCTCTGTTTCAGTAGACTTCAGTTTGACACAGGGCTCATTTTCCTTCCTCAAAATGTCCGCAAACCTTGCCGCTGATTGCTCCTCCTGTAACTTGGCAGAATCTCTTTCACGAATAGAAAGTTTAATTTTCTCAGTAAGCTTCAGTTCTAGAGAATTTGCACGATCAAGCTCTACTGAAATATCACATATTGACTTTTGTGTTTCCTGAAGCTTCTGTATAAGCACACCACACTCAGACTTTTCCTTTTCCTGTCTGAGAGATGCAAGAAAAGGCCGCTCAATTGCAAGTATCTTCATTGCTTGCAGTAACCTTTCACTGGCCCAGTCTGCCCAAACTTTCACCTCCAGCTTCAGCTCTCCCAAACGTTTAATTAGATCCAGAGCCAGCTCCTCTTTCCTATCTTTTGGAACCCAAGAGGTCCGCATCCCATCATGTGAGAATTCAAATTCAAAGCCATCTGCCGGAGTATTTGGGAGAGAAAAGTGTATGAGGCCAGCAGGTTTAGTTTGTTGCTTAGTTACTATTTTCCCAGTAGATGATAAGCTACAAGAGTGGTTAACAGGAGAAGAAATTGGCTGACTTGAAACCACTGTTGGTGCATCTATTCTTTTGATTAAGGATGGATTAGAAAGAGGCATAGTTGAAAATGCCGTGGATGATTTTAGGCCTTTTGCCACCTTTAATGTGCATCTCGAAGTGCTAGAAGAAGATTCAAGAAATGCCATCACTGATCTACTCTTTAAGAGTCTCTTACTGCTGGTGCCTTTAGCTGCTTTTTTGTTATACGTAACCAGAGTCCAAGACAAGGAAGAGAACTTCTCCAGTTGACCGGAAGAAGAATCATGTTCTTGACCAGAAGAAGAAACGTGATCTTGACTAGAAGAAGAAATCTGATCTCTCCCAGCAGACTTGTGAATTGCTGCTATATAATCTGTTAAAACTTTGCTCCACATCCTTTCAGGAGATTGAGATAGTGCAGCTCTCCAATGTTCTATTTGTTCGGATCGAGGCAATGCAGCTCCTCCTGGAGATTCTGAGGCACAACTTCCTGAAGGATCATTTACGTTCTGATTGTTCACAACAAGCCATTCTGATTGTTCATTTCCATCAGAACTCATATCAACAGAAAAAACATGAGCAATAGAGATATCCATGTCACAGAGGAGAATGCACCATAATGCGTCACTCCATGTGAAGAATGGAAAATATTTCTTGAGCAAACTTGATGCACAACTAAGAACATACAAACCCAGCATGTGCAAATGCATTTCATCAAGATTTTCCCTCGGGGAATAATCAACCTGTCGACCACTCTTTAGCATTGCACGTGCACCATCTGCTATCTTTGTGACAGGTCCATCAAACTGGTAACAGAGTGTAGAGTCCCTAATGGCATGAATAACAGCATCCTCCGTGTACCCTTCATGGGATATCGTCTCAACTGCAGTTTTGAAGAAAGCATGTAAGCTGTATAATGCAATATCCCTTAAGTCAGTCCAGTCCACATACTGGAACCCATCCGATTCAACATGCTCCTTTTCCGAACCCAAATCAAGATCCTCAGAAGCGATGTATTCAGCAACAAAAGCTTTTACACTTGACCTGGAATGTTGCAACTTGAGATCGGTCAAAGATAAACCAGCGTTGTCTGGATTCACTAGCATTTCAACAGCAGCTGACGGCAGTAATTTTGCAGTACTACTTTTATCTCTTTCTTCAACACGAGAAGAACACGGTTGCTGCTGTTGCCAGCATTAGCAACACTCATGATTGGCACAATATATTTATCTGCCACAAAAAGAAATAAAGGTTCAACGGAAATAAGAAGTACAAGCAAAGCAAGACAGTGGTGCTCACTATAGGATTAAAAGTCAGAAGATTAAAGCAATGGCACTTAGCAAATGCAGACTAATGCTATGGCACTTAGCTAGTGAAACAAAGTTGTGCACTCACAGTCGTGAGTTACACATTTGGTACGACAGATGTGTATAATACAGAGATATCTAGTTCCTCAACATTTAAGTGCAATTTTAACTTAAAGGCACGAAGTTTCAACAAAACTTTAATGCACCACTTTTTTGAACTAAGTATTTATCAGTCTTTAGTACCAAGCTATATAAGCTATTCACAAGTGCAATCACCACAAAAAGTTGATGTGCCTACTGCCTAGTAATCCCGTCATCGTCCAAAATATATCTTCATGCATCCAAGTATACCCTTAAAGTGTGTGCATAACATTAGACTAAGTATCTCTATACATACAAATGACATTTGTTATAACAAGTAAACAACACCCTCTTATGCGAGTATCACCAAGCTCGTGTAGGGCTTCTAGCAACAGAGGTAGCCACATTGTCAACAAAAATCCTATCAAGCATCCACAGATAGAGGTACGGTCACCACTCATACATACATTAGCAGCACGGCAGGCACAACAAGTAAATTGTGAATAGCCAAATCAGGCAGGACGTAGGAAAATGTAATATGCTAAATTATCTCAATACAAAATGAGACTATCCAGAGATAAGTACACCTAATATGCTAACTAATTTAAATAGGCTTCGGATGTTTCAATACATAGATTGCAATGGCATACTTGATACAAACGTGATTGAGACTTAAATGGACACCAGATCTCTAGAAAACAAACGTGGAAACCATAACAGATTAGCACGTAGAGCGCATAGATATCAACGTGAGGAAAGGAAAAGAAGCTGTAAATGAATGGAATACAAAAAGTGAAACTGCAATCGAGCGGGTGAAAGAACTGGGAGAAGATAAAAAGTCTGGTCTTTACCCTACGAAACTAAGCCGTCAAACTCACAGTTCTGAAGTTTCTTGTCCAACGAGATTAAATAAAGAGGAAAACCACGCCTTTCTACAAAAGGGATAAAATATCCGTCTGAAAACTGCAACCTGGAAGCGAGCTGAAAACCAAGAAACCCGGTTTTGCAGCAATTCGAAGTCCAAGGAACTTGGATTTACATAGAACCTCCAACCAAGAAAGCAAGAAACACAAGAATTTGCCCGGACAAGAAATGAGGGTTCGCAGGATGGAGAAACAAACCCTAAATCAGGTAAGGGAGAGAAAAATAAACAAGGTACCAAGGACAACACATGAAGAAACCAAGGAACACAAGGATTTGGTCGGAGAAATTTCTTCGAAATCTAAGGGTAAAAGGAAGAAATCCCCAATGACACAGCGATCCGTTCAAACTTACTTCATTCGCAAAAAAAGAATACCAAAAAAAAAAGCTACAGTACTAAGCATGGAGCACGAGTAAGGAAACAAGAGGAATGGAGGAGGAAAGGGGAAGCGAGACCCCAACAAGAGTAGGTTTTGGCTGGAGAGGTTCCTTAATCGCGAAATGCGAACACCAAGGGTGGAGCGCGGTACTCGAAATTGGAGAGAAAACTCGCAAAAATCTCCATGAGCACACCACAGATCCTCACAAAACATGGACGCGCCAGGAAGAAAGAAAGATAAATAGAGGGGGGAAAGCAGGTGGCACCCCCAAGAAGGAGAGGGGTCCTTGCTGCCATTCCAAGAAATTATCTTCTTCTACAAGAGATGCATATTGCAGGCAGAATCCGGGGTAGGGGGTGTCTGTAGCTCACCTTGAGTCGGCAGCGGTGCTCCGGCAGCGGAGGAGCGGAGAGGAGAAGACGAGGGTTTGGGGATTTTCGGGGTTTTTGTTTTTGCCATGGCGCTGACAACTGGCAGGCAGGCGTGGTGGTCTGCGAAAGAGATTACTGCACCAGCGGTCCTAATTCTTTTCCCGCACCTTCACATTGGTCCATATTCTTTAAAATTGCACGTTTAGGTCCCAAATATTTCAAAAGTGTGTCACGCGAGGTCCTAAACTGGTCTGACCGTCGTTGACCGGTGCCACGTCGGCTGGTGGTTGGGATTTAAGCAAATGAACCGGTGCCACGTGACCGGTCAACGACGGTCAGACCAGTTTAGAACCTCGTGTGACACACTTTTGAAACATTTAGGACCTAAACGTGCAATTTTAAAAAATAGAGACCAATGTGAAGGTGCGGGAAAAGAATTAGGACCGCTGACGCAGTTATCTCTCTGCGAAATGTCCGTGTGGGGGTGACAGGTTGTTTCGAGGTGTGGCTGTGTTTTCTTCTGGTCAGGGGTAACGACGGGAGATTGGGGCAAAGTTTTTTTCTAAGAGATATATGCATGGTTGGTCACTTAACTTGGTCGAGATGAGTATTTTGGTCACTGAAGTTGCAAGATGTTGCCTGCAGGTCACTCAATTTGGTAGAGATGAGCAAACGGGTCACAATCGTGAACTAACACATTGATTGGGCCATTGACCGCATACTTTGACCAATGTTTCATACTTTGTGATTTCATAGGGTTGTTTTATCAAAAATATTGGTCAGAGTATGCGGTCAACGGCCTAGTCAGTGTGTTAGTTCATGATTGTGATCGGTTTACTCATCTCTACCAAGTTGAGTGACTCACGGACAATATCTTACAACTTGAGTGATCAAAGTACTCATCTCCATCTCGGCCAAGTTCAGTGACCAACCATGCATATATCTCTCATGTGGATGTGTGCAAATGCATACTCCAGTCCAGTGCAGCTGCAACAAGGGGAGTACGTACATGGCAACGCCAGCAAGCAGAGCATACAAATTCTCAACACGTAAAATCTTTTATGACAACATACATCTGATCACAGTGAACGTTTCTGTGAACGACCTCAAATAACCCTACTATACTTCTATAATGTAGCATCTGGCTTCTCAAGACATTCATTCCTCAAGCAAAACAGTAGTCTCTGGCTACAACTCATCCTAGCATTCGTTCTAGATGGGATAATAAAGAACTGAATAGCTCGAGCATGAATAGCAAAAAAAGGAAGTTTATTCTGCTGCAAATAGTCAATACAAAGGAGCGAGTTATTTTGATTTCTCCTTCACCTCCTTCTTCTGCTCAGGGGCGCCTCTTGACCCTATAATGCTACAGATGGGTTGGTCTGGCGACTGGATCAACTTCAGCGCTGGGTGGACTATCAGATCTCGCATCAGCAGTTTCTGCCCGACATCCAACTCGCTTAGGTCCACTTCGATGTACGGTGGAACTATGTCAGCAGGGCAGAGAAACTTGACTGTTCGTTTTATGGTGTTGAAGTAAGCTCCTGCATGATTGTGGATATAATCACATTAGCCCGGGTTTACTATTAAACATATGCAACATAATACAACAGGTATGCAAATGGATAAGAAGGAATTAATGCATGAATCATAGAGTTGTACATAATGTAATGAAAGCAGTGTGAACACTGGCCAGAGTTTCAGAATGAGAAGTTCAGTGTTTACTGAAATAGTAATCTACTCACCTGTATGAAAATGATAAGCTCGGTTCATGTAACAAGTCATTAGACTGCACCTAATTTGCTATGTTGTTCCAGAGAATAGTTGTTCAGGGCAAACTATTCTAAGATCTAAGGTCCAGGCCCAATTTTGATGTGAAAAAACCAGGAGAACATTTTACTTTAGCATTCCAGTTCAGATTTACACAAGATATATGCAGCACTGAAATGCATGCTACATACCTTTCCGGAGACCAGGTGAGGCATCCTCTCCAATGTACATCAAAGGAACATCTATTTTGAGCAGCGCTGAAGAAGGAGCTCTCATAAATGTCACATTCAAAGGTTCATCAGTGCCTGCGTGCAAGTGCACCTGAAAATACAGTTCAAGAAAGTCAATGTCTCATTCCACTGACTCTGAGTACCACATTACATTGATTAAAGTAATCCATAACTGCACCAGTCATTCTAACATATAAGGTGCCTGGTTGATTGTTTGCAGTGAGGTAGAAAAACCCATCATGTTTAAATCATTATTAAAGGAATCATTTCCGTCTTAGTAGGATGTTGTTTGCAGCTGACAACATCGGCGAAAGTGACTGTCACAACGTTTTCAAAACACCCATTTCTGGAAGCCATTTGATTATCCTACCTCTAGTAGGGAAAGTCTATACCTGATACATAATCTAAAAGATTACACATATGTCAACATGTTAACTTTGTCAATGTGGTATAAAGAGCAATGAGTGAGTATATTTCAACCTTATTCAGAATGCAGGAATTTAGCAAGAAAACGGTTCAATTCCTGTAGCACACACTGTCCATTACTGCAATGATCGTCCATCAGAATATACAAGTAACGCAACATAGAAACTAAACTGCAAGTCCACTTCCCTTTAATCCTCTTACAACCTCGTTCACGGACTAGGTCAAAATACTACCCTCATCCCCAATTATAAGATCTAGGATATCTGAATGTGGGCAACATACAAACTGAAATGAGTGAATAGACACACTGAAATGCGTCCATAACTCCATATACATGCAATTTTGACAATTTAGAACACTTATAATTCGGCTAGAAGGGAGTACTTGCTACTAAGAACATTAGCAAAACAAAGAAACACTATCCAGGAAATACCATTTTTATTGTGTTGACTTGAGGTAAGAAATACAAAGCTTAATTTTGCCAGAAGAGAGTACACGCACAGTTACAGATGAAGTAACTGATTAGACCACAGAGCAATTCCAACTTTTCAATCGAATGAACATTTTCTCATCACCAATCCAGTTATTTGTTCGCCGATAATTCTGTGCATAGACAAATTTAAAATTGCCACCTACGAGTAAAACTGAAGCAAGCGTAACATGGAAACACATTATTGTGAATACGAAATGCTAATCTCAGCTACGAAAATCTCCAAGACTTCAGATCATGCACAGCACAATCACCCACGCCAATACTTGGATACTGCAGATAATGTCTACACACAACAAACAAGGGATGACTAAACCATTAAGAGAACCCACCTTGCGCGGCAGGACGCGGACGCTCTCGACGAGGTCCCCCTGCCCGGCGTGGTCGGACCAGACCTCGAGGCGAAAGAGCCGGGAGAGGAAGAAGGACCGTCCGAGGTGGTCGACGAGCTTGCGGATCTGCTTGGACTGCACCGAGACGAGGCGCTTGTTGCCGCCCTCCTGGCCATTCTCCTGCTCGAAGACGATGGCCGGCACCCGCCCGGCCTTGCGCTCTTTGGCCGCGAAGTGCCTCCCGGAGGAGTTCCTCGGCACGGCGAAGATCACCTCATCGTGCTTCGCGTCCGGCCGCGGGTGGCCCGGGAGGTACTGGAACGGCGGCGACAGGAGTTCGTCGATGTTGAGATCTGGGGCGGAGACCGCTGCGGCGGAGGTGGAGAGGTGGCGGCGGAGGAGGGGGAGGGTGAGGGTCTGGAGCGGTCGCCGGAGAAGCATGGCGGCCGCCGGTTGGTCGTCGAGGGGTGTAGGGTTTTTGGGAGGTGGGGAGAAGAACGCGGCGGTGGTGGCCGACTTGGGTTCGGGAGTGTGGAATGTGGAATGTGGAAGAGAAGGTGATGGTTTAGGGCTTTGTGTGGGCTGTAACCGGTAATCTTGGGCCACAATTGTGAAACTGAGCGTGCACATCGATGTACTTTCATTTTCTCATGTTTTTTTCGAAATGGGAATGCAGCCAGCTCTCTATCGAAAGTTCGAAACGATGCACACTGCTCTTCTATAATAGAGTCCATCCGTTTGGAAATGAATGTCACAAAAATAGCTTATTTTTGTGACATTCATTTCCAAACGGAGGGAGTAGTTTAGAAAGATACAAATTAAACAAATCCGAGGCGATATGCCTCGCGATAGAAAGTTCAACAGACTATCACTAGCCCTATGGTAAAAGATAAAAACATAGAGAAAATACAGCCTAGGCAAACCTTCAAGAAGTAAAAGTCGCATGTGCGAAAAAACAAAAACATATAACTTACATTTATTTGACCAATTTAAATGTGATATGCAGGAAGAGTTGCTCATACGTGCGTGTACGAGATTTGTTTGTTGGTTAGAATGGATTCTGTCGGGATGTAACCCCGGATACCCCACAGTTGGTGGTCTTACCGAGGTATTAAAAGAGATAAAAGCAGGATTAAATGATTAGAGGATAAAGGAAAATGGATAAGAGGCAGCACGGGCCGGTTAGTTGCTGCACAGGCCGAGATATGCCCTCCAGCCTCGGTTTGGGCCACACTGGCCGAAGTTCCAGTAGCGGCAGGCCGGGATCTCCGTAGCTGGGCTGGGCCAGAGGCGGGTGACCTCGGATGGGCTGAGTTTCCTCAGCCGGGGCTGGCCTCCACTCTGCTGGGTCGATTCCTTCTCAACTCGGGTGGGCCATCTACCTCTCTCCAGCTCGGCAGCCCGACATTTCTCTATCCCGGACGGGCCGACAGCACGCTACCTCGGGCAGGCCTTTGCCTCGGGTGGGCCGGCGTATCGTGGCGTGCCGAGCTTTCCTCCGCCCCGGACCGGCCTAATGCTTCGGCTATGCAGAAGGCAGGTACCTCGGTCGACCGGCGCACTCCAGCGGGCGAGGTCCCTCCGAGTTGGGCCACCATCGGGGCGACGTCTGGCATCTAGATTCTCCTCACTTTGCCTCGGATGGCCAGGCCGACGCAGCTACCTCGGGCAGGCCGGGATGCTCTCCTAGGACTGGGCAGGCGTTGCATCGACCGAGTCTTCTTACTTCGGCATGACCACGACCACGGCACTTCGGCAGCCACCCTGGACGGCGCAGCTCCGAGATCTCCACCACCGGCGTCCCCAACCTCTACCTCGTCCAGTACAAGATTTCTCTGCCATCTCCAGGAGACAAGCACAAGTGAAGAAGACGATGACACAGCCATGCTGGCTACAGTGCCCGTGATGTGACGAGAGTACAACTGCATGACACAGGCAGCGTGGCTACAGTGTATTGATGTGACTAGAGTACAGGTGGGACCCATGCATAGTAACCTTTGTCTCCTTGTCCCCTTCTTGTCCCCTGGGTCTCCTCTATATAAAGGCACCAGGGGGATGGGATGAGAGAGGCCTCACACGCACGGGAGCTCATTTTCCCCCCACGGGAGCTCTCCTCTCTGGAGATTAGCAGCTTAATTAGCAGTGATTAGAGGCACACTTAGAGGCACTGAGAGGTATCCAGCTTGAGGAGCATTTGTACACACTGCATATACAGAGGGAAATACACCAAAGTAGGATAGATGCTGCAGTAGGGGTTTTACCTCCTCACGAGGGCCCCGAAGCAGGGTAGATCTTTGTGTTTGCAATGTTCTTCGTGTGCGACTCCATCGCGCAATCCCTCCCCGAATCCTCAAGCGTACGTTCGGCCCAGACTAAGCCTACCCCTAGGCATCTGCGTGATCCCACCACGATAGTTGGCGCCCACCGTGGGGCTGATAGTGGCGCTTGCTGGATCAATTCGGATGGGACCTTCGTCATCAACGCGGGGACTCAACTTCGACATCGTCCCCGTGTGTTGACTCATTTTCGAGTTGGCTACAGTGCGAATCCGAGGTGTTCTGGAATCCGAGCTGATTCTGGAATCCGAGGTGTTCTAGAATCCGAGCTGATTCTGGAATCCGAGGTGTTCTGAATTCCGAGGTATCCTTGGAGAATCCGAGTTAAGACTTGGAAATCCGAGTTAAGACTTCTCCAACAACCTGACCGTGTAAGTATCATTTACATGTCTGCCCATGCTTTTAGATAGTCTCAAACAGTGCTCGGGGACTGGCCCCTCGTTTCTACCTTGCTTTGATTAGTTGTTCTACCCGGGACAAGATGTCTTGACCCGGGGACTGGATAGCCAGTCTGTTTTGCACCTTCTCCTAGATAAGGAAAGTAACTCGGGGACTCGGTTGAAACCGAGTCTAGTTTTTTTAGCATAGTATCTGCTGTTAGATTCGTTTTCTGTTAAGTGCTATAGCTAGTTTGCCTCGGTTAGTATAGTTGTTGTTCCCGTCAAATATTCTTCATGATATGTATGTTGGACTAACGTTGAAAGGTGACATCGGTTTTGTTGAGAATGTTCGTTACTGAGGTATATTGAAAATCCGAGGTATATTGGTAATCCGAGGTATATTGGTAATCCGAGGTATATTGGAAATCCGGGTCATATTGGTAATCCGAGGTATATTGGAAATCCGGTTCATATTGGTAATCCGGGTTATAATGGAAATCCGAGGTATCATGGTTATATTGGTTATCTCAATTTACCCAAGGTACCCTGGCATTACCGGTATTCTCTAGATCGCCGTTTGTTTTGATTTGCCACAGTATCACGGCATCATTCCACATCCCGGATCGCTGTTTATTTCGGTTTGTCACAATATCCTGGCATCATTTCATATCCCAAATTATCGTTTATTCTGTTTGCCAGTGTATCATGGCATTACCTGTGTACCAGATCAGTGTCTATGTTGGTTAATCAGAGGCAACCTTTGAAATATATTTTTGCAGGTTATATGTCAAACCAGCAGTGGCTGGAGACATCTATGTCGGTATACGCCCGAAGTGGCTAAAACCGGCATTCGAGGTATGCTTATGTCAAACCAGTAGTGGCTGGAGACATCTATGTCGGTATACGCCCGAAGTGGCTAAAACCGGCATTCGAGATATGCTTATGTCAGACCAGCAGTGGCTGGAGACATCTATGTCGGTAAGCGCCCAGAGAGGCCGAGATACCGAGATATGTGATATGCCCAGAGAGGCCGAGATACCGAGATATGTGATATGCCCAGAGGAGCCGAGATACCGAGACATGTGTGATATGCCTAAAATGCCGAGATACCGAGACATATGAGATACGTACTTACAGGTTTATGTCGGTCCAGTTTAAGCTGGCGGCATACGAGTTCGGTAAAAGCCAGGAGGGCTAACCGACGCTGGCGGCATCCGAGTTCGGTGAAAGCCAGGAGGGCTAATAACCGACGCTGGCGGCATCCCAATTCGGTAAAAGCCAGGAGGGCTAACCGACGCTGGCGGCATCCGAGTTCGGTGAAAGCCAGGAGGGCTAATAACCGACGCTGGCGGCATCCCAATTCGGTAAAAGCCAGGAGGGCTAACCGACGCTGGCGGCATCCGAGTTCGGTAAAAGCCAGGAGGGCTAACCGACGATGGCGGCATCTCAATTCGGTAAAAGCCAGGAGGGCTAACCGACGCTGGCGGCATCCGAGTTCGGTAAAAGCCAGGAGGGCTAACCGACGATGGCGGCATCTCAATTCGGTAAAAGCCAGGAGGGCTAGCCGACGCTGGTGGCATCCGAGTTCGGTAAAAGCCAGGAGGGCTAAGAACCGGCATATAATGGTGACCATTCAGGCAACATATTTCCAGTACAAATTGTCCATCTCGTTGTTGATTCGGGTGAGCTCGGTCAACCGGATGCCGCATTTGGCCTGAAGGGCAAGGCTGTACGGTGCAGGAGGTTTCTGGTACAGTTATTTATTTTTGTAAGTCTGTGCGCGACTCTGCGAGTCCCCCACACCCTCGGGGACTAATGTCGGGGATGTAACCCCGGATACCCCACAGTTGGTGGTCTTACCGAGGTATTAAAAGAGATAAAAGCAGGATTAAATGATTAGAGGATAAAGGAAAATGGCTAAGAGGCAGCACGAGCCGGTTAGTTGCTGCACAGGCCGAGATATGCCCTCCAGCCTCGGTTTGGGCCACACTGGCCGAAGTTCCAGTAGCGGCAGGCCGGGATCTCCGTAGCTGGGCTGGGCCGGAGCCGGGTGACCTCGGATGGGCTGAGTTTCCTCAGCCGGGGCTGGCCTCCACTCTGCTGGGCCGATTCCTTCTCAACTCGGGTGGGCCATTTTCCTCTCTCCAGCTCGGCAGCCCGACATTTCTCTATCCCGGACGGGCCGGCAGCACGCTACCTCGGGCAGGCCTTTGCCTCGGGTGGGCCGGCGTATCATGGCGTGCCGAGCTTTCCTCCGCCCCGGACCGGCCTAATGCTTCGGCTAGGCAGAAGGCAGGTACCTCGGTCGACCGGCGCACTCCAGCGGGCGAGGTCCCTCCGAGCTGGGCCACCACCGGGGCGACGTCTGGCATCTAGATTCTCCTCACTTTGCCTCGGATGGCCAGGCCGACGCAGCTACCTCGGGCAGGCCGGGATGCTCTCCTAGGACTGGGCAGGCGTTGCATCGACCGAGTCTTCTTACTTCGGCATGACCACGACCACGGCACTTCGGCAGCCACCCTGGACGGCGCAGCTCCGAGATCTCCACCACCGGCGTCCCCAACCTCTACCTCGTCCAGTACAAGATTCCTCTGCCATCTCCAGGAGACAAGCACAAGTGGACAAGACGATGACACAGCCAGCATGGCTATAGTGCCCGTGATGTGACGAGAGTACAACTGCATGACACAGGCAGCATGGCTACAGTGTATTGATGTGACTAGAGTACAAGTGGGACCCATGCATAGTAACCTTTGTCTCCTTGTCCCCTTCTTGTCCCCTGGGTCTCCTCTATATAAAGGCACCAGGGGGATGGGATGAGAGAGGCCTCACACGCACGGGAGCTCATTTTCCCCCCGCGGGAGCTCTCCTCTCTGGAGATTAACAACTTAATTGATTAGAGGCACACTTAGAGGCACTGAGAGGTATCCAGCTCGAGGAGCATTTGTACACACTGCATATACAGAGGGAAATACACCAAAGTAGGATAGATGCTGCAGTAGGGGTTTTACCTCCTCACGAGGGCCCCGAAGCAGGGTAGATCTTTGTGTTTGCAGTGTTCTTCGTGTGCGACTCCATCGCGCAATCCCTCCCCGAATCCTCAAGCGTACGTTCGGCACCAGACTAAGGCTACCCCTAGGCATCTGCGTGATCCCACCACGACATATTCCTAGTGGACACACTTTCGAATTCAGAGTAAGGGCTAAGACAACGCAAAAGCATTTATATATCCTACTTAAGGGAAAGTAAAATATAATGTCCTCCGTAAAAAAACAAAAATATTTTAAGGTATCATAAGAGAAAATTAACTGTCCAAATTATTAAATATGATGAGTACTAAGTGTTTCATGTAAAATAATAACTTAACATTCGAGACAAAGTTGTTCATGATATAAAGCCACTAATAATTAGACAGACAAACTACGAACCATACGCCACCAAAAGCGTGGCACTGAAATTTTCTTTCAAATGTGAATCCAATGACAGAATTTTTGTGGCATGTAATTTAGGTTTTGTTGGTCAATTTAATTATCAAAATTAGCCCTCAAAGTACTCTACGAAAAAACAGAAGGAGTAACCTACAATTATTGACATCTGAAAAAGGACAATCGATTAGTAGTACATGGTCTCAATCATCCACACATCGACACACGCCACCGCATTCACTTTGTAGATTATACTCTTCTGTTTTAAAAGAAGATTACTCTGCTGCATTAACTGATCTTATTAATCTTGTTTTGAAACCCTCCACGTCATTCCCCCTGGACCCAGGCTCCAGAGAGAAGAGCCAGTCCCCAAATTTCCAGCCAAGAAAAAAACATAGAGAAGGGAAGCATATTCCGCCTGTTCCAGCGGATTGAGATCGAGTGACTTTACCACATAAAGTTACCTTGCAACTTTAGGGGTCTTATCTCCGTCCAAACTTGATCCAGTGGTCCAAATTTGGACCTCAAAATTAAAACTTCTCAGAAAAAATCGAAAAAATCCTGTAGTTACAATTTGTTACGTTGTGTATACTGGAATTTTTTCGATTTTTTTAGATCACCGGTTTAGGAGTTAATAGCTTTTTAAGTTCAACACATGAAAATGTCAGTTAATGATAAACCATTTATCCAAATAAATTCAAAAAAATTGTGAGCACACAACGTAACATATAAAATTTACTGATTTTTTTTCGAAATTTTCTGAAAAGTTTTAATTTTGAGATCTGAATCTGGACCATTGGATTGAGTTTAAACGGAGATGAGAGGCATAAAGATGCAACGTGACTTCACCATGTGAAGTCACTGGATCCTGGTCCGTTCCAGCAGTAGTAGAGCGAAGCAACCTAACATCCAGCCAGCCGCGAGAAAGAGATCCCGCCGAACGAATCCCCGAAACCCAACCACCGTCCCTCCGGCGACCGCTCAGATCTCGTCTGCGGCGGCGGCGGAGGCGGAGGCGGAGGGCGGGGGTTGGAAGAGGCGAAGATGTTCTATGGGGCGATGGTGTGGGATCCGTGGCTGATCGTCTCGCAGATCGTGTGCCTGCAGTGCCTCTACTACCTCGGCCTCGGCACCTTCATGGCGCTCCTCGTCGGCACCCGCGTCCCGCGCCTCACGCTCCTCTACCTCTTCGACTTCGCCATCCTCACGCCGCGCACCACCACCGGCTGGTGCGCCATCGCCTCCTTCCTCCTCGCCGCCATCGCAGGGTACGTTAACAACATTCCCCATTCATCCTCCTTCCCACAGGCAAACCAACACGCACTTGGTTCGTCCAAGCTACAGCCTACCTGTGCAAGATTTAGCAGCGCCGGGTTCTTCTGTAGGAGCTAAGACACGGCATAGGTCGACTGGAGTAGACCCCTGCGCCTGGTGGTAATTGCTACTGCTTGTTACAAGAGCAATGGCTGTTGGTGCGAATTGCTTCTAGTTCCAACGAGTTTAAATTGCCTGTTCATCTGCGTGTATATTTCCAGATCTGTGCGTTTAAGACAAGTATTGTTATTCTAAGCTGCTAAAATGTCGGAATCTAATAGCCATTTCTTGGACCAGTAGTTAAGCGAATCGAGCTTTGTTTGTATGTTAAGGCTGGAGAGGGGTCTGGTTGCATACTTGTAGTTGCTAGAGCTGCGAATCATCTGAATTATAGAGCCAAATCTTCCATGTAACATAGAAGCAAAGTGACATCGACTTACTACTTGTTCACATTAGAAGCTTTTTAGTAGAGTGTCATTGATGGCCCTTGTTCTTGTTGTCATGGATTGCATAGGTCGTAGGCAGACCAGTAAACTATCTGGTGGAATTCCAGTCTTGATTCAGAAAAGATTTCACAATCACTTTCCATTTTCATTCTCCAAATCAACCTAGAAGGGTTCAGGGCACGTTTGGATTAGGCCTATAGCTGCCCTACCAACATTACCGCGCCAATTATTTGGCGGTGGATTCATCTGCCCTGCGTTAACCAAAGATTTGGCATTGATTTGTGAAGGCAACAATAAAAGATTCATAGTCAGCCAAAAAATTGGCAATGAACCAAATATGAGCGAGAACATTTAGCATGAACAATTTTATGGTAGAGTGAGCCGTGGCATAAATCAAATAGACCCTTAATCTCTAGTATATATTCTGGAGCTAGGTATTCTAATGGCAGCCAGATAGGGGAATTAATCAATCCCCTATCATATCTTAGAGAAGACAAAAATGTCATCGACATGCTACACTGTTGCATATTATGTGGACACTGAGGAAAGTGCTTACTGAAGTCTCTGAACTTATATAGAAGAAAGAAAAGAATGAATCAGCTTTTGCTGCTCAAGCCTTTTTCAAATGAAAACTTTAGGAAGTTCACATTGACATGTGTCGTGTTTTCCTGTATCTTTAGCCCTTCTAAAGTAATCATCTAAATCGGCGAATGCCCTACCTTGCAGTAGGTTACTGCTAGCGCTAAGGATTAGACCTCTAGTTCCACACTGTACTTTTCATGACTCCAGAAACCGAAAACGTGCTACCAATGATAAACCTTCCGTTACGACTTTCGAAAGAACTTGTCCTTTATTTAGCTATGCAGAGAATAGGCTTGATTGATTCTGCTTTAGCCTTTTTTCAGTTGTCTAACTGTCCCATACATGTTTTGTGCAATAAATGGTCCAGTATTGACTTTGCTACCATGGTTTCCTTGCGCAGTGCCGGATTCATGCTTTATGTGATAGAAAGGGCCAAGAAGTGCCTGGACTTTGCAGCCACCCTCTACATCATTCATCTGTTTATTTGCATCATTTATGGTGGATGGCCAGCTTCAGTTACATGGTGGGTTGTTAATATTGTTGGTTTGGCAATCATGTCCCTCCTTGGTGAATACCTATGCATCAGGAGAGAGCTACAAGATATTCCAGTACGGATTCGTGCAAGTAAGCAACTCTGTGTTGTTTCATTTTCCTTTAGATTTTTTTGTGTAAGAGTCCTGCACAATTTGTTGCTTACATATGGAGCTCTCTTGCTGAAGTCTGCTTACACAAAGAGTCTTGTGTTAGCTCGGATAGTAGAGTGACTAAGTTGTTAATACATGCTGCTAATGAACATTGAAGCAATGGATGGCACATTATATTGTTTGGATAAGTCTGTAATTTTGTAATATCCTAATTCTTAGATTGCATTCCTCCTGCATGATTCGGAAAAATAAAATAAAATTCTTATGTTGCCACTTGGTACCTACTTGTATCCATATGTGACCCTTATTAGTTTTGGTGGTCCTTAATTCCTTATGAGCCTTGAAGTTAACTACAGTTAGTACCAACTATACCTCAAAAAACTTAACACTATCGTTAGTACCAACTGAAACCATGTGTTATCATGAATGCCCACATTTTGATAGTTTTTTGGTATGCTTGTGCTGTCCACTTATGAGGATCCCAGTGAGGTTAAACTGCGCTAGTTCAACTAGAAAGACACATATAAGTTTCAGCACATATATACACATATATGTATATGCTCTTTGTTTGGCTAATTCCTTCAGTGGGTTGCGGATTACTTTGAGACAGGGGAGGTGTATCACAACTCTTATGTGTGATGTGGTTAAAAATTATGAACTCAATGCCAACCGTTTCTACTAAAGGATGATGAACAACTATATACTGAGTGAACTATATGCCACTAAATGAAAGAAGTGAACATAATCATTAAAATACAGCAACATCTAATGGTAGTTCCAGTTACGGAATTCTCATGTTTCATGATGTAGTCTGAGCACATGGTAAACCATTAACTTAATTCGAGCAATGCTTGCTGCAAGCTTGGACCAAGTTCTTGTTCAGTCACTGGTTGCTGCACCTTGGTAATTCAATTCTGGCATTCAATCATGAAATGTAGCAGTGTAAAAATGTTTACTTCGCTTCCTTCTCCCAACGTTCTTAGCTGAACTCTATTATCATAATCTTAAAGGGCAGTGGTGGTGACTGGTTAATTTTACCGCAATTATTGTAGAATGTTTTTTACATACAGTAGTTGGAAACCACATGTGCAACCTAGTGTAAGTTCTGACTAAACTGCATTACCTAGTCATGTCTGTAGATTCAGTGGTTGACTTAAGAGCATGCCAAATGAGGTCCAACAGTGTCTGACTAATCGAGAACTCAGTAAGAACTCTAATTCAGTCTGGGCTCACTGGGTATCAAAACCTATGTAGCTGCTTTTACTTCCCTGAGGTGGAATCGGAAAAGTTTGAGGGCTCAAAATTTGTTTTTCCCCGTGTAGTACAAAGACTTACTAGCCATTAGTTCAGCTGGGGTTGGGTTGGCATATGCTTCCTGACAAAAATGTCATTGAGAACAACTTCGAGCATGCATTGCTGGCACAGCATTCTATGGATTGAAATAGTATGGGAACATGTGGCACCCAAATAAACGTTATATTTGACCTAACTTAGTTATCTTCCTGCGTTTTTTCAGCAGGACTAAGTTCCTTGAGTGAAGAGATATAGTTTCTTCTTTGTTGTTTAACAAACATCATCTGTTAATAACATGTCAGCACTGTTTAGATGCCTAACCAAGAGAACAATGACATGGAGGTTAAGTAACAAAATTTTGTACTTGGAACTGAACTCAGTACATGTACCGCGTTACCTTTCCTTCGAGTCACTGTTTTGTATCTTCTCCTGTCACAACATAATACTCTGCTAATTATTTTATCCTTCAGGTGTTTAATCTCAGAGACTAAAGGATTATAGGTGGCTTCCAACTGTTGTAACCCCCAAAGGGATGCTTGTTAATATCTTTGCTTAGGAATACAGAGACCCGCGATGCATGTACAAGCAATACTGTTCAATCCTGCAAATATTTTGCTGTAGTGATGCATGATTTCTCAGTAGATCCACCAGAGATAAGGACATTGCAAGTGAGGCTTCTGAACCACCGGTTGAGTGGGATGGCAGCTCAGTTTTATGGCATGTATCAAGCCTTCCCCCTTCTATGGACCGTGACAGAAAAAGCTTGCTGATTGACCGATTTGTATGACTAGATAACGATACATTGAAATTGTTCTTTAGCGGATTGATAACGCGAATTTTATCTCGCAGTTTGATTCATGCTACCCGCATATTGCAGCAGTATATTGGAGTTTTCTCCTTCAGTCGGCGAGAGCTGAATTCTGTCTGACCCTGGGCATGACTGTTTAGGATTTTGCATATATGATTTTTTAGGTGATTGCACGAAGGACCCATCCAGGTAATTGCAGGTGTTACAGCCTGCTCCTTACACACCACTTGATCTACGTGGGAAAAAATATCGGTGTCCTTGCCTCCCCTCGTAACAGGCTAGATATTTCATGATGGACAGTTATCTGAATCGTCAGTAAATGACTGAAGTGAGCAGCACTGCTCATTTGCTGCCTTGCCCACAGCAAGTCAGCGAATCCGAAGCGGTCTTTCGGCAAGTAAAACCTTCACGGAGGACAATTTTCGGAGGGCGAGTAATTCCTTTGACCCCAGAAACAGTAGTTATCTAGGCAAATGCTTAAGAAGTGATGGAATATCCTGGTGATATTCACTTGACCCATAGGAATGCAACGGCTGAGATTATGAATGTCGTATACCCGCAGTGCCATAAACTGGTAAACAAATGATCAGTTGATCAGCGGAAGTATTTTCTTTTCTCGATTCATATGGTGTGCCATCAGCCGGTACTGTAACAAACAGGACAAGAAAGACAAGCCTAGAATCGACGCTGAACTGGCAAAATCAAACGCACAAGCAAAAAAGAACACTAGTAAACAAAATGGAAAATCTAAGGCAAACAAAGAGGCCTTAATAAAAATCAAACGCACAAGCAAAAGGAACACTAGTAAGCAAAATGGAAAATCTAGGGCAAACAAAGCGCATATAAGAAAGCGGAGGAGGCCTGGAGGACGATTGACGAGCGAGTGTGGCGGAGCATGGTTGTAGATGCAACAACCCTAGGTTCTGTTAGTGGTGTTTGCTCTGTCGTGGCTGCAAGGGCAACCGGTGTGTTGGCCCAGTGGCGTTGCCGAGGCTGCCACAGACATGTTCCTTTGGCCATCGAGCCTGCATAGCGGGGCTGCTAACAGCTTGCAGCGGGATGGTGGTGATGTTGTGGGATTCTCACGACAGATGTCAAATGGTAGCTTAAGATTGGTTGGAGCAAGGCGACTCGGGAGATCCCAGATGGGTTCGCACATGCATTTTACCCAGGTTTAGCCTCATGTAGAGGTAAAGGCCTAGTTCCTGTTGTGATTGTGTTGATTTGATGGTGTGTATATGGTATGCCAATAACGAGTGCGTCAGAGTCGTAAGGAATCTATGGCACAAGGGGTATCTAGAAGAGTCTACCTCAAGGGTTTCGTCTTGTTGAATTTATATAGGCAGTCGACTAGGGTTTACAGGAGACCCGATTTGGTTTAGCAGGTAGTAACCTACTAGCTACAAACATGGCTACTTGGAGCGTAATTCTAGTAGTGCGATCTCTATATCCAAGTTCTAGTTCAACTCGACGTCCCTCCGAGCCGTCCCTCCGGGTTCCATGATGGACTCGATATCTAGAAGATGTCCTCTAAGTGGGCCTTGGGCCACCCGGTCTTGTGGTTTGACTCGTGATTCTGCCTACCCGGTTCGGTATTCTCTCATCGGGTGGCTGCCAATAGACGATCAAGCGGGAGGGTAGATTCAGCCACAATCTGCTCGAACGTCAAACGACGGCGACATAGGAGTTTGGCAACTAGGGCGGTGGCCTCTGTGCTTGTATGAATGACGCATCAGCAGGGTCTCGAGGTGGTGGTGCTTGTATGGATGCAACACGGGTTCGATCTGGTTCAGCAGGTGTTTCACACATTGTTTTCTAGAGGCGCTAGGTCATGCCTATCGCTGAGAGGTGCTACGCATTATGTATTATGAGTAGGCTTCAAGTCATGTCTTCTGCTCGCACATCGTGATTCTAGTGGAGGTGTCAAGTCAATGCATGTTGCATGTAGATCGAAAGTTGTGTGACAGTGACTAGAGGCAAGTATGTGACAGTCCATGTTTTCCATTAGCTCCCCCAACGTCAGGTGTCAAGAGCTAGAAAAGTCACGATGATAGAGGCGACTTCAACGCTGAGTATGCACATTGGATGGAAACACGAGATCTTATATCAAACAAGGAAACATGTATGTTGTGCCCTTGCTAAAGTGATGGTTCAAAGCTCGGCTTTGAGGATGAAAGTTCCTGAGATCGACCAATGGTTGCACTCGTCATTATTGGCGCACATGCGGTGAGTCCTTTTTGAAGGGTTAGCAGTTGCCTAAGTTTGTTTCATTCTTCTATCATATCACTATATGTAATATGTTTAGTTGTTTTCTTGTAGAGTTACTATCGCGAGGCATACGTTTTCAAGTTTTCCTACCAGCCGACTTTGTTCAGCAGCTGGATTTTGAAGAATCGGTCATATATGGTTGTTTATATCGCTTGATGCAGAGTTCAGGGCTATCCTCCTTTAAGAAAATATGTATATCTCAGACGTGTGCCGTAATTTTCTGACAAATTAACAATTTAGAAGACATTCGTTGAGCAATGTTCTGCAGGATAACCGATATGTGACACAGGAGAGGATAAAGGAGATCCCAGATGGCGGCCAGGGTTTCCATCCCTTTCGTTGGCGCTGCCACCAGTCCGCTCCACCTCGGTTGGTCTTTAAGTATTTGGAGGGCGGGCAGACTCCAGCCTATCGTCGGTGACGAGGGATCACCTCGGCAAGTCCCAGGTCGAGTACCCTAGGTTTCGTATAGAGGAAGAAGTTGGCACGCTGGTAGTTCCGTCGGCTGACAAGCAAGGATTTACCCAGGTTCGGCCCCTCATGGTGAGGTAAAGACCTACATCCTGCTTGTCTGATCTGTATAGAAGATGATATGAGGTTACATGGTGGCCGCAAGGGCGATGGTGTGAGACGTGGTCTCGCTAGGGCTATGCCTATCTGTGTATGTTTTGCCGTATGACTCTAATTGTGTCCGTATGTGGATCTGATCTATGGGGTGCCCCTGCCTGACTTTATAAAGGGAGCCAGGTAGGGTTTACATGAGGTTCTTGTATTGTACTCCAAGTTTTAGTTTGTTGGGCTTCATGGGCCTGCAGGTGCTGGGATGCATCGGGTACGCCAACGGTCGGGTGCCCGGAGGGTATGCCCACGTCAGGAGCCCCCGAGTGTCTGGTCGATACGAAGAATCGGGCAGAGACTCAAAGCAGCATGTCGTGTAGGCGTAGTCAATGCGTCGGGTAAGTACTCTTTCCTCCTGGGCACGTCGTCATGTTCCTGAAAAGGATAATTAAAGAAATTCGACTCTGGCCGTTGAGGGCTTACAGAGGATGGTTTAGTCGGTAATGTTTCGACTGAGTCTATCGGGAGCGCGAACAGTGCTCCCGATGGGAGTAGCCCCCGAGATTAAGCTGAATTGCTTGTAATTGAGGTTAATCTCAAAAAACCTCTCTCAGTCGAAAGAAAATTCTGAAACCCTCCTGATGGGAGTAACTTAAGGAATCACTGATAAAACAGAGTCCTTTTTTCAGCATGCAGGCTTACTATATGTTGCAGTTTTCAACCTGATGGTTTACTTGTGGACCTCGAATGAGTTTTGAGTGTTCGCTCAGCCTAACGGCCTACTTGTGGAACTCGAATGAGATTCGAATGCTCATTCAGCCTGACGGCCTACTTGGTGGACTCGACAAACATATCGAGTATTTGCTCAGCCGAACGGCCTACTGCGTTGCTGCTCAATGCTGGCGTCATGGCTGACGCTGTTTTTTCTTCATTGCCACCGATGGGACGTGACACTGTGGTCCCGCTGTCAGTGTTGACCTGCGGCGACATTCGAGTGCGACCTTGGGTTTTTGTCTTTGAACCTGTATGGCGCAGCCCCCGAGCATTCGAGTGCGGCCTAGGATTTGATTTGTGAACCTGTATGGCGCAGCCCCCGAGTGTTCGAGTGCGGCCTAGGATTTGATTTGTGAACCTGTACGGCGCAGCCCCCGAGCGTTCGAGTGCGGCCTAAGTTTTTCTTTGTGAACCTGTACGGCGCAACCCCCGAGTGTTCGAGTGTGGACTAGGATTTTCTTTGTGAACCTGTATGGCGCAGCCCCCGAGTGTTCGAGTGCGGCCTAGGATTTTTGATTAACTTGTGCGGCGCAGCCCCGAGTGTTCGAGTGTGGCCTAAGTTTTCCTTGTTGGACCTGTATGGCGCAGCCCCCGAGTGTTCGAGTGCGGCCTAGGATTTTTGATTAACTTGTGCGGCGCAGCCCCGAGTGTTCGAGTGCGGCCTAAGTTTTCCTTGTTGAACCTGTATGGCGCAGCCCCCGAGTGTTCGAGTGTGGCCTAGGATTTCTTGTTTGTGGCCTGTGCGGCGCAGCACCCGGGAGAGCATCAGGTGTGGCCTACGCGAGTTTGCTTGTGGCCTGTGCGGCGCGGCACCCGGTAGTGCATCAGGTGCGGCCAATGCGAATTTGTTACAGCCTGTGCGGCGCAGCCCCCGAGCATCGGGTGCGGCCAAGGCAAGATTATTGCGGCCTGTGCGGCGCAGCCCCCGAGCATCGGGTGCGGCCAAGGCAAGATTATTTCAACGCGGCGGACCGGAGTCGACGCGGCGGAGTTGTGCCGTAGAGGCAGTCGAAGCGGCGGACCGGAGTCCACGCGGCGGATTTGTGCCGTAGAGGCAGTCGACGCGGCGGAGTTGTGCCGTAGAGGCAGTCGACGCGGCGGACCGGAGACGGCGCCAATTGACGAGAGATCACCTCGGCAAGTCCTATGTCGAGTACCCTAGGTTTCGTATAGAGGAAGAAGTTGGCGCGCTGGTAGTTCCGTCGGCTGACAAGTAAGGATTTACCCAGGTTCGACCCCTCATGGTGAGGTAAAGATCTACATCATGCTTGTCTGATCTGTATAGAAGATGATATGAGGTTACATGGTGGCCGCAAGGGCGATGGTGTGAGACGTGGTCTCGCTAGGGCTATGCCTATCTGTGTATGTTTTGCCGTATGGCTCTAATTGTGTCCGTATGTGGATCTGATCTATGGGGTGCCCCTGCCTGGCTTTATAAAGGGAGCCAGGTAGGGTTTACATGAGATTCTTGTCTTGTACTCCAAGTTGTAGTTTGTTGGGCTTCATGGGCCTCCAGGTGCTGGGCTGCATCGGGTACGCCAACGGTCGGGTGCCCGGAGGGTATGCCCACGTCAGTCGGCGGGAGGGCTCTAATTTCTTGTTTTAGTTAATCTTTGTCTCTTTGTCGGGATGATGACGCGGTGACGACATGATTGTGTCAGAATAAGGTCATCTGCGTTCTATTCTTACCTAGTGCGGGCAGAGGGCACGCGGCGTTATGTATCTTGATGATCTCTTGGGATCCTGTCCATTTTATAGTTGTTCGTATGGTTTATATATCTAACTCTTGCAATTATGATATTTTATCTATGGTGATGTTTGTCGATCTATTGTGTTGATCTATTTGATCTATTGTGTTGATCTATAGTTTGTGGCGGCGGCTGGCAAGATGTTGACTGCGGGCGGTCTGCAACGGCGGCGACAACGGGCCGCTTGCTTGCAACTGTGGAGACCGCAGACAGCTTGCAGCGATGACGGGAACAACAACAACAGTGAAGACGGCGATGTGAACAAAGCGGGAGGCAGTGCAGCCTCGAATTGGATGCCATGTTATCGGATTACGGTGCAACTTGTACAAGATGTCACACGCTTGGCCTGAAAAGGAATTTGGCCGACGGACTAAATCACAATCAGGCCAAGCCGCAGCCACCTGAGATGAAGGCGCCAGGCTGCCCGCGACGAGAGGACAGGGAATGCTGCATCAGTTGTGATTGGTCGCTGGAGACAACACACGCATAGGTCCATCTCTCATCCTTTTTCGGTTTCGGGTTGGTTCGCAGATGATTAGACCAGACAAATGAAAGATGAGCCTGTTAGGCGTGTGGGCCCGCGCACATGCAGACCTCTCCTCTTGTTGCATGACGTGTACCGTGAAGCAGGGCCACCGGCCGGAAACCTTAAACCAACTCGCAATCCTTGTTACATTATTCCCAATCATCACCCTCAGTCACCAACGGCAACATGCATCGTCTGGTTTCGGCTCCGGCGCAATCTTCCCCTTTACTGTGTTCGATCTACTACTCGTATTATACTTTCCACATGTTTCTGCTCCCAGTTTGGAGCACGTACGGAACTTCTCTTCGTGTGAACATTTTCTGCCATCAAATTATTTGATGTTCTGCAATTGTGCCATTTTGTGGGCTCGGCCAAGCACGATGACCTTAGAGCATCTACGGCGTCATCCCAAAGCAAGATCCCATTGGGAGACGGACCGGAAAACAGCCAAAACGACACCCTATCTGTCCTACCTGATCCCTTTTTTTTTTGAATTTTCACCGCGGGGGAGCGGGGGAGGGGGGGGGGGGGGGGGGGGGGGGGGGGGGCTAATCCCCACCTAAATATATCTCAAAGTCGCGTTGAGACTTTGCAGTCTCTACACGGTAAGTTCAAATGAACCAGAGAAGACGGGGATTGCAAAGGGGAGAGATAATAGAAAAACACACACCCACAAAGGGGAGGGGCGGGGGTGGGTTACAGGCGCACTTGAGAAGCAGTATCAGGCGTGCTCGCGTGACGACCATCACCAGGAAGACAGGATGGACAATGTGATGAGGAGTGCGCCCGACGCCGTCGAAGGGCATCACAACCCCGATACATTGCAGATTGCACCACCACCGCCATTTTTTCCTGTTGGTGACTCCAAGAGGGATTCTAAATATGGGGGCAACCTAGACCCTGTGATGCCGGACATCGCACGAACAAGCCATCTGAGAGCGGGCCCCGTATATCGTTGGAACAAAAAGTGGCATATATATGAGAAATGATTTCAAATCCAATTCAAACCCCTTTTTTACATATAATTTACATAAGAGTAAAAGGACACCCTAACTAATCGTCTTACTCCGTGTCGGCCTTGAGTGGTGGAGTTCCTGACTCGTCGTTCTTTGGCTCGACGTTTGAAATTGCTGGCAGTTGCACCGGTGTAGCTTCCTGCGCCAGCCAAATGGGGCAGCCACGGAGACCAAGGTTCCCATGGGACCACACTAAACATGCTATGGTGGAGTTACCAGCTCGTCGTCCTCCTCTTGCTCCAGATCGGGCAGCACAAAACTCCTTTTTGGCTTCGGCAGCATGACCTCCTTCTCCTCTGGCTACGACTGCACGACCTCCTTCTGCGACAAGGACATCACGACTTTGAGGTGCTACGAGCAGTGGGTGGTGCGCGTGTGGGGGTGGGGGGAAGATGGGCCAGTTTAAAATGTAGGCAAGGAGGCGAAGCGACGTTTTCTCGCCCAAGGATTTAGGCTTTAGGTTTAAAATTATATGTATTATTGTATCTCGAAAAATGGGTTAAAATGTATATATTGCTATGTATCTCTATTTTTCGGTTTTGTTTTGATGGGTGCCGCTGCAAGTAGTACCCCAAATATGTGGGACATGTGTCCGGTACCTCACAAAGCGGGCATAATTTGGCAGTTGCTAGATAAAATTTGGAGTGCGATGGTGGATATACTCTTCGTTTGGAACAATCAATTCCAATGCGGCTGGTAAACAATTTAACCCGTTTACGAGCCTACGTTGCGTATCGAGCAACTTGGACTAATACAACAGCATCCACGATTCCATGCGGGGGCGCCGATGCAGCCAAAACAAGCGAGCCGTCAAACACTGCTGGCACGCAATGAATCGATTGAGGAGCTATTAGCCACATGACAGGCTCCTCACCGTGTTTCAAGGCGGGACAGACAGGCTAAAAATGGACTCAACGCGTCCAAGGACACTATAGCTATACACCTAAACTATACTCACTCCATTACTTTGTGTCGTCGTAATGATCAGAACAAACGAACAAATTAAACGGTCTGAAAAGCAAAGCAGGTGCACCGAAGCGAAAATCGCAAGAAAATAATAGAGAGCTCATGTATTATATAGTCTCTAATGTCAGTTAGTATCACCATGATTGTCCTAACGAGTCGGCGAAAATGAAAATGGCTTAAGAATGGTTCAATCCTTAGCTGTGCGTGGAAATAGTTGGATTACGGAGCGGTGGGAGGAAGAAGGGGAAACAAAGGATCCGGCTAGCTAGCTCGGTGTGGATTCCCACTAAGCGCGTCGTCGTCCTCGTCGGAGTGGATGGATGCTCCGCACGTTGCGACGGGGCCCTCACTAACCTTGAGCAAAAGAACAGAACAGCACAGCACGCCGCAGCCGATTTGTTTAACATTAGCTGATTTGATTTGAAGTTTTCGACCGGTCCAGCAAGGCACCAAAACCTTAGTCTTCCACTCTTCCTTCTCCCGGTATTATGTTGGCAAACTGGAGTCCAAATCGGTGATGAACAAATGAAGCCAAAGTTGCTTTACATTTCTTACTGAACCACTGATGATTTTCTCGAATATACGCTGCAACTCCACAATCCTATCTCTGACTAAACTAACCCTTAGCAGCAGCTAACCGAACTGAATTGCCAATAATTCAAGAAAATTAAACCCAACAAAAGACACAAGGCACATTGATCAATAACCAATCAATCATCAATTCAACTTCTTTTTCCCCAAGAACAGCTGCCAGCCAGTTCGTCAACAGGAACGTTGGTCCATCGATCACGCGGACACGCAACTAACCATCGCAGCCGTCCATCCCGCATTATTCTATTCCCCCGCTGCGATCTCCCCCTCTCCCACTTCCCCATATCAACCCGTCTCCCCCAACCCGTGATCCTCCACACAGACACACACAGCCCCACCGCGGGCTCTGCGTAGCAATGTCGACGACAATGACGATCAAGCCGCTCCTCTTCCTCGCGTTCCTCCTCGTCCCGTACCTCGCCGCCGCCTACTCGTCCTCCCAAGGCGCAATAATCCAGCCACGCCGCACGCTGCTCCAGAGCCATGGCGGCGCCGACGACGGCAGCGACGTGTACGTGGACCCGTCCTACGAGTTCGAGAACCAGCACCTCCGCGACGCCTACGTCGCTCTCCAGGCCTGGAAGCGCGCCATCCTCTCCGACCCGCGCAACGTGACGGGCTCCTGGTCCGGCCCCGACGTCTGCGGCTACTACGGCGTCTTCTGCGCGCCGTCCGAGTACGACGAGTACGTCACCGTCGTCGCCGGCGTCGACCTCAACCACGCCGACCTGGCCGGCCACCTCCCCGAGGCGCTCGGCCTCCTCGCCGACCTCGCCGTCTTCCACGTCAACTCCAACCGCTTCTGCGGCCTCGTGCCGGACTCCTTCCACCGGATGCACCTCCTCCACGAGCTCGACCTCAGCAACAACCGCTTCGTCGGCGGATTCCCCGACGTCGTTCTCCGGCTACCCAGCCTCAGGTTCCTCGACCTCCGCTACAACGAGTTCGAGGGCCCCGTGCCCAGCGAGCTCTTCAACCTCCCGCTCGACGCCATCTTCATCAACTCCAACCGCTTCCGCTTTAAGATCCCCGACAACGTCGGCAACTCCCCCGTCTCCGTCCTCGTGCTCGCCAACAACGACTTCGGCGGATGCCTCCCGGCCTCCGTCGCCAACATGTCCGACACGCTCAACGAGATCATACTCATGAACACGGGGCTCAAGTCCTGCGTGCCCAAGGAGCTCGGCATGCTCACCGCACTCACCGTGCTCGACGTCAGCCACAACCAGCTCATGGGCGCCATCCCCGTCGAGCTCGCCAACCTCAAGAACATCGAGCAGCTCGACCTCGGATACAACCGCCTCGTCGGCGACGTGCCGGAGGGGATCTGCCACCTGCCGCATCTCAAGAACTTCACATACTCCTTCAACTACATCACGGGCGAGCCGCCGGTGTGCCTGCACCTCAGCGCGCTGGACGACCGCCGGAACTGCATCCCATACCGCCCTGACCAGCGGTCACCCGAGCAGTGCAAATTCTACAACGGCAACAATGTCAACTGCGACGCCTTTAAGTGCAAGAAGTTCGTGCTGCCGTCGCCGCCACCACCGCCGCCGTCTCCTCCTCCACCGTCACCACCTCCACCTACGCCGTCTCCTCCACCACCTTCACCTCCTCCGCCGTCTCCATCACCCCCACCCCCGTACTACGAGGTCTCACCTGAGGAGCGGTACCTCTCGCCGCCACCCCCACCCTACCAAGAGCCAACAACGCCTCCCCACTACGACGTCCCATCGCCCCCATACTACGAGGTCTCCCCGGAGGAGCGGTACCACTCGCCGCCACCCCCGGCGCCGTACCACGACGAGGCGCCACCCCCGCCCTACGACGACGACGAAGAGCCAACGACGCCGCCCCACTACGACGTACCCGGGTACGACTCCTCGGCGCCCCCACCAACGACGATGTGGAAGCTGCCGGCGTACGACTACTCGTCGCCGCCGCCGCCGGCCAACTAAAGCTGATTCTTTTCGGGAATTTTTTCATACATTATGATCATACACGTTATTTGCCGTGGTGAAAAAATGCCGTCAGAAGTCTTTTGTGTGTAATTTATACATTTTTCCTTTCTTCTCTTCTCCCACCGGAGTATTAATTTGTTCTTGTTTTCACTTTGTGAATGAAATATAGAAGATCGGTAAAGAAACGAGTTCCATACTCATCATCGGCATTTCTGACAGATTTGTACGCATTGAGATTCAGATATATATAGAGGCTTGTCACACTGTAATTCTCTGCTAATTAACGACATTGTTCTCCACTTCGCCTTAGCGAAACTATTGGAGCTCGTGGAATTGCGAACAGCAAACTGCATGATTAGGGGGCCTCCACCAATTAAGAATGCGACAAGAGAAGTTCAATCACTGGCATGCTTCACTGGAACTAACCATTCTGCTGTCTGCACAGCTAAGATTCTGAAGACTCCAAAACGTGTTTGGAGACGGCGGCGACCGTCACCTGACCTGATGATCGAGCATCTGAACAAGCAAGTTGCCAACGCATCGTGACGCCCACTACCCTAGAAAGTCAGCCAGCCGGAGGGAGGGAGATTGCAGCAGCAGCTAGCTAGCCGGGACCAGACGCCGTCTGCAGGTGTCAACAAGTCGTCGATCGACCACAACATTTCTGCCTTGGAATGCGCATCGACAGCAGCTCGGACGCTGGCCGCCATTTCTTTTCACGGATAGCTTAGCTTGCCTGATATCAAAATAATTAGCCGCTAGCTCCGGCGGGAATTCTAAATTTCCAATACCTTAGTTAACCTGCAGGCTCTTGACTTTACCCACGTCTTGCGCTGGCTAACAGAGAGTAAACAATCGTCCCCCGCACGAACACCGACCGATCGACGTGCACAGAACCTTCAGAAACACCGGCGTGGGAATGGAACAAACCCTGTACTCCTGCGGTATGCATTGCACGTTGTTTACCTGATACTGAGAGTAGGAATCGCTATCGTCTACTCCTACTACATGCTGCAGCCTGCAGGTGCCTTGCATAGTTGATAGTTGCATTGCATTGCAGTTGCAGGCACGGCCGTTGTCAGAGCTTTGGCAGGCACATCCTCTATTCCTCTCCCACAAAGATAAGAATCAAATTTGGTGTGGGGAACAAGTGGTTAGCTAGTTTGTTAACCCAATAACCCGCAATCGCCGGCGCACCCATGTGCAGGTTCTATTTTAGTGTTGTTTGCTCTGACTTTATACGCACACGCCGCTCGCGCGATTGTTGGGGGGTGCGCGGTGCTGAAGTTTGACATGGTCTGGTCAGCTTTTCGATCGGGTACTACAAATGTGTTGGTGATGTTTTACAAGTGCGTACGTTAAAATCGGTGTCTCCGTTTCAAAATTGGGAATTTGTGCTACGATCTATTCTATCAGATCGACCGTGCAACACTGTACATGTCCAATGTGACATCGGCCATACGTTTCTCATATATACTAGTAGAAGATAGAGTTTTAAGTATAACAAGGGACAGGCAGTTACATACAACTCCTGTCAACACAACCCACCAACACCGCCACACTCTAATGAACTACTCTCGCAAAGGTGTTGCTCCCTCCTAGACCTGCTTGCCTCCACTGATCCCACTAACGTTTGGATCTCTCTATAATTGGGTGGATGTCATGTCTCGAAGGACGGACACCAGGGATATTAGATACCCCTTTGTAGATTCGGTATGGGGCGCGAAGTAGCCTGAAAAACGTCTCTCGAGGAATATCACGGTCGAGGAATTTATTCGGAGTACTAGCAGAAATTAGCCCTCTCCGCAGGGACGGAGCCAGCTCTTAGACTTGGAGGTGGCAGGATCTTGTTGGAGGGGGCAAAAATGGCTTAGGGGTACTAATTATGACATGAGTGTTAGGAAGTTTATGAAGAAAATCTGAATGTTGGTGGTGGTTGAGCCCCTGCTCGTCCCCCCTTCCTCCGTCCCTGCCTCTTCGTGCACTGTCACCTTCCTGGACGTGCCGCTTTGGAGAAGCTATTAGTTGTAGTTGGAGAAACTTCACTCTTGCTTTTCTATCTTTATTTTCTGTTGTGTGCATCCGTTATGTTTAGACTAGTTCTGTACATTATGTTGTTGCACATGTGGAGTGTATTTGGTATCATATTGGTATAATAAATTCCCTTTATCCAAACCATTTAGCCCCCTATGTCTTGTCATGTCCATTTAGATCTTATGGGAAGAGGAAGTTTCTTTATTTGCAGTGAAATAAAGGTTTAACTAATGACTTTTTTCATATGCAGTTTACACTACAACGTTCTTATGGGATCAGGTATGTGATACTATGAATCAAAAATGTTTTGTAGAAAACTGAACAACGAGTGATTATGGGGTGTCTCGAATGACGTGGTTGAATCGTGGTTACAACGGGGTGTGTACGTCGACCTTACGACGAATGTCACCATATACAATGCGAGAGTTGACACTACGATGTTTCTTGAGCAGGTTAGGTCGCCTCGCTGCAGCGCGGCTTAATCCTATGCTAGGTAAGTGTCAAAAAGTTTGAGCATGTACCCCGGGCCAAGCAAGGCTTTCCAGGAGCGAAGTCAAGGTCACAAACAACATCGGTCTGAGTCGAATTTTCTCGCATCCGAAACTAGAGCTTCCCGGAAGAGGCTTGAAACTCTGGCCCTATATCCTTTTATTGAATGAGGAGTAATTAATGAGCTCTCCACCTTGTTGAGGGGTTTATATAGGGAAGGTGTTGTTGACAAATGACCAAGTCTATCATTCATAGTAATAAGCATTGTTCGGGAATTCGTTAACTGGTAACGGTTCGGTCGACTACTGAATAGGGATTAATCGGCGAATCGGCCGATTAACTGAATTAATCGGTCGAGCATTATTCGGTTGAGAAAACGGGACATGACAATATTTTGGCAACTTATATATAGTTTTTCTGTGTTATTTCATACTCCCATGTTACCAGCTACGTAACTATACTGAAATATGGCATACAAATGGCAAAAAGAACAGCCAAGAAGTGTAGAATGGTGTGGCCTCGCCCAACTACCCCTTCAGTTAAATGGTGTGGCCGATTATTCGGTCTGACAACCGATTATTCGGTTTGACAGCCGATTATTCGGTCTGACAGCCGATAAACTGGCAGTTAATCGGGGTGACCAGTTAACTCGCCGAATATGTGCTTTTCGTGTCGGTGACCCTCCGAGCAATCAGCCGAATTCCCGAACAATGGTAATAAGTGGGCTATACTTGTAAATTTTTGGTCCAGAGGTATGGGCGAGACAGGAGATGGCCATGGTCCGTGCACTATTCCAACTAGGACTCCAACTAATGAGTTTGATGGGCTTCATCTTGCTACCTTGTCTTTTATCTCTTGTGTTGACCTTTCACTTGTTGACCATGGCATGATCATGGACTCTTATTGACTAGTCTTAACTTGATTTTGCTTCACGAAGTAGGCGCTTATTATGTACAGAGTGGAGTCTCTTCAATTAGGTGATATCCATTCTTACAAAAATGTTATTTCAATTCTATTTTTCTCAAGCTTCCGGAGCAATCATAATTTTACTATAATTTTACACATAATTTGTCAGCAATATAATATATGCATAGCACGACTCTTTCCATCAGTTCGGACTTTTGTGATAATTGCTAGTGCATCAATTTAATATGGTATCAGAGCTAGAGGTCTAGAGTTCAAATCTTGTCTAACGAAGTATTAAAAAACAAATATATACGGACACCCTAAATCCACGTACTAGACTCGTGAGAAAACGTCTACAGCCTAGACGTGAGGGGGGGGGGGGGGGGGGGTGTCAGAAATATAATATATGCATAGCACGACTCTTTACATCAGTTCGGACTTTTGGGATAATTAGCTAGTGTATCAATTTAATATAATTAAGTCTACCAACACCGGAAATCCATTTTGGGTCATGGGTGCAGATGCACCCATTGCTCAACAAACAATTTTTAAAATGTCAAAAAATTTAAAATAAACATTTCGGATGTTAGCTCAAAAAGTTTCGCGATGAAAAGACATTTTTTGTGACCTATGCAAAAAAAGACAAATCCCGACGCTCCAAAATGATTTTGTACGAGACATTTTTTTGTATTTTTTGCACAGGTCGTAAAAAAGTTTTTTCTCCACGAAAGTTTTTGTGCTAACACAAAATGTTCTGATGTATATCTGAATTTTTTCTGTAATTTTTTTACATTCCAAAAAAAATGTTTTACATAATGGGTGCATCTGCACGCATGACCCAAATCGCCGTGTCCCTACCAACACCTGCTACTTCCGATGGCACCATCACGGACGTTGTGAAGTCCTTTAACTTTGGAGGTAATTACACAAACCACCACCTATTATGGCTGATTTTCCACAAAATACCTACTTACGGGTTAGTTGCATATAATACCTACAATACCACTTGTTGAGGTAATAAGTTGCTGCAAGCCCTAATTTAATGTTTGTGTACATTGACATGATTCATCACAAGAAGGCCCTGCTTGTGAGTGTAGGTGTGCCAAAGAAAACTGGACACATTAGCTGCCCAATTGAACTTATCAACATCTTTCAATCCTCTAGTTCAAATAAATTAAGATTTTCTTCGATCGGTGCTGGATACATTTATGGTTTACTAGAATTTTTTTCATTTTTTAGAAATTGTTGAACTTCAAGAAAGAAATGAATGAAATAACTAAAACTGATACTCTCTACGTTCACAAAAGGATGTCTCAATTTTGTCCTAGCTTAGGCTAAAGTTGAGACATCCTTTTGTGAACGGAGGGAGTAGTATCTTCCAAACAATCGATCCAAATGAGCTGCATTTTTCCAGAATATTACTGGACAGACGTGTGATTTACTTGATTGTTGCATCTTTTGAAAATGTTGAATTTTTTGTCAAAGTATGAGTGGCCAATAAAAAAACAAACTGGCCTTGAACCGTTGGATGCCCCGGTTATCTTCGAGACCAACACCTATAGGCGGGACCCAACTGTCGGGAATCATGTCTAATTTGCATAAACGCTAGATTAGACCTACATGCATCTAATTACACTAATATTTAGTGTTGTGTGCAAGAAATCCGTAAAGTGTTTTGTGCAAAATCTGAACCAACGAGTGGTGGTTTGTGCAATTCGCTCCTTAATTTTGTTTTCAGGCAGTATGGCCATGGCCTTGCGATATGGGTTTCGCCCACAGATTGGGAAACTAAAGTTTTCAGCTAGTTGTGTCCGCACTCCGCACCCCATTTCACATGTCATACTTGTATTTTAAAAAATGGGAAATAAATCATGAACATTGATTGTGTTGTTTCACTTGCATCGACAAATTTTATCCAAAAAGTTGACATTATATGGGCCGTGCAAAAAGATAAATGATGTGTGAATAGTACATGATACTATTAACTCGTGTATTATTTTTTTCTGCACAAGACACGTATGGTCATATTTTGTGATGAAAATTTCTGGATGCACGAGAAACAACATAACTAATATTTATGATTTATTTCGGAATTTTAAAAAAGCTGAAAATAAAACATCCGATAATGAGGTACGGGCACAAATAGTTGCAGAATATTCTCTCGGATTCAGATCTCTGTTCTGCAGCTTGCGGAATGCTACTCGTGCAATTATTCTCGATTTGTTCAGAGTTCAGACAAGTCAAAGCAACGCTCCAGCACTTAATCAGCAGGAGTATACATGCGAGGCATTTCATGCATGGGAGTTACATATACATAGGACTAGTAGGATATATCGGCGCTTAGTCGATCGGCGATGGTCGCTTTTGCTCTTAAGTAGACGCCGGGGGAGCAGCGTGGATTTCCGATAACGGAGTGGAATGCTGCTCTGACGCGGGTTGGACGCCGTCCTGCTTCTCGTGGAAATTGCAGTTCAGGCTGCTGGATGGCTTCCCCGGATGGCCTAGGCAGTCCGGGTCGGGCTCCTCCGACGATGGCCGGACGCCGTCCTGCTTCTCATGGGAAGGGTGCTTCTCGGTTGCGGCGTCATCCCGGTCTGGCTCGGAGGAAGGAAAGGCAGGGCCTGAGGAGGTGGAGACGCTGGCGCCGGCGCCGTCCTGCTTCTCATGGAAAGGGTGCTTCTCGGTGGCGGCGTCATCCCGGTCCGGCTCGGATGAACGAAAGATCGGGCCTGATGCGGTGGACGCGCTGGCGCCGTGCCGTCCTGCTTCTCATGGAAAGGGTGCTTCTCGTTGCGGCGTCGTCCCGGTCCGGCTCGGAGGAAGGGAAGATCGGGCCTGAGGAGGTGGACGCGCCGTCCTGCTTCTCATGGAAAGGGTGCTTCTCGGTTGCGGCGTCATCCCTGTCCGGCTCGGATGAAGAGAAGATCGGGCCTGACGCGATGGACACGCCGGCGCCGGCGCCGGCTCGCAGAGGCCTCGGCAGGGGCTTATTGGTCGTGCAGCCGTCGTAGCAACTCCCGAAGCAGGCCTCCACGGCCTTGCAATCTGCAACAGAAATTACCACCGAATCATATTTTGTTGCCGGCTCATACAAATTGAATTCGATTCCCAAGTTGGTACGCATGACATCACGCTCGTTTCGCTTGATTTTACCTGGAGCCAGACGGTTGCAGGAAGCCCTAGCGCAGGAGAGCTGGCACCCCATGTCGCCGACGCCGGCGGCAGCCGCCAAGGGTCGCTGGGGCGCCGTGCCTGGGTCGCAGGTCTTGTCGCAGGCGTAGTTGCAGTAGTCGGTCATGGACTTGTCGTTGGCGATGCAGTTCTTGAAGCAGTAGTTGAAGCAGTCGGCGCGTGCCACGCCGGCGAGGAGGAGGAGCGGCGCCACGGCCGCCACCACAGCCACCACGTTAAGGCCACCCGCCATCCCTGCTACTGTATGGACCTATGAATCGCTCGGAACACGCGATCGATGGATAATGGAACGCGCGCGCGGGCAGTGGTCTTATGGCGAGATTCGGTGGATCGTCACGCCGGATGCATGAGTGGCTGCAAGCGTGCGTGCAAGAAAGCGAGTTCCTCTGGTTGCCTGCGTCCTGAATCGGGCAGGGGAGATCGTTGCGTGTAAGTAGGGTGATGTTGCGGTTACTGTCTCTGGCTGTTGCCGTTGCCTGGATTCAGGCCGGCAGCGGTTGTGCGGGGGCGGAAGGTGTGAGCGATGCCGTTCAAATCAAGTGATGAGTGTAACGTTAGGATTCCTGCCAACGAGCGCGAGGAGCGTCCTCGAAGAAGCAAGTTTCTATTTTTGTTTAGAGAATATGACGCTTTATTTATTTTCTGCGGATAATATGACGATTTATCGATCATAGCAAATTGTCTGCCGCGTACAATCTGGACTAGAATTTCTGAATTAACAAAAACGAAATGCCCGGAGAGCGAGCTAATATAAAGTATGTGTCGCGCCATTACAATGCCGATATATGTGATTAACAAAAGGAGGCAAAAAACTAGAAATTAGGACCTTGACCAATCTCCGGGAATACCTTGTCAAGAGAGAAAGTTTGTGATAGAAGTTACTATCACGGTCGGATTTATTCCGAGGAGGTTTATAAGAGAGGATATATTTATCCGGAGTATTTTGTCAGCGGACACTAGGTGTCCCGGATCATATGAAAGGAGTTTCATATGATAGGTAATTAATTCGGTGAATATTCTGTAAAAGGAAATATTCAAATAAGAATTAATTAGACAAAGTATTATTTAATTATGTGTTAATTAAATATTCATTTATTTAATTGATAAATAATTACGGAAAAAATATTAAGGCCACGCCACCAAGTGGTGGTGGGCCGAGGCGCCATTGGGGGAAACCCCGGGCCGAACCCCGGTGGGCCGAAGGCCCACGGCGGGGGCGGCCACGGCGGCCGGCCAGGCGGGCCCCACCCGTCAGGTCGGTGCCAGGCGGGCCCCACCCGACCGAGTCGGTGGTGGCCAGACGGGCCCCACCCGACCGGGTCGGCACAGGGCAGGGGGCGGGCCCCACCGGGCGGCTAAGGCGGCTGGCCTAGGTGGGCCCCACCTGCCTATTGGGTTGCGGGGAAAATTTTAAAATTTATCCGTAACCTTACCGCCAAGATCTATTCTATGAAGGTACGTTGCACCCCATAATGCGATGATCCAGAATACTTACAAACACGCTTGCGGAAGATCTTGTGTTTGTCGAAGTAGATGTCGGTGAAGCCTGAAGAAGAATCTCACGTCCACGCCGGAAGGTGAGATTGTTGATGTACGTCGTCGTTGATGTAGACCTTGATGAAGTTGTTCCGTTGTCCAAGGAACTTACTTGCGCAAATCCCGCTCTAGCGGTATCCACACATACACCGTGTCAACCCACCCCGTGGGTTCACCGCCTAGCTACTAGCACGTGGTGAAGAGAGTCAGCCTTGCGGCGTAGTTTAGGTGGTAGATCTAATCAACTAGATTAGATCTATATGAGAAGATTAGAGACGTCTAATTCTCAACACATGAGATCTACAAGAGAGAGAGAGAACTTGCACGGAGGCAAACTTGTGTATCAAACCCTAGGGGCTTGGGGCTGCTTATAAAGGAGGCCAAGGGGTGGAGGGACTTGGGGAAGGGGCCAAGCCCTTCCCCTTTGGGCCGGCCAAGGAAGGGAGGGAGGAGTCCCTCCCCTTCCCCAACTCGGATTGGGAGGAGGAGTAGGACTCCTCCCTGCCAAACCTGCCAAACCTCACAAGGAAGGGGGGAAGGAGACCCTCCCCTACCCCAACTCGGATTGGGTGGAGGAGTTGGACTCCTCCCCCCAAACCGCCTCACCCTAGAAGGAAGGGGGAAAGGAGACCTCCCCCACCCCCAACTCGGATTGGAGGGGGGACTCCCCCCTCCCACCGCCTCATGCCGCCGCCACCCCCCATGGGCCATGTGGCCCATTAGGGTTTCGGCCATGGGGGGAACTGATACGTCTCAAACGTATCTATAATTTTTGATGTTCCATGCTGTTATTATATCAATTGCTACATGTTTTGGTTACACTTCATATCATTTTTATGCATTTTCTGGGACTAACCTATTAACAAGATGCCACAGTGCCAGTTCCCTGTTTTCTGCTGTTTTTGGTTTCAGAAAATCTATTAAGGAAATATTCTCGGAATTGGACGAAACAAAAGACATCGTCAATAATATCACGAGGAGATCACGGAGTCCAAAGGGGAGTCGGAGCAGACCCACCAGGGGGCCACGCCACACTAGGGCGCGGCCCAGGGTGGGCCCGCGCCCCCTATGGCGTGGTGGCCCCCCTCGGCCACCGACGCCGCCTCTTCGCCTATATATTCTCCGCGACGCGAAAACCCTATTACGGTCGATCATATTCCACGAAAAGTTCCGTCGCGGCCGTCATCGTCAATCTCAGATCGGAGGAGTTCTGAAGCTCTTCCCGGCACCCTGCCAGGGGAGATCATCACCGGAGGGCTCTACATCACCATGCCTGCCTCCGGAGTGATGCGTGAGTAGTCCACCCCTGGACTACGGGTCCATAGCAGTAGCTAGATGGTTGTCTCTCTACCTTGTGCCTCCATGTTTAGATCTTGTGAGCTGCCTAACATGATCAAGATCATCTTATTGTAATGCTAGATGTTGTGTTTGCTGGGATCCGATGAATATTGATACCATGTTTATTCAAGTTGTTTATCTATGTGCTCTTGATCTTGCATGCTCTCCGTTGCTAGTAGATGCTTTGGCCAAGTAGATGCTTGTGACTCCAAGAGGGGGTATTTATGCTCGATAGTGGGTTCAGTCTCTAGATATCTGGATCAGTGACAGAAAGGTCTAAGATGGTAGATGTGCTGTTGCTACTAGGGATAAAACATTGGTGCAGTGTCCAAGGGCACTTGTATTGATTACATTACACACTTTACTTCATGCAATAATCTGTTGTTAGCAACTTAATACTGAATGGATGCGGATGCTGCCTTGAAGGTGGATTATTTAGGCATAGATGCTGTTGGAATAACGGTCTATGTACTTTGTTGTAATGCCCAACTAGATTTCATAGTAGACATCTTGGCATGTATTGCATTGTTATGCCCTCTCTATTTGTCAATTGCCCAGCTGTAATTTGTTTACCCAACATGCTAGTTATCTGTTCTGAGAGAGACACCACTAGTGAACTGTGGACCCTGGTCCAATTTCCTCATACTGTTTACACAACCTGCTGCAATCATCTGTTTCCTGTTACTTGCTGTTTTTCCTGCTGTTTTCCACACCATACGTTTAACTCTTTGTTTCTGCAAGACCGGAGAGATTGACAACCTCTCTGTTTCGTGTTGGGCAAAGTTCTGGTTTGTGTCTGTGCAGATTCCACGTTGGTGCAAGCTCCCTAGCGCCAGGGGGAGTCAACATCAACAACCTTCCGATAGATCGTCAAGTCCTACTGGATTGATAACCTTGGGTAGATTTCTCAAGGGAAAACTTCTGCTGTCTACATCATAACCTTCCTCTTGGGGTTCACCAACACGTAGCCATCAAGCTGTTTTCTGGCGCCGTTGCCGGGGACTTGGAGGCTATTGGAAAGGGGAGTCTCTCAGTTCCAATCTCTTTACTTTGTTTTTTGTCTTGTTTTATTTTTGTTTTGCTTGCTGTTAAAAATCAAAAACCCAAAAAAATTAAATTCCTGCATCTAGTTTTTAATTTCGAGTTGCCCTGTTGCTTGTTTTAGGCTTGCTAAAATGAGTAATCCTGAAAATACTAAGTTGTGTGACTTTACTAGCACAAACAACAATGATTTTATCTGTACACCCATTGCTCCACCTGCTTCTAAAGCAGAATTTTATGAGATTAAGCCTGCACTGTTAAATCTGGTTATGAAAGAGCAATTTTCTGGTGTTAGTACTGATGATGCTGCTGCCCACTTAAACAACTTTGTTGAACTTTGTGATATGCAAAAGTATAAGGAGGTAGAGAGTGATATTATTAAGCTGAAATTGTTTCCTTTCTCTTTAAGAGGAAGAGCTAAAGATTGGTTGCTATCTTTGCCTAGAAATAGTATTGATTCCTGGACTAAATGCAAAGATGCTTTCATTGGAAAATATTATCCTCCTGCTAAAATTATCTCTTTAAGAAGTGGTATTATGAACTTTAGGCAACTTGATAATGAGCATGTTGCCCAAGCTTGGGAAAGAATGAAGTCTTTGGTTAAAAATTGCCCCACTCATGGACTGACTACTTGGATGATCATCCAAACCTTTTATGCAGGACTAAATTTTTCCTCAAGGAACTTATTGGACTCGGCTGCTGGAGGGACCTTTATGTCCATCACTTTGGGTGCTGCTACAAAGCTTCTTGATGATATGATGGTAAATTATTCTGAATGGCACACTGAAAGGCTCCAACTGGTAAGAAGGTAAATTCTGTTGAGGAAATTTCCTCCTTGAGTGATAAAGTTGATGCTATTATGACTATGCTTTCGAATGGACATGGTGTTGTGGATCCAAATAATATTCCTCTTGCTTCTTTGGTTGCTCATGATGAGAAAAATGTTGATGTAAACTTCATTAAAAATAACAACTTCAACAACAATGCCTATAGGAATAATTTTGGTAGCAACAATTATAGGCCATATCCTTCTAATGGTAGCAACTCTTATGGAAGTCCTAATGGCAAGTTTGGCATGGTTAGTGAAGAAAGAATGATAGAGGTTGAGAAAGCAACTAAGGATTTTATGCAAAAGCAATTTGAGCAAAATAAGATATTCACTAGAATGATGGAGGAACAATCTAGTATGCTAAGGAATATAAGTCACCAAATTGAAAATCTAAATAATGAAATCTCAGGTTTGCAAACTAGGATTTCTAATACTGAGACTTATGTTTCGAATTTGTCAGATTCTCAAACCTCCTTGATAAATAAAATGGCAGCTAAACCCGAAGCTATTAAAGAAAAAACTAGTACAACAGCTGCTGTTAGAGTTTGCACTATTTTTACTAATGAAACAAATGTAGCCCTAGTGCTAATGCGCCCCCTACTGTTAGTGAAAAGATAATAAGTGTTGGAAATGTCTCTACTACCTCTACAAAAAGTTTTAAATTGCCTGATAGCACTACTTTTGTTCCTAGTAAAAGTGCTGAAATTTTTAGAGGTGTTGGTGATAATTGCTCCATTGTTTTTGATGACAACAACTTCAATTTCGAAAATTGTAACATAACTGAAGTCATCATGTTCTTGCAAAAGCTAGCTAAGAGTCCTAATGCTAGTAAAATAAATATGGCTTTTACTGAACATATTATCAAAGCTCTCATGCATGCTAGGGAAGAAAAATTAAAACTTGAAGCTTCTATCCCTAGGAAGTTAGATGATAATTGGGAACCTGTTATTAAAATGAAACTGAGTGAGTTTGAATGCAATGCTTTGTGTGACCTTGGTTCTTGTATTTCGGTTATGCCTAAAAATTTATATGATATTCTCAAGCTTGCACCTTTGGAAAAATGTCATTTGGATGTTCACTTTGCTGATTCTTCTATGAAGAAACCTTTAGGAAAAGTTGATGATGTTTTGATAATGGTTAATAACAATCTTGTCCCTGTTGATTTTGTGGTTTTGGATATTGAATGCAATCCTTCTTGTCCTATTGTTTTGGGAAGACCTTTTCTGAGAACTGTTGGTGCTGTTATTGATATGAGAGAGGGGAATATAAAATTTCAATTCCCACTCAAGAAAGGTATGGAACACTTCCCTAGGAAGAAGATGAAATACTCACATGATACTAGTGTCAAGACAAATTATGGTTTTGGATTTTCTGGTCTTGACAATACTTGATGCATCTCTTCATGCCTAGCTCAAAGGCATTAAAGAAAAGCACTTCTGGGAGATAACCCATGTTTTTATTTGCTGTTTTATTTTTTTTTCTTGAGTCAAGGATGCTTGTTTACCTCTGTAGCAACTCCTTTGTATCTTTTATTTGCTGTTTTGTTGTGCCAAGGAGAGTTACTAATGCAAAGTTGGTATTTATTTTCGGGACTGCATTGGGACAGATTGCTGTTCGTCACCGTTTAATTCAGTAGAAAATCAGAAAAAATCGAAAAATGCTGAAATTTTTGTGCATGTTCCTGATGATGTTACGCAACTTTCATTATTTCAAAAGTTTTTCATCTGAGCATCGTAAGTGCCTCGAAAAAATTCGTCATTACAGACTGTTCTGGTTTGACAGATTCTGTCTTTTATTTTGCATTCTCTCTTTTACAAGTTTTTAAGTGGTTTCTTTTCGTGTAAAAGTGCCCACTTGAGCCTAGTAACAGTGGCTAATGTTTAAAATAGTTGGCTTGTGAGTTTTGTCTTTGCTAGAACTTTGAAGTATTATCTTTTAGTGCACTAACCTGCTAATGAGAAAAGCTGTTAAGTTTTGGTGTGAAGGAAGTTTTCAAGTGTTGATAGAGGAGAATGATATTACATGATCAAGAAGAGTGAAGAGCTTAAGCTTGGGGAGGCTTACCTCCCCAGCATATTTCAAGAAGACTCAAGCATCTAAGCTTGGGGATGCCCAAGGCATCCCCTTCTTCATCTACAAATTATCAGGTCATCTCTAATGGTGCTATATTTTTATTGCTTCATACTAGTGTACTCTTCCTTGGAGCGTCAGTGTGTTTTTGTTTTCAGTTTGTTTTGTTTTGTTTGCTGTGCTATACTTGTTGGATCCTAGCATTCATGTTTGGGAGAGAGACACGCTCCACTTTTTCATTAGAATACTCTTGTGCTTCACTTATACTTGTTGAGTATTCCTGTCTAGTTGCTGTTATTGCTGTTAGCTCTCAGTTTTTCATATCTCTTGTTAGAGCTTTCAGTTTCTTTTGAAGAAAGTACTCTCTTGCTTCACTTATATCTGTTTGGAGAGTTGTCAAATAAGTTGATTGGTGTTTGGTTGGACCAGAAAAATGCTATGCATGTGGTAGTGGTATAAAATGCTTACATGAATCTTTTTAGATCGTTGTCTTGAGTAATTTGATGCTTGCCAATTGTTTTGAGCTGTCAAGTAATTAATGTTTAAGCTTGTGCATCATGTAAGTAATGGCTATTAATGAAGAACTACTATAAGGATTTTCTGCTATAATAATCTGTTGCATGATTGGAAGTCCATAGTAGTCTAGATAATTTTTGGATGAAGGCTATGTGTTAACAAGGAAGACAGTGGGAGTCTATGGTTCGTCAAACCTTGTGTTTTATGTACACTCTTGCTATTCCAGTTGATAATGATGTTTGCTTATAATAACTTGCTAGCCTAAACTCTGTACTAAGAGGGAATGCTTCTTGTACATCCAAAACCTTGAGCCAAATCCATGCCACCTGTGTCCACCATACCTACCTATTATGTGGTGTTTTCACCATTCCAAGTAAATTTCTTCATGTGCTATCTACTAACTACTCAAAACAATTATCCTTTTTGTGTCACTACTTGAAAAGCTCATAAGGACGTAGTAGTGAGATTTGTCATCTTCCATGCTAATTAATTTACAAGGATTGGCAGCTTCATCTGCTTCTCCACCTTTTATTTTGCATTAAAGAGCTGGTTAGTCCACCCTATATAAATAAATAAATAGACACTCCTCCATGGTGAATGTTGGTGGGCACCCGAGGATTCGGTTAGCCATGGTTTGTGGAAAGTAAATGGTTGGGAGGAGTGTCACCAATAAGTGCTTGTTACAAGTGCAGTCCTAAAAACTCTCGGAACCGCTCTAAAAGTTAGTTAGCCATGGAAGATGACAAGTACCTGCTATTTGATTTGTTGACACCTGTATACACCATTACCTTACAAAACAATATTTTATGCTCTCTATATGCCTTCGGGAACTACAGCTCTAGCACATGATGTTAATCCCTGCTTCCCTCTGCGAAGGGCCATTCTTTTACTTTTATGTTGAGTCAGTTTTCCCACTTCTTTCTGTCTACTTAAGCAAACATCATTGTCAACTCCAGTATAACAGTTTTTACATAACTTTGTGTTTGGTTGATCATATTCTTTGCATTGACATTATCTATATGATATACATGTTGAAAGTTGAAGCAAAAGCTGAAGCTATTATCTTCCTTTGTGTTGATACAAACACTTTCATGTTGAGAATTATTGCTGCTGTGAACTAACTATTATGTTAGACTATTATATCTCTAAATGTTTTATAGTGTTATTCATGAAAGTTTGCACTTGTGTGATCACTTATGTTTACTCTTTATTTACTTGCTTGCAAACTATAGACCATTGGCTTGGATCACTTCATTCAGATCATGTGCATTACATTGTTATTTGATCAAAGATTGTGTTGGTAGCATGTCACTTCAAAAATTATCTGTTTTTATCGTTTACCTACTCGAGGACGAGCAGGAACTAAGCTTGGGGATGCTTGATACGTCTCAAACGTATCTATAATTTTTGATGTTCCATGCTGTTATTATATCAATTGCTACATGTTTTGGTTACACTTATATCATTTTTATGCATTTTCTGGGACTAACCTATTAACAAGATGCCACAGTGCCAGTTCCCTGTTTTCTGCTGTTTTTGGTTTCAGAAAATCTATTAAGGAAATATTCTCGGAATTGGACGAAACAAAAGACATCGTCAATAATATCACGAGGAGATCACGGAGTCCAAAGGGGAGTCGGAGCAGACCCACCAGGGGGCCACGCCACACTAGGGCGCGGCCCAGGGTGGGCCCGCGCCCCCCTATGGCGTGGTGGCCCCCCTCGGCCACCGACGCCGCCTCTTCGCCTATATATTCTCCGCGACGCGAAAACCCTATTACGGTCGATCATATTCCACGAAAAGTTCCGTCGCGGCCGTCATCGTCAATCTCAGATCGGAGGAGTTCTGAAGCTCTTCCCGGCACCCTGCCGGAGGGGAGATCATCACCGGAGGGCTCTACATCACCATGCCTGCCTCCGGAGTGATGCGTGAGTAGTCCACCCCTGGACTACGGGTCCATAGCAGTAGCTAGATGGTTGTCTCTCTACCTTGTGCCTCCATGTTTAGATCTTGTGAGCTGCCTAACATGATCAAGATCATCTTATTGTAATGCTAGATGTTGTGTTTGCTGGGATCCGATGAATATTGATACCATGTTTATTCAAGTTGTTTATCTATGTGCTCTTGATCTTGCATGCTCTCCGTTGCTAGTAGATGCTTTGGCCAAGTAGATGCTTGTGACTCCAAGAGGGGGTATTTATGCTCGATAGTGGGTTCAGTCTCTAGATATCTGGATCAGTGACAGAAAGGTCTAAGATGGTAGATGTGCTGTTGCTACTAGGGATAAAACATTGGTGCAGTGTCCAAGGGCACTTGTATTGATTACATTACACACTTTACTTCATGCAATAATCTGTTGTTAGCAACTTAATACTGAATGGGATGCGGATGCTGCCTTGAAGGTGGATTATTTAGGCATAGATGCTGTTGGAATAACGGTCTATGTACTTTGTTGTAATGCCCAACTAGATTTCATAGTAGACATCTTGGCATGTATTGCATTGTTATGCCCTCTCTATTTGTCAATTGCCCAGCTGTAATTTGTTTACCCAACATGCTAGTTATCTGTTCTGAGAGAGACACCACTAGTGAACTGTGGACCCTGGTCCAATTTCCTCATACTGTTTACACAACCTGCTGCAATCATCTGTTTCCTGTTACTTGCTGTTTTTCCTGCTGTTTTCCACACCATACGTTTAACTCTTTGTTTCTGCAAGACCGGAGAGATTGACAACCTCTCTGTTTCGTGTTGGGCAAAGTTCTGGTTTGTGTCTGTGCAGATTCCACGTTGGTGCAAGCTCCCTAGCGCCAGGGGGAGTCAACATCAACAACCTTCCGATAGATCATCAAGTCCTACTGGATTGATAACCTTGGGTAGATTTCTCAAGGGAAAACTTCTGCTGTCTACATCATAACCTTCCTCTTGGGGTTCACCAACACGTAGCCATCAGGAACTTCCCCCTCTGCGGCGCCTTCGCCCACCACGACCTTGGTGGTCCTATTAATATTATTCCTTTATTAATTAAATAAATAATCAATTGTTTTGTCTAATTAATTCCCAAATGAATATTTCCTTTTACGGAAAATTCCCGGAATTAATTACTTATCATATAACTCATATTTATATGAACCGAGATACCTAGTATCCGCCGACAAAACATCGGAACAATATTTCCTTCTTCATAAGCATTCGGATTAAATCCGCTGATGATAGAAACCATTCGTATCATCCCGGGACATTAGATGTCCGCATTCTCTCTAACTTATAATTCACCGGAACAGGTCTAGTGACATCGGAGCTACTCCGACACAATCTCATTCCCACTAAAACTACAACTTTACTCTCGATCGAAGATTGACCTACAGCTTAAGCGTGTGACCCGAAAGGTTCATCAATCATAAAGTATTCTTTGGAAGCTTACCAAACAATAACCAGCAGTGGGTTAGGCATTCGTACTGGCACCCTTGTGTTGTGAATGAACAACAAAACTTGTGCGTTAACCATTACGCTTAATCCCCTTACGTACACGATACCAATGATATCTCGAGATTGAGACAATGTGCTCTAGTGTGATCAAACCCTTTGACCATAACACATATTATTCTCGTACCAATATCATTCTCTTTCTCATTCCGTATATATGTTGTCCCATGATAAATCACGCTTGTGTCTGGCCAGACGATTGGGTGACAACAACAATACTTGAGATGGCCTAGAGGATGTATCTCTCCATCGTCTGGAGGAGTAAGTGCCTTTCTTGAACGATCTCTGTTCCAATACATATTCTAGTTCAAGCCCAAAAGCCACCTATCATAGTCCCATGTTACTGCAAGACGTTTGATGGAAATCAAAGCTCGAATGTCGAATAAGCGGTCACAAGATATTCTCATAGCATAGGGATCCAGCTAATGATAACTAGATAGATGATCAATCGCTATTTCATCGTCGACGATTTGTCTCATAGCAAGATCATACGGTGGATCGGTTCAGTGTGATTATCATTCTGATAATCCACTCCTATAGTTGAATGACTTATACAAAGTCTATGATCAGGAAAACACGATCATCGAGCAACAAGATAGGCTAGTCTTAGAGACAAGACCAGTAACTCTTTTTCCGTTCATATCTCTACACGTGTATCGGAGGTTTTTCCTCTTGCATACGTTGTATTTGCTATACAAGTACCCAATACAGTTGTAGCATAAAGATACAAACATTAATAATAAACATGGAGATAAATAATGAACTTAATTATTATTGTCTCTAGGGCATATCTCCAACAGTATCCCACTTGCACTAGAAATAATAATAATTCTATTTAGCATGATGACATGACACCAAATGGAACTAAGGTGCCACTCACGCTTTCGAAGGCGGATCTGAAACTGTGTCCGCACTTTGATCCAACCAAAGTTCATAAACTTTATTTATCACCTCACATGCCAAACTTGACTATGTAAGTCGGATATTTTAGAAATTGGATATGGGCCTTTCCGGTTCCGTAGTAGCATTAATAATACCCGGTTGATATTATCATACCATCTTTATAGAAACCTCACCTGAGTAATGACTCATCCAATAACTTGCTTATCATGACGTCTCACATCAATGACGCAACTATCCTTGATAGATTAACTATCTTTGTTGTAGAATCCACTCATAAGATACAAGTGTTTTTGATAAAATCAAAACACCAAGTATTTATCAATTGAAATTGCAATTATAAGATTAAATTGATTTCATAATTCCACCACAAATGTGTATATGAGTAACTTCTCTATACACACTATTTGAAGCTTTACAAAATCCACCTTGTTGTTTTTGTAATCTCACCATCAGGTTCTTTTACCAAACCTTTATATGATCAATTACAATCTTAATTAACTGCTCTTATGAGAATATCCTTTTAAGAATTTCCATTAACGCCGGTGGCATAACTTATAAAAGTTTAGCACTTTGGAAACTTTCCGGCTTTATGTACTATATATAGCAATGTCATAAGCAAAATCACATTAAATATGATTTGATCGTATTCCTCTCTATTCGCTCATCCAGGACTACGAAGGTCAAGGTATCTCGCAAATATCACGCTATGAATTTTTGATCAAATTTCTTTGACTCAAGACACAATTCAAAATTACCTTTCAGAATTGCACTTTAGTACATTCATACTCATGTTTATTAAATTCTATCTTAGAGACAAAACTTTAATAAGACATTTTCCGACCTTTTATTTAAACTCTTTAAATCACGAGATTTATATATTTATTAATTCGGCCTAGCCTCATTCAATAAATATAATATCAGCTCCCACTGTCTTTTAAGTCCCTTCGATTTATATAATGAAAAGAATAGAATTCTTACTCATTAATACGACTGACTTCAAACATTCATAATATAATTATCTAGATTATTTTCATAATCCAAACTAATTATTCTTACTAATGATATTGCTTCTTTAGTTCAATAACAGCATCAAGCAATTGATATGAAAAGTATTGCAACTTCTCACTATCAGTTATTCGTCCTTGATAAAACAATTTTGTTCAAGACTAGCTCTATGAATATTAGATATTCATATCTGTCCTTTCTCTATGGAATATTCATGCACATGATTTTACATCACATCCAAACAACTCTCAAGATTGGATCTTAGAGTCTCATGAATTTTTCTTGAACTCCTTTTATGACAAATGTCATCATTTAATGAATGTTCATTATTATGTTTGTAATTGTTTTGCTTATATCATGTTCCTGGACATTTAAATGACTTTAATCACCTAGTGATTTAATCATTAAATTCCTCACATGATTTTTTTTAATACTTAATTGAATCATGTATGCCTTACATGTATTCCTGGACAAAGTAATGATATGGAAACATTTGCATGTTTTCCCTTCTCATTCTAACACTTGCCCAAAGACTCTCAGCCTTAATTTAGTATTATGATTTCCACTCTTTCTTCATGAGAAGACACTTTTCTTCAATTCTAAAGTCAACAAGCATTTAGAATTATGTGTGGAAGTCACTTGCCAAAATAACAATTTTGGACTTTTGCAAAACACCTTTTCAATTCGAACTTAAAACTTTAAATCCTTAATTGAAAAATATAGAACTTACTATCAAAAATAACTCTAAGTTATAATTGACACAAATCCCAAGATATCAAACAAAATAATCTATTTACTTTAGTGGGTAATTTGGAATTCTAATTTCACAACACATTTAAGCAAGACTTTGCAACATTTCCTTTTAATCTTTATCTTGCAAAAGATTTTATTACCATGATGATTTCGAGTTACCAAAATCCCTCATAAGTAATATTGACTAAGAAATAATTTTCTTTCGTCAATAATGTTACAATATTTTATTAAGTCCTTTCTTTAACTTTTAATCAAATTCGTTTGATTCCTTTATTTTGATTCTCACATTCTCCCACTGAATTAAATGAAACATTGAAACTTCAATAATTTCATTAACTCTATTTCATTAATATGCAACTTCATATTAATTCCTCAATAGAATTGAATTAATGGGTAGATTCCACTCCTTTATGTAAATCTCGAAATTTACTAGTGCCTAGCACTTTGCCAAATTCGAGTCTACTAATTGCCTAGCATTTTGTGGATTCGATTTTCATCAAATGCCTAGCACTTTAAGAATTTCGAATTTCTCCAAGTGTATGACACTTTGTGATTTTAGTTTTATCCATTTAATTTAGAGATAACTTTAAGAGTCTCAAAGAGAACCAACGAAAAGTATAGCTCCAAATTAAAGATTAAACTAACTTTAATTATTACTCAAAACTTTAAGTAATATCTTGATTCAAAACAATAAAGACTTAACAAACAAAATAATTGACATATCACAATAAAGAAGGTAAAACTTTGAATTCTCAAACTTGGAATTCCTACATATACTTTATAATTCGATCAATGACTTGTTCCAAAATCTAAAATATTCATTATATAATGATCGAACTGAAATAACTCTTATTTAAAGTTCTAGTGCAAATCTTCTTTATTGACTTTGGATTGAAGACATAGTGGTGATCATGGCGCATTAAGTGCCTTTCTTTCCCCACTTCCTCCAATCCATCCTAAATCTCTTGCCTCTTTCCCTTTTCACATTGCGATCATGCAACATGAAAAAATTTCAGTATTCACATACCAAAATATATTCGAGTCGAGATTATGTCAATTCTCGTGTATGACTCCTATACCTCTTGTGGACTTGCCACTGGTCTTGCAAGAAGGATGTTGTCATCAGATGATGCACATAGATATCCAACTTAGCTGATAAGAGCATTTTGAAGACTTCCTTGACTGTCTTCTCTACTCCCATCAATTTATAACACGCCACAAGGCGTAGTACAATTATGGTAGTATTCTTGGAAGTGTGTCAACAACTTGATTTCCTGGAATTGGTTGCCCAATATCCTCAAGCTTCCTAAGTATTTTGCAGAACTTAACCTTGTGCTCCCTCATCAAGCTTTCGCTTAATAGTTTGCAAGATCTAAGTTCTCCATTGAGTTTGTCGTTTAGCAAGACATAACTGACATATGAACCGAGCTTTCAAAAACTTCCATAAGACGGAAGGGGCGAAAGTATGGATAACTGTCGCTAAGCTTGGGACACATCCTGTCTAGCATAACCATACTCATCTTTCTCCATAAGAGAATATTCTTCTTCCACTTCTGGAACAACTGTATCCAGAATACGCTCTAATCGCGTCTACTGAGATTATCTCTCAGTCCGTGAAGCCAATCCGTAAAGATCACGCTGATGTCTACGCACGCTTCAATTCTTGTAGACAATGTTGGGCCTCCAAGAGCAGAGGTTTGTAGAACAGCATCAAGTTTCCCTTAAGTGAATCACCCAAGGTTTATCGAACTCAGGAAGGTAGAGGTCAAAAATATCCCTCTCAAGCAACCCTGCAATTAAGATACAAGAAGTCTCTTGTGTCCCCAACACACCTAATACACTTGTCAGATGTATAGGTGCACTAGTTCGGTGAAGAGATAGTGAAATACAAGTAATATGGATGATTATAAGTGGTAATTGCAATCAGAAATAAAAATGGCAGCAAGCAAACATGTAGCAGAACTTGTTGTAAATGGTGTTTCAATGCTTAGAAACAAGGCCTAGGGATCATACTTTCACTAGTGGACACTCTCAACAATGACAACATAATTGAATAAATAAATACTACTCTCAAACACTCTCTTGTTGGATAACAAACACCATTCATTGCGTAGGGCTGCAAAAGCACACCTCAAGCTGGAGTAAACAAGCTCCACAACGTCATAAAGGAGTCACACACGATGCGCACACTGTCACCGTCACACCATGGAGAGTGACTCCGGAGTTCATATTAAAGTAACCTCTAGAGTGGCATAATACATAAAGAGTAACATCTACTTATTCAACTAGATTACAAAGCTCATGATCACATAAAGATCACACCATGGGAGAGAGAGATAAACCACATAGCTACCGGTAGAGCCCTCAGCCTCGGGGGAGAACTACTCCCTCCTCATCATGGGAGTCAGCAGCGGCGATGAAGATGGCGATGGAGTCGATGGAGATGACTCCAGGGGCACTTCTCCATCCCGGTAAGGTACCAGAACAGAGACTTATGTCCCCCGAAACTTGTCGTCGATGGCGGCGGCGCTGCGGAACCCTTTCTGGAATATGACTGCTTATTTTAGGGTTTTCGCGTCGGAGGGTATTTATAGGCGAAGGGGCGATGTCGGTGGAGTCCCGAGGTGGGATCCCCACATGGCGGCGCGGCACAAGGGGGGGGGTGCGCCACCCTATGGGGAGGATGGCCCATGGGCCTCCTCCTTCTCCCTTTGGACTCCGTGTATGTGTCAGAAAAATAGGAGCATGGCTTTTTGTTTCGTCCAATTCCGAGAATATTTCCACAACAACTTTTCTGAAACCAAAAACAGCAGAAAACAGGAACTGGCACTGTGGCATCTTGTTAATAGGTTAGTTCCAGAATATGCAAAAAAATGCTATGAAGTGTGAATAAACCATGTAGCTATTGGTATAAACTTGCATGAAACATAAGAAATTATAGATACGTTAGAGACGTATCACACGCTACCAACAGTTAACTATTTTAACAACTAATCTTTATGCACATATTCAACGGGATCCATCTTCTACAACAAAACAAGTTTATTTAGACTTCTAGTTTATAACAAATTTTAATGCACTACTTTAATTCAATCAAACATGAATCTAAGATATGCTCCCACTAAGTCCAATAATCCTCTTGATTGGCACTAAGTGATTCAGGACCCGATTGCCCTACGAAGCAAGCATGGATACATGTCATGTCCGTCGGCCAACCGGTAAGCACTATGCTAGTTGCCGCAGCTACAACTCCTGTTCGTCTTTCGACGGATGTGTTCCGAACTCATGGTTGTGTTATGCTTGGACGTCAAGACAACCAACCGACACTGGCTGCTGGAACTGTTCGCGCCCGCCTCCCGAACCCTTGGTACACATTACTCCAGGATACAGGTTGCACGGCAACAAGCATCCGGTTTGACGGTGCCACGGTTGGTAAGAACACGATCTCCTTGGTTTTATAAGAGGATTCACCATAATAAACGACTACTGCGCAATCAAGGTGCAAACAACAAAGGATAAACATCACAGGCAATTAATAATAATTCACATTCTTTGGTATAGCCTTTGTTATTCCTCGAAAGTCCTTGGCGCTCGTCCTTGAGGATCACCATTTTCATTGTCTCCGGTCATGGCAAAATTTCCCGAAGGAAATTTACCATATTCGAAACCTCGCCAAGTACACGTCGCCGACGCAATGCCGGCGCCTTGTCCCGATCTCCACGATGAACTCTTCTTCGCTTGATTGTCGATGATGAACTCGATCAATTGTTTTGGCTCCCACCATCATGTTATGAGACCGTAACAAAACAACTATACCAAAACACATGCACTCAATCCTGCAAAACCAAGTTAGACGTATCTAACGCTTTGTTTGCAAGTTTTACGTGGCTTGTAGGCTCTACGGAATTACCGTCACTACCTACGTGTTGAAGCACGTTTAGGCTAGTTGCTAGATTAATATTGCGGGGTGATTGAGATCCCAACATTACGAAAACGTTGCAGAACCCCAATCTAAACGATCACATGTGCGCGTGACCCCCGTGAGGCGTCCAACCCTCAGGCCCAGTCCGTATATACATCAACATCCACAACTAAGGGTATAGACCCGAAGTTTTGCATAAGATTTAACTCATAAAGCAATAGATTCTAAGTAAAAGGCATTGAAGCAACACAAAGGAAGATTAAGTTTCAGCAATTGCTTTCAACTTGTAACTTGTATATCTCATGGATAATTGTCAACACAAAGCAATATAATAAGTGCAATAAGTAAACATATAAGAATTGTTGCACACAAAGTTGACACAAGTGTTTGCTTCAGGGATAGAAAGGAGTAGGTAAACTGACTCAACAATAAAGTAAAAGATAGGCCCTTCGCAGAGGGAAGCATGGATTAAATCATGTGCTAGAGCTTTTAAAGTTTTGAAAACATATAGAGAGCATAAAGTAAGTGTTTGAGAGGTGTTTGTTGTTGTCAACGAATAACAGTGAGCACTCTATCCCCCTTGTCACCCAAACTTTCAAGAGCGGCTCCCATGAAGGACGTTATTTCTACCCAAGGGTAGATCATCCCTCTTCTCTTTTGTTTACACATGCAAATTTATAAATTGGTATGACACTCCTCCCAACCTTTGCTTACACAAGCCATGGCTAACCGAATCCTCGGGTGCCTTCCAACAATCACATACCATGGAGGAGTGCCTATTTGATAAAGCTTAACATTTTGGAAATTGCTTTTTGATAAATCAATGGGAAACATGTGAAGAGAATCAAATGGTTATAGTTGAGATTAATTGGGACCGGGCACCCCATTTGCCAGCTCTTTTTGCAAGTTATTGGATAAGCGGATGTATATGCCACTAGTCCATTGGTGAAAGTCTGTCATGAGTAAATGACAAGGTGATAGAGTAAACGCCACATACTTCCTCATGAGCTATAAAACATTGACACAAATAAGGAGTAATAGCTTTTGAATAGTTTAAAGGTAGCACATGAAGTATTTACTTGGAATGGCAGAAAATACCACATAATAGGTAGATATGGTGGACACAATTGGCATGGGTTTTGGCTCAAGGTTTTGGATGCACGAGAAGCATTCCCTCTCAGTACAGAGTTTAGGCTAGCAAGGTTGTTTGAAGCAAACACAAGTATAAACCGGTACAGCAAGACTCACATGAAAACATATTGCAAGCATTATAAGACTCTACACTGTCTTTCCTTGTTGCTCAAACACTTTTACTAGAAAATATCTAGACCTTAGAGATACCAATCATGCAAACCAAATTTCAACAAGCTCTACGGTAGTTCTTTACTAATAGGATTTTAACTACATGATGCACGAGCTTAAACATGAAATACTTGAGAGCTCAAAACAGTTGCAAGTGTCAAATAAAACAAGACAATGATCTATATGAGTGTCTTTTCGATATACCATATACCACATGCAGCATTTTCTGAACCAACACATCAATCAAGCAACTCTCCAAGTAATTTACAAAAGAAACAAGAGAGTACTTTCCACAAGAATTAACAGCTCTAAAAGAGATGCATGAAAAACATGAGCTAAAAGCATAGCAGTAGCTAGATAAGAATACTCAAAAGATATAAGTGAAGAATATGAGTATTCACATGAAAAAGCGGAGCGTGTCTCTCTCCCACACAAGAATGATAGGATCCAACTTATTCATAAAATAAAAAACAAAGCAAAAATAAAATCAAACAGACGCTCCAAGTAAAATACATAAAATGTGGAAGAATTAAAATATAGTTTCACTAGAGATGACCTGATAAATTGTTGATGAAGAAGGGATGCCTTGGGCATCCCCAAGCTTAGACGCTTGAGTCTTCTTGAATATTGCAGGGATGACCCATGGGGGCATCCCCAAGCTTAGGCTTTTCACTCTTCTTGATCACATCATATCATCCTTCTCGCTTGCTCCTTGAAAACTTCCGCCACACCAAACTCAAAGTAATTCTCATTAGAGGGTTAGTGCATAATCAAAAATTCACATGTTCTACTGTGACACAATCATTACCAAGCTTCTGGACATTACTACAGCCACTGATGTTTAATGGAGCAAAGAAATCCAATCAAACATAGTAAAAGAGGCAATGCAAAATAAAAGGCAGAATCTGTCAAAAACAGAACAGTCTGGAAAGACGAATTTTTTCGAGGCACTTAACTTGCTGATGGAAGAAGCCCAAACTAATGAAAGTTGCGTACATATATAAGGATCATGCGTGATTTTTTCAGAATTTTTCGAATTTTTTGTAGTGCATACAGCTCAAAACGGTGGACAGCAAAAATCTGTCACTGCGCAGAAATCCAAATCTAGCATCAACTTTCAACTAGAGACTTTACTTGGCACAACAATGCAATAAAATAAAGATACAAAGGAGTTGTTACAGAAGTAACAAGCTCCTTGACTCAAAAAAAGAAAAATACAGAAAATAAAATAATGGGTTGTCTCCCACAAGCGCTTTTCTTTAAAGCCTTTTAGCTAGGCATGATAATTTGATGATGCTCTCATAAAGATGAGAGTTGTAAAAGAGAGCATCAAGAAATATATAAAACATGTTTAAATCTAACACTCTTTCTATGCATAGGAGTCTTGTAAGAAAACAAGTCAATGAAGAACAAAGTGACTAGCATAGAAAGGCAAAACAAGTGTAACTTCAAAAATTTCAACATAAAGAGAGAAGACTTAATATTATTGTGATATATGAAATCGTGTCTCCCTCTCTCATAAAAACTTTCAGTAGCATCATTGATAAAATCCACAATATAACCATCACATGAAACATTCTTACCATGATCCATATGCACAAAAGTATCAATATTTTCCACACAAGAAAAGTTCTTCTCATTAATAACAATGGGAGCAGGATCATCATAAAGAACTCGAACATGATAGACAAGTTGTATATTAAAGGGATGGTTTTGGGTAATCCCTCCATAACTATGACAAGTTTCATGAGGATGATTGTAACTATAACCTATGTCATAGTATTCTTTATAATAATTATCAAAGACTGGAGGCATAGTATCATCATAAGCAATAGAATAGTTATCTTCCAAAGTGTGTTCATCTGTAAACATATCATCACTTTTACTAGAAGGAGATGTATCAAACATATAATCATCAGTAGCAAAAGGATTTTCAAACACATCACTAGGAGGAGAGGTCTCAGATATATAATTATTACTAGCAAAAGGATTTTCAAACACCTCATCCCCAAGCTTAGAGCTTTTCATATCATCATTGGAAGAACATGGATAGTACTAATAGTATGGCAATCATTAACATCATCATTTTCAGAATTGGTACCCCAAAGATTTTCAATATCAAAAGTAGTTTCATTTTCCCAATCATGATCACTACAATAAATAACAGGCATAGGAACATCATCTAATTCGGACTCATCAGCAAAAACTACAATAGGAGCAACATGTTTAGGGGAAGATACCGTTTCCTCTCTCCTTTTACTCCTCTTCTTCTTCTTCTTCTTCTTCTTCTTTCCCCTCTTCTTTTTATCTTTAGGAGGGAGAGGTTTGAAAGGAAGCTTCTCCACATAACCTGGTTTATTGTTAGAAACAACAGAAGAAACTTGGGAGGATTCCTCTCTTTCATTAATAAGAACAAAACACATATTAGTCCTGTCATATTTTGGTAAAGTCCCATCTTTTATAATATTTTGTATGTAAGTATTTGTGGCAATTATCAACACAATAAAGATGACAAGCATGCAGGACACTATTTATATCAAAAGCACTCATATCTACCAAAGAAGTTTTTCTTGATAACTCTTCACACCCCAAAAATAATGTAAGTTCATCATGCTGATTAGGAGTGATCATGTCATCACAATATAAACTCGCAGCACTCATAGGATTCGAAAGACTATTATCATAGCCCGAGCATTGAAAATTTAAATGACCCACTTTATAGCAAAGTTCACAAATAAAAGGATAGAGGGCACAAACTTTTTCACCAAGCTCATCAAGAGCTCTGTTCCACGTTCTAGTTTTTTCATTCCTATGATGGATACAATATTCATCTTCGATTTGATTCTTTTCACAAGGTCTAAGTGCTCCACAAAAATTAACATGCTTATAAGAAATAGTATTTTCAGAAGTTTGAGCATGTTTATTGCAATCATTAATAACAGTATCATTTTTCATGCAAGTGTCTTTGAAAGGTTCATGATACATGTCCCAACTTTCTTTAGGAACATTAATATGAGAAGCAAAGGTTCTACAACAATCAACAATAATTTGAGAATCAAGACCATAATTAGCACTAAGCTTTTGAAAACCAGCAGTTTCAACGAAAGACTTAATGCATTCATATTCATAGTTTATACCTGATCCTTTACCTTTGTCGTTCTCCCAATCTTCAGTATTGCTTTGAATTCTTTCAAGAAGATCCCATCTAGCTTCAACCTTCTTACTTGTGAAAGAACCCTGTGAACATGCATCTACATAATCCTTGTAATGACCTGAAAGCCTTGCATAAAAATTAGTAACAATTATTTCCTCAGAAAGCTCATGGTTAGGACATTTGAGTATTAATGTTTTCAGCCTTCCCCAAGCTTGAGCAATGCTTTCTCCATCATGAGGGTAAAAATTATAAATGTAATTCCTATCTAGATGCACTTCATGAAGGGATAAAATTTAGAGTAAAAGAGAGATTCAAGCTGTTTCCAATTCGAAGGTTGTTCATCCAGCAGCCTATACCATTCCTTTGCTTTGTCCTTAAGTGACAATGGAAATAGTTTCCTCATGACATTTTCTTGATAAACCTGCAACCTTAAATAACTCACAAAGTTCTGTAAGTTTAGACAAGTGAGCACTTGGATGGACTGATCCATCCCCTGCATACTGATCATTCATAACCCTTTCAACAATTTTCATAGGTACTTTAAAAGAAATACTTTCAACAGGTGGATTTGGAATATCACAAGCATCATTCGAATTATCACATATGGGAGACAAACTATCATCAGAGCAAATTTTCTCCTCTAAAGCTGGGGAACTAAAAAGATCATTTTCATAAAAACTAGCTTCCCCAAGCTTAGACTTTTCCATAGCATTAGCAATAATGGTGTTCAAAGAATTCATACTAATAACATTACTACCACTATTATGCAAACAAGCCTCCATAGGTTTTTTAATTTTCTCTTCAAAAGCATCATGTCCTAATTCAATATAAAGTTCATAAAGATCTCTAATTTTTTTGTTGTTTTCCATTAAGCCTAACTAGTGAAAATAAAAACAAGAAACAAAAAGAAATAATTGCAGAATCTAAAGGAGATACCTTCCAACACTTACCTCCCCGGCAACGGCGCCAGAAAATAGCTTGATGTCTACGCACGCTTCTATTCTTGTAGACAGTGTTGGGCCTCCAAGAGCAGAGGTTTGTAGAACAGCAGCAAGTTTCCCTTAAGTGAATCACCCAAGGTTTATCGAACTCAGGGAGGTAGAGGTCAAAGATATCCCTCTCAAGCAACCCTGCAATTAAGATACAAGAAGTCTCTTGTGTCCCCAACACACCTAATACACTTGTCAGATGTATAGGTGCACTAGTTCGGCGAAGAGATAGTGAAATACAAGTAATATGGATGATTATAAGTGGTAATTGCAATCTGAAATAAAAATGGCAGCAAGCAAACATGTAGCAGAACTTGTTGTAAACGGTGTTTCAATGCTTAGAAACAAGGCCTAGGGATCATACTTTCACTAGTGGACACTCTCAACAATGACAACATAATTGAATAAATAAATACTACTCTCAAACACTCTCTTGTTGGATAACAAACACCATTCATTGCGTAGGGCTGCAAAAGCACACCTCAAGCCAGAGTAAACAACCACAATGTCATAAAGGAGTCACACACGATGCGCACACTGTCACCTTCACACCGTGGAGAGTGACTCCGGAGTTCATATTAAAGTAACCTCTAGAGTGGCATAATAGATAAAGAGTAACATCTACTTATTCAACTAGATTACAAAGCTCATGATCACATAAAGATCACACCATGGGAGAGAGAGATAAACCAAATAGCTGCCGGTAGAGCCCTCAGCCTCGGGGGAGAACTACTCCCTCCTCATCATGGGAGTCAGCAGCGGCGATGAAGATGGCGATGGAGTCGATGGAGATGACTCCGGGGGCACTTCTCCGTCCCGGCAAGGTACCGGAACAGAGACTTTTGTCCCCCGAAACTTGTCGTCGATGCCGGCGGCGCTGCGGAACCCTTTCTGGAATATGACTGCTTATTTTATGGTTTTCACGTCGGAGGGTATTTATAGGCGAAGGGGCGATGTCGGTGGAGTCCCGAGGTGGGCTCCCCACATGGTGGCGCGGCACAAGGGGGGGCGCCACCCTATGGGGAGGATGGCCCATGGGCCTCCTCCTTCTCCCCTTTGGACTCCGTGTATGTGTCAGAAAAATAGGAGCGTGGCTTTTTGTTTCGTCCAATTCTGAGAATATTACCAGAACAACTTTTCTGAAACCAAAAACAGCAGAAAATAGGAACTGGCACTGTGGCATCTTGTTAATAGGTTAGTTCTAGAAAATGCATAAAAATGCTATGAAGTGTGAATAAAACATGTAGCTATTGGTATAAAACTAGCATGGAACATAAGAAATTATAGATACGTTGGAGACGTATCACACGCTACCCACAGTTAACTATTTTAACAACTAATCTTTATGCACATATTCAACGGGATCCATCTTCTACAAAAAAAAGAGAGTTTATTTAGACTTCTAGTTTATTACTAATTTTAATGCACTACTTTAATTCAATCAAACATGAATCTAAGATATGCTCCCACTAAGTCCAATAATCCTCTTGATTGGCACTAAGTGATTCAGGACCCGATTGCCCTACGAAGTAAGAATGGATACATGTCATGTCCGTCGGCCAACCGGTAAGCACTATGCTAGTTGCAGCAGCTACAACTCCTGTTCGTCTTTCGACGGATGTGTTCCGAACTCATGGTTGTGTTATGCTTGGACGTCAAGACAACCAACCGACACTGGCTGCTGGAACTGTTCGCGCCCGCCTCCCGAACCCTTGGTACACATTACTCCAGGATACAGGTCGCACGGCAACAAGCATCCGGTTTGACGGTGCCACGGTTGGTAAGAACACGATCTCCTTGATTTTATATGAGGATTCACCCTAATAAACGACTACTACGCAATCAAGGTGCAAACAACAAAGGATAAACATCACATGCAATTAATAATAATTCATGTTCTTTGGTATAGCCTTTGTTATTCCTCGGAAGTCCTTGGCGCTCGTCCTTGAGGATCACCATCTTCATTGTCTCCGGTCATGGAAAAATTTCCCGAAGGAAATTTACCATATTCAAAACCTCGCCAAGTACACGTCGCCGACGCAATGCCGGCGCCTCGTCCCGGTCTCCACGACGAACTCTTCTTCTCTTGATTGTCGATGACGAACTCGATCAATTGTTTTGGCTCGCACCATCATGTTATGACACCGTAACAAAATAGCTATACCAAAACACATGCACTCAATCCTGCAAAACCAAGTTAGACGTATCTAACGCTTTGTTTGTAAGTTTTACGTGGCTTGTAGGCTCTACGGAATTACCGTCACTACCTACGTATTGAATCACGTTTAGGCTAGTTGCTAGATTAACATTGCGGGGTGATTGAGATCCCAACATTACGAAAACGTTGCAGAACCCCAATCTAAACGATCACATGTGCGCGTGACCCCCGTTAGGCGTCCAACTCTCAGGCCCAGTCCGTATATACATCAACGTCCACAACTAAGGGTATAGACCCGAAGCTACTGAAGCACACCGTTGGCGCCAACAAGCATACTAGGAGCAGCCGGAAGGTCCGCGGATAGCCAGAAGTTCATAAAGATCTTGCCAATACTGCCATGGAATATGATGCACAACTTCTTGCCAATCCTTGATAGATTTATGGTATCATCACGGATCTATATCTCAGGTGAAGTTCAGTGTCGTGAGTAATGGGATTGATATATGATAATCAACAGGTTCAACAGTAGAGTTATTCGCATAACGATAGCAGCCACACAGGACGTCCTTGGAACTGTCACTGGCCGGTGATTGGTTGATACCAACCAATTATAGCTACCCGTTATCGGACCTGTAGGGTGGACACACTTAAGCTAGGATTGGTTAGTTGTGTTATATGGTTGGTCTGGAACATGGAGACAGCATCATCGGCATGGTGCTTGCATGGTATGACATACCTTGTCAAGAGAGAAAGTTTGAGAGAAAGTTTATGATAGAAGGTTACTATCACGGTCGGATTTATTCCGAGGAGGTTTATAAGAGAGGATATATTTATCCGGAGTATTTTTTCAGCGGACACTAGGTGTCCCGGATCATATGAAAGGAGTTTCATATGATAGGTAATTAATTCGGTGAATATTCTGTAAAATGAAATATTCAAATAAGAATTAATTAGACAAAGTATTATTTAATTATGTGTTAATTAAATATTCATTTATTTAATTGATAAATAATTACGGCAAAAATATTAAGGCCACACCACCAAGTGGTGGTGGGCCGAGGCGCCGTTGGGAGAAACCCCGGGCCGAACCCCGGTGCGCCGAAGACCCACGGCGGGGGCGAGGCGGAGACGGTGGCGGCCACGGCGGCCAGCCAGGCGGGCCCCACCCATCAGGTCGGTGCCAGGCGGGCCCCACCCGACCGAGTCGGTGGTGGCCAGGCGGGCCCCACCCGACCGGGTCGGCACAGGGCAGGGGGCAGGCCCCACCGGGCGGCTGGCCTAGGTGGGCCCCACCTGCCTATTGGGTTGCGGGGAAAACTTTAAAATTTATCCGTAACCTTACCGCCAAGATCTATTCTATGAAGGTACGTTGCACCCCATAATGCGATGATCCAGAATACTTACAAACACTCTTGCGGAAGATCTTGTGTTTGTCGAAGTAGATGTCGGTGAAGCCTGAAGAAGAATCTCACGTCCACGCCGGAAGGTGAGATTGTTGCTGTACGTCGTCATTGATGTAGACCTTGATGAAGTTGTTCCGTTGTCCAAGGAACTTACTTGCGCAAATCCCGCTCTAGCGGTATCCACACATACACCATGTCAACCCACCCCGTGCGTTCACCGCCTAGCTACTAGCACGTGGTGAAGAGAGTCAGCCTTGTGGCGTAGTTTAGGTGGTAGATCTAATCAACTAGATTAGATCTATATGTGAAGATTAGAGACATCTAATTCTCAACACATGAGATCTACAAGAGAGAGAGAACTTGCACGGAGGCAAACTTGTGTATCAAACCCTAGGGGCTTGGGGCTGCTTATAAAGGAGGCCAAGGGGTGGAGGGACTTGGGGAAGGGGCCAAGCCCTTCCCCTTTGGGCCGGCCAAGGAAGGGAGGGAGGAGTCCCTCCCCTTCCCCAACTCGGATTGGGAGGAGGAGTAGAACTCCTCCCTCCCAAACCTGCCAAACCTCACAAGGAAGGGGGGGAAGGAGACCCTCCCCCACCCCAACTCGGATTGGGTGGAGGAGTTGGACTCCTCCCCCCAAACCGCCTCACCCTAGAAGGAAGGGGGAAAGGAGACCTCCCCCACCCCCAACTCGGATTGGAGGGGGGACTCCCCCTCCCACCGCCTCATGCCGCCGCCACCCCCCATGGGCCACGTGGCCCATTAGGGTTTCGTCCATGGGAGGAACTTCCCCCTCTAGGACGCCTTGGCCCACCACGACCTTGGTGGTCCTATTAATATTATTCCTTTATTAATTAAATAAATAATCAATTGTTTTGTCTAATTAATTCCTAAATGAATATTTCCTTTTACGGAAAATTCCCGGAATTAATTACTTATCATATAACTCATATTTATATGAATCGGGATACCTAGTATCCGCCGACAAAACATCGGAACAATATTTCCTTCTTCATAAGCATTCGGATTAAATCCGCTGATGATAGAAACCATTCCTATCATCCCGGGACATTAGATGTCCGCATTCTCTCTAAGTTATAATTCACCGGAACAGGTCTAGTGACATCAGAGCTACTCCGACACAATCTCATTCCCACTAAAACTACAACTTTACTCTCGATCGAAGATTGACCTACAGCTTAAGCGTGTGACCCGAAAGGTTCATCAATCACAAAGTATTGTTTGGGAGCTTACCAAACAATAACCAGCAGTGGGTTAGGCATTCGTACTGGCACCCTTGTGTTGTGAATGAACAACAGAACCTGTGCGTTAACCATAACGCTTAATCCCCTTACGTACACGATACCAATGATATCTCGAGATTGAGACAATGTGCTCTAGTGTGATCAAACCCTTTGACCATAACACATATTATTTTCGTACCAATATCATTCTCTTTTCTCATTCCGTATATATGTTGTCCCTTGATAAATCACGCTTGTGTCTGGCCAGACGATTGGGTGACAACAACAATACTTGAGATGGCCTAGAGGATGTATCTCTCCATCGTCTGGAGGAGTAAGTGCCTTTCTTGAACGATCTATGTTCCTATACATATTCTAGTTCAAGCCCAAAAGCCACCTATCATAGTCCCATGTTACTGCAAGACGTTTGATGGAAATCAAAACTCGAATGTCGAATAAGCGGTCACAAGATATTCTCATAGCATAGGGATCCAGCTAATGATAAGTAGATAGATGATCAATCGCTATTTCATCGTCGACAATTTGTCTCATAGCAAGATCATACGGTGGGCGGTTCAGTGCGGTTATCATTCCGATAATCCACTCCTATAGTTGAATGACTTATATAAAGGCCATGATCAGGAAACCACGATCATCGAGCAACAAGATAGGCTAGTCTTAGAGACAAGACCTGGAACTCTTTTTCCGTTCATATCTCTACACGTGTATCAGAGGTTTTCCTCTTGCATACGTTGTATTTGCTATACAAGTACCCAATACAGTTGTAGCATAAAGATACAAACATTAATAATAAACATGGAGATAAATAATAAACTTAATTATTATTGTCTCTAGGGCATATCTCCAACACTGACTAGGTCGGTGCGGCCCAAGGTGGGCCCCACCCGCCGGCCGAACAAGGAGAGGGAGAGGGAGGGGAGGAGTTGGAGTCCCCTCCTATGCCGAATTGGGCAAGGGGAAACTTTCCCCTTGTCCAATCCAAGTTGAGTTGGACAAGGAAATGTTTTCCCCCTTGCCCAAGTCTCCCTACCCCTTGGGCTTCTTTATAAACCCCACCCCTCAAGTTGTGGAGACACAATTAGAATCAAGACAATCTAGATAGAAGCAATTGCTCTCGAGTTTAGATCTCTTCTAGTTGGATTAGAGGGACCTCTAATTAGAGGCGACCTATCCGATTAGACTAGATCTAATCTCTCTCTCTCCTTCTCATGTGTTGAGATCTCCACCTTCATATACACCAGCAGACTTCAAGCTTGGACGGCGAAGCCCTGTTGAACCTTTCCAGTGTACGTGTGCAAGCTCTCGGAGGGATTCCTCGTCATAGACGTTGCGTCATTCAACTGTTGAACAAGGTGGTGAAGCGAAGGAGAAGAAGCCGTCGGAATCTCTCTACCAGGCTTGGTTGAGAAGAGACCGCGATCGACTATATCGACTACGTCATCAACACATTCTTCCGCAATCTACGGTGTTGGTAATGTATACTAAACTAGATTTTCGGATCTTTGTATTCGCATGTATCTTCATAGTAGATCTTGGAAACAAGGGTTGCGTAGCAATACATGAAAATTTTAATTTACCGTACGCGCAGCCCAGCACTGGAGACTTAAGAAAATACAAGATTATCAATATCGATCTTTTGGCCGAAGCCATGACAATATAACAAAATGGTTTGTTTTAAGCCTCTATAGTCCTCGAGTCACTTTGTGCGGAAAATATGCTAATCATATTCAAAAAAAGGAGGTGGAAAATACGTGTCTAAACCGTTACGAACTCCTTATTAAACAGCCGGTTCAAAAATCCTCAGTACAAGGCGGTAAGTGGTACAGACGAATGGGATCCCCTTGGTTGATTCCCCTCGAAGGAAATTCACGAGGTGAGTTCTACATTGACCCAAAATGTCTATCGAACATGAGTCACACGTACATCTCATAACCACAATGATTCACTTTAAAGAAAAACCAACTTGCAAAGATAGTCGTGAAATAACTTCACTAAATACTGTCCAAACATTAATTCATCATATTTGCACAAAATATGTTCCCTTTGCTTTCTTCCTCAAGACCGTGCGAGTACACACATATGCAATCAAGGCATTTATCAATAATCAGGTCAGAAAAGGCATTATCAATAAATAAAATTGAACGTTGTTATCAATAATTAATTCGCCGGGCACAAAGGAACTTTGGTGTTCGGAGATCACCACTAGTAAAATCACTTTCAGATGGTTAGCTAGAACTTAGATGCAATCTGTTGGGAAGCAATTTTGGCCGATCCAATCTTCAGTGGAAGTCTGAAGGACGAGCCATGATCGACGCATGTGGGTTTTAGCCGGGTTTAGACGAAACTAGGCGTGAATTAATTGGTGCTTGGATATGGGGAAACTGAATAATCAGTATAGTTCGCGCTCTTCCTAGTGATTAATTACTTGATATCTGGATGATCAATATAACTCTCTCTTCCTAGCGAGAAAAGGAAGTGAAAAACATAGTGAGCATGCATGCAAGCAAGCAGCGTGTGCAGAATTTAATAGAGCCGCGGACCAAAAATTAATAGTATAATAGAAAAAAACAGCTGAACGTATAGAGAGTTGTATATTCTCATATTATCTCATTACACGGTGCATACATACATAGAATAATATCGTTCATATATATGATCTATACCCAGCGTGTACAGCTGTTGTGGATTACATTTCATCTATATATAGAGTAATGGCATATATTTGTCTATATTCTTGTGTAGGAACCTTACTCGGTCTGCATATACTTTTGTGCTGTATATCTCAGCGAGCTCTATTTAGAAGACGTCGTCGCCTATACCCGTCAGTTGTTGCTGTTGCCAGTCTTGGTTGCCGCTGGTGGGCACGGCGGCTTGGGCTTCGGCGGGCTTTTCTTCGGTGGGCACGGCTTCGGCGGCTTAGGCTTGTGGGGTGGGCAGGGTGTCGGCTGGGGCTTCTTCGGTGGCGCGGGCGTGGGCTTCGGAGGAGTGGGTGGCTTCGGGCTTGGTGGCTTTGGACTGGGAGGCTTCGGGCTTGGTGGCATCGGCTTTGGCCCTGGGTGCTTGTGGAAGCATTTGTTCCCGCATGCTTTGAAGCATTCTCCCTGTTTATCTGTAAATCAAAGGCAGATTGGTGCTGGTTATGTAAATCAAAGCACGATAATCAAAAAAAAAAAAGTAAATCAAAGCACGACGGTGCGAGTAAGTAAGAGGGCGCTTGCATGTTAAAGTGTACGTACATGGTGGCAGCTTGAGGCAGGTCTCTGAGACACACATCTTGTAACACACCGGCGGCAGGTCCTTGTAGCAGTCCACGATGCACGTCTTCTTGCAGGTGAAGTAGTCTTTGCCAGTGCTGTGGCGGCGGCCGTCATCCTCGTCGTCGTCTTCGTCCTCCTCGTCCTCGTCCTCATCTTCGTCGTCATCACCCTTCTTCCCGTCATCATCCTTCTTGTCCTTGTCCTTGTCCTTGTCCTTGTCCTTGTCCTTGTCATCACCTTTGTCGTCGTAGCCGTCGGCGACGTGGGCGGCGGCACCATCGGCAGAGTGGACGGTGGCTGTGGTAGGATCGGTGTAGTTAATGGGGTGGATGGAGGCAGCCGCTGCACCATCGTCGACGGCTATGTGGGCGGCAGGTTGAGTGCGGTTGGCAGAGCCGGCAGGGACGTCGGGGTAGCCGTCGCACTTGTGCATGCATTTGTCGTAGCACTGCCAGCACGCGCCTTCCTTTGCGGCTTGCGGGTCGTCCGCACCCGCCGCGGCGAAGAGCGCCGCCACGGCCAGGAGGACGGCGATCTTGGCCGCCGCCGCCGCCATGGAGACCATGATTCCCCGGTGAGGTGTGTGAAAGATGGAGATCGATGGATGGAGTGTGTCTGGCTTTGCAGAAGAATAGTGGTATATATAGGGCGCTTGCCTATGTTCTCTCCAGCTGCGGTTCGCGGGCAGTGTCGTCGTCATGCACGCAGATCGAGTGCACGAGACAGTGCGAACTGAATCAGTTGGAGCGCGAGCTGGAGATGCAGCACGCGTCCGGCAACTTCGTACCGCCATGCTTAATTTGCTCACGCGCCAGCTTCGCATGCGTCGCGCATGAATGCATTTGGTTAATCTGTTCGATCGTCAACTTAATTAAGTAACTTCCTGCCGCTTCAACTGCTCAATAAATCTCTCATCCTGCAATCTTGCTATAGTTAGACGTCAGTCATGGGCCTCGAATAATCTCTATTAAGTATTTCTTCGGGTACAGTGCATTATCGGTGGTAATACAGATCGATGAAATTTCCTTCTCTCAACATTTCATATGCTATCTCTAGCAGAGAGAACATCGCTGACACAAATTCCTTTAATTTCTAGTACTGAACCGAAACGGTTCAGATCAGCAAAACATGCGCGCTTGCTGGCTGAATCCACGAATTTTTCGGACAACGGGTCAGCGGTCAGCCTTCAGTATCTAGAAGTTTCTTTTTAACATCTTCAGTATATAACTTTACTTCACGTTTTTTAAAGAGGTATTTTGGTATCCATCATTTCAAGCCGGAATTACGGAATTCATATGTAATTCCATTCTCAACCTGTTTAGTTGTCATGGAGTTGGACATGCCATTTCATTTGGAAGTCGAGCAAATGACTATTTTTTGTTATGCCAATTCCTATCTCTAACCATGTCATTGGATTTTCATTTCTAACTTTTTTTCGATAAAGGGAATTTTATAATGAAATAAAATGATGGGTACCAAACAAGCTCTAACATCATAGCCTAAAATACAAAACAAGAACATGCCTCTTTAGGAGAACATTTTTGTTTGGCACCCATCATTTCATTTCATTTGGAAAGTGAAATGACAGAGTTAGGAATATGAATTGGCATAACACGCAATAGATATTTGCTGAAACTCCAAATAAAATGACATGCCCAGTTCCATGCGAGCTAAACAAGTTGAGCATGGATTTATAAATGAATTCCATGATTCCAGCTCGAATTGATGGTTACCAAACAACCTCTTAAGAAAATTTCGAGAGAAAATAGAGGAGTTCGTACGTGGGGTGCTTGGAAGGTGACGTGATTTCTATGAGTTAGCTCATAAATGTTTTCATTACTTGGCCGAGGCATCCTTTCAATTCTGCATTGAACATTTCTATATTTTTTCTTCTCATTTCAATTCCCAAATACAAGGCAAGCCCTGTATTGAGTTCATCCTTCCTAGTGGAAACCAATCAATCAAGGTTGGCTTGATGGCTTCAGCTACCAGTTCGTCACACGTGGATTATGGAGCCACGTATCTTCTCGCCTCGTCTCTGTAGCGGCATATCAGTCGAACGTGCTAGAAACGAATTGTGTTTCGAAACCAGGCAAACTGGATTGATAGCATAGCTAGGAAGAATAGCTATACTAATTCGGTATAGCCTTTGGTACAAAACTTGACAATATCTGATGAAGTATCTCTAACTTTCTATTTAGTTGGTGATCCCGCCTTTGACGGAGTCTATCTATATATTCTAGAAAAAAAAGGTTACAAACTCTCAATGCCTGAGCTAAGCCTAGCTTAGCATGAGCAGTTCAGGATTACATGGCCGAACTTGCACTGGTACTGCTCGGCCGCCTGCATCTGTCCGCGGCATAGCTCTTTCGGCACGTGTCCCGGCACACCGCCATCATCTTGCTTTCCGGGTGGAGCTGGCCGCACATGGACAGCACGCACGAGTGCTCGCAGTCTCCTCCGCCGCGAGACGTCGCCGTCGCCACCGCCGCACGGCCGCCGGAGCACCTGTGGTAGCAGGAGTACTGGCAGAACCAGAACTCCTCGCGCGGCACGCACTGGTCGAAGCACGCGTCGAAGCAGGGCCTGCCCACGCCGCCGCCGGCGGCGACCACCACCGATCCAGCGAGGAGCAAGGCCGCCACGGCACGTCGCATGCCGCCGCCCATGCCAGTCTCCATTGCAACAAAGCCTAGACTGGGTACGTCGCAGGATCGCAGGGACACGGTAGGGATGTATTCGTAGACTGTGTTTTGCTTTGAGAGGAGAGTTGGGTCGTCGGTTTATGCGAACAAATGGCGAGGAGCGCGCGAGTGGTTGGCCAGCCGCTCTAGAATGTGGGTGGTTCCACGCGTGAGCTGCGGCGGCAGCTCATCGGCTCATGGCTTCAGTGTGACCGCCGCCGTTCGTGGAGGAAGCAACCTTCAACAACTCTCTGCCGGCTTATGCCGATGCTGAATGTGGACGCAAAATTCAGTTACCCCGTTGTAATGTGGACGCAAATTCAGTTACCCCGTTGGAAATTCGCCGTACGACATGGCCCACATCATAATACATGGGGATGAATGGATGATGGTCCAACTTGCCCTACCCAAGGCCACTATGCGACCCACGACCGAGAAACAGAGCAGATGACACGGGAGGCAAATGCTTCTATCGCCCGCAGGCGGCGCAAAACTGTCGTGAATTTAGAATGTCATAAATTTTAAAAAGTTAATATTTTTAAATGGTTCACATATTTGTTTTTTTAAGAATTAAAAAATGGTTCATGATTTTGAAAAAGGTTCATGAATTTAAAATGCCCTAGATTTAAAAAAAGTTCATGAATTTTAAAAACTTTTACGGATTTGGGAAAAATCATGACTTCCAAATCTGAATATTTTTCAACTTAAACATTTTCAAAATTTCAACATTTTTCATATTCATGAACCTCTTAAAAATCTGGACATTAAAAATACAAAACCAGAAAAAGAATGAGAAAAACGAATAGGAAAAAAGACAAAAAGTCGAACAAAAAACTAGAAAAGGCGGTTTGAAGCTTCGTTCCCAAAGCCAGGAAAAGCTATGTGAGCCGGCCTACTTACCGATCCTATCGCTGAAGAAGGGTGAACGTTTCCCAGTTAACCTATGCTACGAGCTTAGAATAGGATTCACCGGCTTAGGCATGCTTTAGGGATCTCCGACTCGAGGTAACATGAAAGTTTCATGGGATTCACTAAATGCGGCCTAATAGAATGTATTATGCCACAAAAAATGTATTTTATTATTTATTTTAATAGGAATAAATTACTTTAATTTTGTATGAATTTAGTTTAATAGTGGAACAAATATTTTTGCGCTTATAACATTATTTGAAAACAGGTAATGCTTTTTCCAGATCCAAGAATAATTTCTTCGAACCTGACATTTTATTTAAATCCATGAACATGCTTTTATTTGAACTCCTGAGTTTTTTTTTTGAACCTTAGAACATCTTTGAACAAGTGAAAAATGTAGACTCTTTTTTTAGAACATGCACATTTAAAAAAATTAACAAACATGGAACAATCTTAAAACAAATATGGCAGGAAAAAGAAAACATATAAGTAGAAGGAAAATGAAAAAAAAACTGAGAAATGAAAAGAGGAAGAAGAAAATTATATCTTATTGGACCCAAACCACATACTGAACCCTCCATGTGGGTGCTATGCTACTGCGCGCATTAAGCAACAATAAGATCTGACATAGGAGACAGAAAAATTGTGATCATTGTATCTCATATGGATTGTTTTGCTACTCAATGTAGCCCGATCCAATAGGCTCCATACTTATTTCGCTTCCTGTTTTGTCCTCTTGGTTTCCCTTAACACAATCTACCAATCTAGCACCACGATATATGTGGAATCCTGTCATGTCAAATTTTCATGGTTCTCAATGATGGGGACACGGTGGGTGAAATAAAAGTCTCCTCTCACACTTTTGAAATTTGAACAAATAACATTGAATTCATATAATTAACTTAATGCAATTAGGAGGTGACTTGCTGACTTGTAAAAGCAAGTTTAGTGACGCATATACCTATCGTGAACATTGATACCCCCAAAAAATATTTATGGTATTACCCAAAAGGGTCTCACCTACATATGGGAGAGTAGGATTCATGAATATAATTATATTTATGATTTTATTAAAAAATAGATTAATAATATGGATGCAGCTAATTGGAGAGAATTTTTGACAATCATGATTCATGAATATAATTTTGATTTATTTTGAAATGGAGAGAGCACTAAAAACTCGGGAAAAACACTTCCCGTTATCCAGCATTGTACAATATCTTGGACTTGACGAAAAAACGTCACGAGAAGAAACGTCATCACCACCTGATCCAGTTTCCGTTCTACGACCACGAGTCGCACCCCCTCGTCTCTCCCCTTCGATTCGAACTCTGCTCTGACCTCTCCCCACAAAACCAAACCCATCGAGGGAGACAGAGAAAAAAAAAATCTCACCACACCACGACTCAAATCTAGGGTTGCTCCGCCCATGGCCGACCCGCCGCCGCCCGAGGAGGCACAGCCGGAGCAGCCACTCGCCGCCGAGAAGCTCCCCACGGCGCCGCTGACGCCCGAGCCCGAGGATGCGGCGGAGGCGGAGGAGCAGGGGGTGGAGTCAGAGGTGAATGACGAGGAGTACGTGAGCGACCCCGACGACGCTCTCCCTGAGATGCGTCGCCGAGAGGCCAGCGACGACGAGGGTTCCGAGGAGGAGAGGCGCCCGCCCAGGGCGCGGATCGACCCTGACCACGACGACGACGGCCAGGGCGCCCCGGAGGACTACGAGGGCGAGGCGGAAGAGGACGAGGGGGAGGAGTACTACGATGATGATTTACTGGAGGAGGAGGTGGGCGAGGGGCTGGAGGAGGATTACGATGCTCTCGTGGTGCCGCACAAGGAGGTAGCCGCCGCAGGCCAGGGGGAGGAGGGCGAGAAGGCTGGGGAGGACGGAGAGCAGGCTGACGGGGAAGAGAAGAAGGAGCAGGAGCCCTTCGCTGTCCCCACCTCCGGCGCCTTCTACATGCATGATGACCGCTTCGCCGAGAACGGCCGTGGAGGGGGACGCAGGTGTGCCTTCTCACCTAAACTTTAAGTTCTGTAAAACTTGCAATAGTTTGTAGCATGTAGTTTCCGTAGACTTGCAATTATTCTCGTGTTGTGTACTTGTGTAGTGTATGCCTATGCCGACTTCCTTAAACTTAGGCAAACTAAAACTTGGTCATGAAATCTATGTGCCAATGTTGATGAGTTCGTATGTTTTGTAATTCATTGAAAACGAAGAGTGTTGTGTAGTATGCCTATGCCCGACTTCCTTAGTTTGAGGCAAACTGAAACTTAGTCAAAGAAATCTAGGTGCCAATGTTGATGAGTTCGTATCTTTTGTATTTCATCGAAAATAAAGACTTCTACAGTGTAAAAGTTCCATCAGAAATCAGACTTCAGCTTTGGCAAAACAGGAAGCTCTTAACTCTATAGATCAATGCTATCAGTCACCATGCCCCATGATCTTGGCTGTTTTTGTTTCCATGATGGATGTGTGTGCTCGAGAAGGCAAATCATTATTGCGACTGACATGTAGAGGATATGAAATCAGGAATACCGAGCAATCACGATAATTTGAATAGGTCAAACTCACAAGAGAGTTCTTCCACAATAAAGGACCAAAGAAGAACAAAGTCATCTCTAGTAAAGAAAATGAAATAATGAGATAATTCTAAGCATTAAAATACACAGACTTGCTGCTGCACACATGTTGTCTACTAGGCGGTGATGCACATATTTGTTCCACCTAGGTGCCTGTATACACGTTTACTGTTTTTCTTTCTGATAGTTACCTGAAAGTTTTTGATTTATTGTGGTTTCTGAAGATGCTTGGATGGTAGTAGCGATTACCTGTAGAATAAGCGTAAATTTAGCCATAGCATTTAGAGGATCAATGATAGAATGTTTGATTCTAAGTACTCAACACATATTTGTAGCAGTCCATGGGCGGATTTGACAAACTTAGGGAAATGCTGACTTCATATTGTGCCTTTAGAGGGTCATTAAGGTTGCCCTAGGCATTACAATCTTTTGACATGGGTTTCAATAAAATTATGTATTTTAGTAGACCAGAATAATTATTGGGGGCTTACATGTTAAAACGTTGTAGCTGTTAGTGTCAGTTTGTTCTCTCCACTTCATTAAGCACACACTTCTCCCAACTCTTTCTGGCAAAATTACGCCTTGTTCTGCAAATGGCTCGCACTGCAATGGAAACTGGATATTGATATGGTCAGAGCACCTTGTTTTGTCACTGCATGCTTCCAGCTTCCTTGGGAAATATAGTTTTATTGTTCCGGCTGCTAGCTGATTCCTTGGTCAGCAGGGTTTAACAAACTAAAGCACCTGTAATCAACATATCAACTTATTGTCATAGTTTTGACTAGGTGTTCACAGTTTATGTTTAGTCAATCTTATGTTTACAGATTTTGTTAGCACACCAGTGTTTTGAAATACTAGATAATGCTGGCTGTTATTACTTCTTTATCTTTATCCAGCACATATGCTGATATTTTCTTTGTAAACTAGGCGAATGCTTGGTGGGCGAGGGAAGCTATGGGATGCTAAAGATGATCAAGCTTGGGTGCACGACAGATTTGAGGAGATGACCGTGCACGACAGATTTGAGGAGCGCTATGAAGTAATTTACTCATTATCATTGATGTGTAAGAACGATTGTTTTGGCCAATATTGAGGTAAAATCTCTGCTTTGTAGGATAAGCGAGTCTCAAGAGGTCGTTTTAGAGGTCGTGGTGGTGGAGGTAGAACCCGAGGCACTGCTCGTGGGTCTTCCAGAGGAGGGAGGTACCGCAGTTATCACGACGATGGCGAAAACCAAAACCTTGGTGACAACCAAAACCTTGGCGACAACCCAAACCGACCCCAAAAGGTTGTCCGAGGGAGAGGACCCAGACGTTATGACGCAATCACAAAGAACAACCGAGAGGTTGTTGGATACCAACGTAAACAGTAAGTTGATAATATTTTGGGACACTTGAATGCAAATAAGTCTGGTCAATATTGCAGCTTTGCTTGTTTTCAGTAAGCAGCAAGTTATGTTTCTCTTATTAAGTTGTCTTGTTGCTTGTTCAGACCAACAAGATCTCGTGAATCTGCTGCTCATTCTGCAATGGGCAGAGAGTCTGGCCAAATTTCAAATGCATATTCGGATGCAGTTCCTGCCAAAAAGAATGTTGTCAATTCAAGCTTAAATTCTGCGTCACCACCATTTTATCCCTCTGGCGCATCCAACAATGTGGGAGGTCAAAGAAGGGACTTACAAGCAGGAGGTTCAAATAAGGGGTTTCCATCTTCCATGAAGATGAACGACAACGTGAAGCTACAATCTGGTCCAATAGTTAGAGGGAGAGGAACTACAGATTATGGTGGACGGGATAGGTTTCATGCCGAGGGTCATGTTAGACAATCTCCTGCAAGAACTGCGGGACCATCATCAAATTCATCAGGGTTTGCAGCATCGTCAGTTAATGCTGGCCAATCCCCTACTACCAGGTCTCAAGGGGGGAATTCAAGCATCGGGGTTCCTTCACATAATCAGTCAACTTCATCATTTCACCAAACGTCTAGGATTTCTGCCCAACAGCAAAATCAGACCTCAGTTATGCGCCAGAAGTCAGGCCAAGTACCCACTCAACCTTCAACCAGGATTCCTACTCAGCAGTCGAGCCATCGGAGCAATCCTTCACCGGCTGCTCAGCGTTTACCTTCTAGGTCAACTGAAAGTGGCGAGAATGGTTCCTATCCTAGTACAAACCAATCCAATACTATATCATCTGATGTGGAAAAAACTAATAAAGAAACTGGACGGGGTTCCTTCATGTATGGTGGAGCCCAGATTATTGGTTCTGCTGGAGCTGGTGGTCTTGCCCAGGGCGAGCAAAATAATTTTCCTGGCACTCCAGCTCTTCTGCCAGGTTTGATTTCACATCCGCTCTACTTGTTTTGTAACAATTTTTTTCTTTATCTGATGGAATCACCTGGACCGTTCATTTCTATATATCCTTAATGCAGTTATGCAATTCGCCGGCCAGCATCCAGGTGGGCTTGGTGTTGGTATGGCCCTCCCTGGCTATGTGGCTCAGCAGCAGCTGGGAATGGGAAATAATGAAATGGCATGGTATATTTTCTATGTCTTGCTAAATTTGCAGTTCTTTCTGTTAGATTTTCATCACTATCAACGAAAAAACGTCTGTGCGATGACATTGATGTCGTTATGCAAGGAGTTCATGAGATACAAAATGGGTTAAGCCAAAAATTATTTGCACTCCATGTATATGTATTGTTGTTTTCACTAGTCGCCACTGACCACATGTTTCTCTCTCGCGTTAAACTGTGACATAAAGAAGTGTTGCTAACAGTGATTCATTTTTCTTCGTACTTAAAAGATGTTCCAAAGGGGATAATTATTCGCTGAAATCTCTTCATAATATTGGTCCAATTGCATTCATATGTTCTTCCTTTCTGTATTATTCACGATCGTATTGGACTCCTCATATTTTTTCTGTATCCAAGAAAAAATATATTGTATTTTTCCCTTTACTCCGAGATGACATTGTTTTCTGAGAACCCCCTGTTATATTTTTTTGCATGGTAATAGGTTGCCACTATTGGCTGGTGCAGCTGGGGCTTTTGGAGGATCGTATCCACCTTACATTACCCTCGATCCCAGCTTTTACTCCAGGTCTTCAGGACAGACGTCATCGTCCATTCCATCAAGGTAATACTAATGTCAGTTAAGTAATATAAATCAGCCAATGCTAGAACGAGTTGAAATCACTTGGCTTAGCTGTGTAAACATGTAGTTATTTTTACTTGCAGTGTTCACAATTTTTTGGGTTTCATCTCCATAAGAGTGGCTGAGTTTTTTCCGTTGGCTTGCCAAGCCTATCACAACCCTCCTCCTTTATCCAGGCTTGGGACCGGCTATGTTGAGACAACATAGGCGGATTGTTCTTGTTTGTTGTTGTTCACAATTCTTTGCTGTCCCCTATTCCTACCTGAGTTTATAACCTAATTGATTATTTATTTATTGCATCATCAATGAAGGTTTTAAGCATTAAGGGGATTAACACTATTTATTAATTATATTTCAGGGAAACTATTGTTAACAAAGGGGCTAAATCTCCAGCGGAAAATGGTAAGTTGTGTGCTCCCCTGTTAGGCCATACCGCTAAAAACTATTAGCATGTGTTACAATTTATAAGTTGCCTTTCAATTTGTCTATATATTGTAATGCAGATATTGTGACTGAAGAGCTTGATCAGCGCCAGAACAAGCCTAGAAGGCAAGATGTTCTCTAGCACTATTTTGACTCAAAACTAAGCATTCTTGGCCTTTTTTGCTCAAGAATTTTCTGCTTATGTATATGCCTCTTATATTGCAGATACTCAGAGATGAACTTCAGTCAGTGAAGCACCATGTAAGGCGAATTGCATCTGAATAAGCTTCTTATGGTCAGTTGACACATCATTGCTTCTGTTACTGTTTCTCTTCTCTTTAAACTCACTGTGGCGTGCTGTTCCTGCTTATGCAGGCCGTATTTTAGGGCCCTTTGTGATCTCCTGCTATGACCTGGAGCACTTTGGGTAGCTTTGTGTCCTAAATTATGTTAGGTACTTTTCTATTCCAGAATTTTAGAATACTTGACTCTCCAAGACATATATTGAGTGAGCAATGTAAATTATCCTTTTTGTAAATGCAATGTTAGCATGTCACATTTTATGAATAGTATATTATGCTATTTTTTCCTTTCCATCCTGTGTAACTTATTTCTCAGGTCATTATGTTGATCATTAAACCCTAACAGTTTTCTCAAAAACAAAATTCATGCTTGCCTGTCGGAGTTGAGTTGTTATGTCTGACATCTATGGAGCTACTTTGCTCATATTGATCATGGATAAAGCTTGTTCCAGTCTGATTTGTTTGTCATTTAGCCTATACAGAATATTGATGTAAACCAGTACTATCTTATGTTTTGATACATGCTGCCATTATTAATTGTAAGTTAGGGATATATCTGAAGTGAATGCCTCGAAAACTGAATTAATGAGTTCTGTTGAAGCCCAAACAAATTCGATCAAATTACATCTTTATTAAACTGAGTAACTGAGCGATAACTAATTGGTTTGGTTGCGTGTTAAGAACCCACTCAAGTACGATCGTGGATCTCACGAATGATTCCTACCTTATCCTGCGCTAGGTTCTGGATGGAAGATTAGATGCCTACACAGGGGGTAGCAATCAAAGTGATTTTTAGGTATCTGCTCTAGTTGTGGTGTGCATGCGGTGTGTCTGCTCGTGCTGTAGTTATGGTCTGCCTTTTTGTCTTAACTATGATTTGGTTTGTGCACTTGGCAGGTCTTATAAACGCCTGCTCGTGCTGCGAGTTCTGTCACTTGACAGCGGAGCAGGGGTGACATTTGTTGCTTGAGTTGTGGTAAGAAACAATGAACACTTGAGGATGCGTGTTTTCAGTTTTGACAGAAACGTGACTAACACAACATCATCGGAATTTTAGATGTTGCTTGGTCCTGATGCGTCTGGAAATGGCACATTCGTTGGTGGCATGTGAAGATACATGGGCGGTTCTTCAAGAGAGCTTTGAATAATGATCTGCGGTGATTGATAATGTTTGGGTTTTTAGTACATTTTGTTAGCGGCTCCTGTTGATACGAGTCTGATGTACCTACCCTCTTATAGCGGTAATGACGAGAACAAGCGGCTGTGTTGCCGCAGTTTGTATCTCTTTGAGTATGTGGAAATGTGAGCGAGATTTGTGACGGTCTTGAGCTTGAATGATTGTCGGAGCTACTTTGATTTTGTTTCGCCCGCAGAACTTTACTGTCTCTGCTTGGTTATCCATTGAACTTGTGTTTCTCGAGAGTACAATTTAAGTTGTGAAGTTCTGGCATTCAGGGTATGTTTGCTGCGAATTTTCCCTACTCCTTTTTGAAGTCTGCAAGGCGAGGTTTCTTTTGCATCTCCGCTTATTTCTGTGTCAGTGTGAGGTAACTAGATCAAATGGTCGTGCCATGACCACCAGATTCTTGCGTAGCCTGTTCTATAGGTCACCCAATGTCAGGACCTCTACTGTCAACCGCTAAGCACTGTGATATCTTCAGACATGAGCCAACTGTCCAGATGAAGCCAGCAACTTCTGAAGCCATCCAACGGTAACAGCTAGAAGCAGAGTTTTTACCAGTTTATCCCTAGGGCTTGTCAAGTTGCTGTAATAGAACAAGGTCTAAAATGTAATCATGCTTGAGCTTGCTCTTCGATATAAAGAGCAGGTGGGGTGGTCGGGAGGATCAAGTAATGAACAAACCCAAATTTATCTACTTTTATCTTTTTCTCTTAGCTAGTTTAGAGTCGATCTGAGCAACCGTGCTCCCCTTCTTCCTCTTCGATCGTCTCAGGTGTGCAGGTCCATCGAGGTCCTGACATCTTTGGTATCAGAGCCAGCACCGAGCTGCTCTCGCTTCCCTCCCTCTCCACCCTTAGCCGCCGCCAGGTTGCCGCATCGCCGGTCGTAAAATCCCTGCTTTGCCATGCCGCCTCGCGCAAGGCCACGCTCCAGATCACGGGATCGTGCTGCGGGTGTCTTCGACAACACGGAGAACGACGCAGCCGCAGAGTTCCAGGACGCGGACGCCGCTCAGGTCCACGCCAACCTGCCGCTGGAGGTGCAAAACCTCTCGGAACGGCTCGATCTTCACCAAGCACACTCCGCCTCTGTCATGGCGTCAGTACAGAGCGAGCTCGCCAAGATTTCAAGCATGCTCGCGGGGCTCGCGGTCAACAACGGCAAGCAACCCATGGACAGCTCCGACGCCGCCGACCAGGGTTCTTCAACCAAAGGTCCACCCTTTCCCTCCCCTGCACCCCTTCCCGCTACCACCCTGTCCACCATCGCTGAGATGCCGACTCCGTCCAACACAAACACACCACCACCAGGCCATAATCAGCCGCTACAGTTCGGCAATCTGACCCCCGACAAGCTTCCACACCCGCAATACCCAGCACAACCTCTACCTGTTCGACAAAATTCCCAAACCGTTCCACCCAACACAACTATCGTCGATATCGCATCCACAAGCCAAGATCCGCCACATCACACACAGCATACCACACCTTATACACAACCCCAGTATTACCACCCACAAAATCCCCAACCTTTCATCACAAACCCTTACCCTCAACAACAATTCCAGCTTTTACCACCGCCTTACCCTTACTACCATCCACCCTACCCACAAGCCCAATTTCCACACTTCTACAACCCTTACACACCTATGCCACCGCCACAATATCCTTATCAACAGCCACCACCCCACCCACCACAACAACACCACTACCACCAACCGCAACAACCACCTTTCGCCAATGTTAGCCCAGAGAGCAATTCACCAAGAGAGCATGCATCACCGAGAGAATCACCTGAGCCATTCTTGCGTGCACCGCATGTTGAGCTGCCAATCTTTTCGGGTACTGGTGCCCGCGCTTGGATCTTGGAATGCGAAGATGTCTTCAACTTGGTGAACATCGCAGCTGAACAGCGTGTGAAATGGGGTCTTGCACATATCAGAGTCAGGCAAAGACATGGATTAGCAGTGCAGGTTATAACTTGCAGACAATCTCTTGGCCACATCTCTGTCAGATAATTATTGAGAGATTTCCTGATATGCCATCTATTGAACCAATGGACCAGCTTCAGTTACTGAAACAAGTGAACTCTGTTGATGCCTATATTACTGCTTATGAACCATGGATGACTGCCATGAAACGTGACAAGGCGTATCTCCAGGCAGATTTCTTCCTTGACAGGTTTATAGCTGGTCTCAAGGATAGCATTAAGCACCATGTACTCTGTCAGAAACCTGTGAATCTATTGGCAGCTTACTGGTATGCTAGACAATATGAAAAATCCATCTTGTCTACCAGCAGGAGACCACAAATACAAATCCAGCACAATCCACAAGCCAGAAATGGACCACCTCGAGAAGGTAATGCTCCCAATAGACCAAGGCCACCCAGAAAGTGTTGGTATTGCCCAGAAAATTGGGTACTGGGCCATCGATGTCCAGGGATGCAAAAGCAATTAATGCTATCCAAATGCACGAAGAAATTGAAGAGGAACAAGAGCTACTGCCAGCTGCACAAGAAGCAGAACCTGAGGAACAACAACAACTAGATGCCAACTGTATGCACATCTCAACTTCAGCTTATACTGGTACTCCTAGTAGTGACACCATCTCACTGCTGCTGAAATTTCAGAAAGCACAAGCAGTGGCTCTAGCAGACACAGGGAGCACTAGCACATTCATGGATTATGAGTTTGCTGTCAAGAATAACATTGAAATGACACCAGTAACTGCTAGAACAGTCACAGTAGCAGGAGGTGGCACTCTTACTTCTGATGCAGTAGCTATGAACTGCTCCTTTCAAATTGGAGGTCGTTCTTTCAAGTCACATTTCAGAATTTTGCAGCTACAAGGCTCTGACATAATTCTTGGAGTGAATTGGTTCAAGAAATTCAATCCAGTGACATTTGATTTTGAACACAGAACTGTGACAGTAAATCATGAAGGATCAGCAGTTACCTTCAAGGATCATTTGATTCCCACGGCAAAGGTATTGATATCCAATGAGGAGTGCTCCAAATTGCTGGATAATGGAGCCAATGGATATATTTTGCTCAGTCCAACTGAAACAGTGACAGCAATGGATGATAATTCTTCAGCAAATATTCATCATTCCTTGGAATATCTCTTGCATGAATTCCAAGAAATATTCAACCCTCCTGAAGGTTTACCACCTCATAGATCTTGTGATCATACCATTCCTCTCTTGCCTGGCGCTAAACCACCTAATATTAGGCCATACCGGATGTCACACAGTCAGAAGAATCTTGTTGAACAACTGGTGACACAGATGCTCAAAAATGCTGAAATTCGACCGAGCAGCAGTCCATTTTCCTCACCAGCTATCTTGGTACGCAAAAAGGATAAATCATGGCGCCTCTGCATTGATTATCGAGGTCTGAATGAGTTAACAGTAAAGAATAAATTCCCAATTCCGGTTATTGAAGACCTCTTGGATGAACTTTACGGTGCAACGGTATTCTCCAAATTGGATCTCCGTTCCGGATACCACCAAATTCGGATGCGTGAAGAAGACATTCCAAAAACTGCCTTCTCCACACACATGGGACACTATGAGTATCTTGTTATGCCTTTTGGCCTCAGCAATGCGCCAGCTACCTTTCAGGAGCTAATGAACTCGGTTTTCGGGCCATATCTCAGAAAATTTGTTCTTGTCTTTTTTGATGACATTCTCATATACAGCAAGAACATCACTGAACACAAAGAACACCTGCGCCTTGTACTGCAAACTCTCCACAACCACCAACTGAAGGCCAAGCTGAGCAAGTGCACCTTTGGTCAGGCTCAAGTTGAATACCTCGGCCATGTAATCTCAGGTGTTGGTGTCGCGACTGATCCAGCAAAGATACAGGCAATTGTGGGTTGGGCAACACCGGAAAATATCCGAAAACTCAGAGAATTCTTAGGTCTTTGTGGATATTATTGCAGATTCATCAAAGACTTTGCATTAATCTGCCAACCTTTGTACAATGCTCTCAAGAAGAATGCATTTCAGTGGGGACCTGAGCAGGAAGCAGCATTTCAGAAACTGAAAATTGCAATGTCAACGCCACCTGTGTTGGGTATACCAGATTTCTCATCTCCTTTCATCCTGGAAACTGATGCCAGTGGAACAGGGATCGGAGCTGTACTTATGCAACACAACAAGCCACTATCCTTTCTCAGTCAGTGCCTGGGTCCTCGCAACAGCTCTGCTTCTATCTATGAAAAGGAGGCAATGGCAATTTTCCACGCTCTGAAAAGATGGCGACACTACCTGCTTGGTAACAAGGTTGTTATTCGCTCGGATCAACAGAGCTTAAAATACCTCAGCAGCCAACGCTTGCTGGAAGGAATACAACATAAGCTGATGATGAAATTGCTGGAATTCGACTATAGCATCGAGTACAAGAAAGGAGCAGAGAACTGTGTTGCAGATGCATTATCGAGAAGGTTTCAAGATAATGAACCTGATGCTTGCAATGCTATCTCCCAAGCAATACCAGTCTGGGTAACTGACATCTGTTCGTCCTATGCTAATGATCCAACTTGCATCAAGTTACTTCAGGAATTGGCAATAAACAACAGCAGCTCTGCAAACTTCACTCTGGAATCTGGTATTCTCAGATATAAAGGACGAATTTATGTTGGCAGCTCTACTGACATACGTCAGAAACTCTTCCAAACCTTTCACGCATCGGTGATTGGTGGACATTCAGGAGTCCGAGTTACTTATCATAAGCTGAAGAGACTGTTCTATTGGCCGAAGCTCAAAGCTTTCATCACACAACAAATTGCCGAGTGTCCTGTATGTCAGATATCCAAGACAGAAAAATTACCATACCCTGGCTTGCTAAATCCTCTGCAAATACCGAAGATGAAATGGTCAGAGATAAGCCTTGACTTCGTTGAAGGGTTGCCGAAATCGAAAGGCAAGGATGTGATACTGGTGGTAGTCGACAGACTGACCAAGTATGCACATTTTATTCCCCTTTCTCACCCTTACACTGCCAAGACAGTTGCAGATTTGTTCATTGACAACATAATGAAATTGCATGGGCCTCCCTCAATCATTGTCAGCGACAGAGATCCTATATTCACAAGTAATCTCTGGAAGGAAATATTTGCTGCACACCAAGTGTCCCTCAATTTCAGCTCTGCTTATCATCCTGAATCGGATGGACAAACGGAACGTGTAAACCAATGTGTGGAGCAGTATTTGCGTTGCATGGCATTTCAAGAACCCAAGAAGTGGTGTCACTGGCTTCCGACAGCAGAATGGTGGTACAACTGCTCCTATCACACAACCATCAAGATGTCCCCCTTTGAAGCTCTCTATGAATACCCTCCACCAATGATTCATGAGCTAGCTGTCCCTCACAGTGCTTCTGATGAAACCCAAGTTTCCTTGATTGAAAAAGACAAAATGATCAAGACATTGCAGCACAACATTGCTCAGGCTCAGCAGCGAATGAAGAAGTTCGCAGACCAACATCGCACTGAAAGACAGTTTGAGGTGGGTGACCTAGTTTATCTGAAAATGCAGCCATACCGTGAAACTGCTCTTGGCCTCCGGAATTCTCTGAAGCTGACATCCAAGTGGTACGGTCCCTTCAGAATCACTAAGAAAGTTGGCAATGTTGCATATAAACTTGAACTTCCTGAAGGCACCCAGTTACACGATGTGTTCCATGTCAATCAGCTGAAGAAGCACTTGGGTAAGAATGCAGTTCCTAATGCTCGTTTACCAAGTCTTACAGCTGATGGTAAGGTGAAAACTGCTCCTCTTGCTGTGCTGCAACGTCGCCAAGTTCCTCGCTCTGCTGGATCCTATGATATTGCAGTTCCACAGTGGCTCATTCATTGGGAGAATATGGCTCCAGAGGATGCTACCTGGGAGGATGCGGCTTACATCCGTGCGACATTTCGCGATTTCAATCCCTGAGGTATTGACTCAAGGGGGCGGCACTGTCAGGACCTCTACTGTCAACCGCTAAGCACTGTGATATCTTCAGACATGAGCCAACTGTCCAGATGAAGCCAGCAACTTCTGAAGCCATCCAACGGTAACAGCTAGAAGCAGAGTTTTTACCAGTTTATCCCTAGGGCTTGTCAAGTTGCTGTAATAGAACAAGGTCTAAAATGTAATCATGCTTGAGCTTGCTCTTCGATATAAAGAGCAGGTGGGGTGGTCGGGAGGATCAAGTAATGAACAAACCCAAATTTATCTACTTTTATCTTTTTCTCTTAGCTAGTTTAGAGTCGATCTGAGCAACCGTGCTCCCCTTCTTCCTCTTCGATCGTCTCAGGTGTGCAGGTCCATCGAGGTCCTGACACCCAACGCCATCTAACTTGTGACAGTAGCTAGTAGAGGGTGGTCCGATCGTTTGGACCAGTAGTTAGACTACACGGATGGATCTACCAGCGACTTTGTAAGAATCTTTGTTCTTTGGAGGCTGATCTCACAGCCACCTCGCTGCACACACAGAGAGAAGGAGAGAGAACTCACACCCAGGTATCTATATATGTGGGTTGCTTTTAGCCTGATGGTCTGGTTATCTGGAAGGCGTTATGTATTCGTGCGAGTGATATGGCTGCAACGATGGGTTTGAAGAGAGCTCTGCGTTGGTTGCCGCGCTCCTCTGCAGGCTCCGGCCTGGACCAAGCCGAGGACAGCAACGAGAGGAAAGGGCTGCTGAGGAGCCACCGGGATCAGAACCGGATCGTGCCGGTCATGGATGTCGTTGAGGAGCAACCCAAGGCGTCGCCGGCAGCGGAGCACAAGGTGAACTCGCAAGTCGTGTGGATTTCTGATGCACATCCTCTCAAATTCAAGTGGAGATTTAACTCTGAATGTACTTGTGGCACGCTTGCATTGGCATGGCGCATGCAGACCGTGGCCCTGAAGGTTTCGATGCACTGCCATGGCTGCGCGAGGAAGGTCAAGAAGCAGATCTCCAAGCTGGAAGGTAGGCGATGAAGTGAAACATACTTAGCTGGCATCAACCTGGCCTGTGGCCTGTATCTCTTGTCAGACAAACTACGAAAACTCTGTAACTGGCAGTGTGGATCACGAACTTGTGCAGGAGTTGTTTTCGTCAAGATAGAGCTTGGAATCAAGACGGTGACGGTGGTCGGGAACGTGACCCCCATGGATGTCCTGGAGGCCGTCTCCAAGGTGATCAAGTATGCGCACATCCTACCGCCACCCTAACCAGCAGCAGCGATGCAGTTTCGTCGTGGCCCATGCCTCCAGAGTCCAGACGCGCCCAGTGTGCGGTGATTGCACTTGTAAACATGATGAGCAATATATTATACTGTATCTCTTTCCATAGAGTCAATGTGATTCTTGAAAAGAGAAATCATAAGTTGTCATCTGGGAAGTTGTCATCTGGGAAGCCTGTTCCGGCAACTCGACCGTCTTACCTATCTTAAAAAATCATTAGTTTAACTCATAGCACAAATAAACCTCGTTTAATCATCTGCCTAGACAAGTGCACCAAATCCAAGGTTTCGGATACCGGTTAAAAAAAATCCGGAGGGGGCCGGTATTTTCCAGTAACCCGGTAACCGGCACAAAATTTCGGCAAGAATTTAGGATTTAAACTTAAAACATCGATTTTTTTTTTTGAAATTTAAATTTTTCGAGCACAAATTTGTTTCAAATTTGACTAATCCGAGATTTTTCATCCGATATACGCAAATTCCGGTGGGGTCCGATAAATCCGGTTACCGGCCGGTTACCGTGGAATTCCGGCCGGTAACCGAAACCACCAAATCATTATCCACTAGTCTATCTAATACGCTAGTATTAGTAAGAGAGCACAAATAAACGAGTTAATTGCACTGACGATCACACATCTCGTCATGTATGCGCACTTAAGTCACGCATCTGAAAAATGTGATTTTTTGGTCTCACAACTGAACAAACGTGTGCACTTTGGTCACAAACATGACACGTCATCCCGCTTTGGACTGAATTTTTCAGAAAACCCCTAATATTAAAATATATATTACATCATGGTCCTCCTAATATTACAAAATGGTCCTCCTGATATTACAAAAGGGTCCTCATAATAATACAAAATGGTCCTCCTAATATTATAGTAGGTTTTTTTTTGAAAATTTTCTGTTCATAACGGGATAATGTGTCCCATTTGTGACCAAAGTGCACACACTTGTTCAGTTGTATGACCCGTTATTCACGTTTTCTGTAGCAGCAGCAGAACAAACCCTGCGCTTTGAACTAGCATGCATGAAAAGTGTCAATGAGATTTATTTATTTTTCCCGCAAAAAAAAAGAGAAAGAAAAAAATGCACCTTGTTCTCGGTCACATGCAACTGCTTAATTATGACAGCAACGCTTTGATGCGTGAACCGGTGGTTGAGATGGATTGCGGATGTGAACTGCCAACGCTCCCTCGGAATGGGTCTGAAGGATGACGCAGCGACGAGACGACTGACACCTAGGATAAATGCTTAAGTGGAGAAAAGAGAAAGTTGAAAAAGTTTTGCAACTTTTAAATAGGAGATGACCTCTTAGCAACCCTATCTCACACCATCTGCTTACGATTATCTTTTTTTTAATATTAATATCAAACTGATACCAATTAGAAATAGACTCTGCAACAACACAAACTCGAGAGCTAATCTAAACATTAAGAATGCACATGATAAAAAAAATAAGAAGAAAATCCCCGACGACACAATCAGAAACTCGCAGCAGCATGAAACAAATCATCATAGGCGACACCTAGACCGCGAAAAAGAATCTCCAAAACGACAGCTCCAAGAAGGCAACGGTGTCCCAGCACCGTCTTAAACCTGTCTAACCACCATAGTTATATTATGGGGTTCACCTTGAAGTAGGTCCGAATAATCTCCAACCAATGCCTTATACAAGGACACGACCAAAGAGATGTCATTGCCATGTCAGACTTAGGGCTTTAATCCCAAAAATTGAAATGTGGTGCTCAAAGAACACCTACCAGAATCGAAGTCACCATAAGCACCACCCTACATGTCGACACCACCATTGAGTACCAATATATCATCCAGCGCACAATCGTCATACGCCCATGTACACAACTTTCATGTGGACACGAAACCAAGTGTGCACACGAACAGTGGGGCGTGAACTATTTCTCATCCTCTCGGAATATAGCATGTTTGAACTCGACATGAGCATGTGAGAGGGTACCTCCAGAGCCTCACAAATCCTCCGCAAACAAGATCTCCTTGCCCTCGAGGTAAGCACCTTGGTAATCGTGGCAGTGGAGGTGTCATGGTGATGCATGTAAAATGCATACATGAACTTTGCACTATATTACTTATATTTCAATCATATTTGCATCATATAAGGGTTATATCAATGTTTTATAATGATTTTGGGAATATTTTATTTATTTTCTATTTTTATGGAATTAACCCTGCGCAGGCAGAAAACCCTATTTTCCATATTTTAATGTTTCAGGGACCCAAACGACGTCCAAATGACCTGGAAATTTACGAGCATCAGTTTTTTGGAAGGAAGAAGACTTGGGAGCGAAGGAAGCAAACAAGCGGAGGTCCGAGGCCCAAAAGAGGGTGGCCCACGCGGCCAAGGAATCTGGCCGCGTGGGACCCACCATCTGGAGCCTCGAGGCTCCGTTGCCGTCGATCTTTTCGCCCACGACTTAGTCTTGACCTAAAACCGACTATAAAAATAGTCCCCGACGCCCTTCGGAAAGGAGCGCCGCCGAAACACAGAAACACCGAAACAGAGACCAGGAGCTGCAGATTATATGGGGAAAACTCCGGCGGGGTGCTGCCGGCGTTGTCTCCATCTTCTCCAACGACTTCTCCACCGTCTCCATGATGAAGAGGGAGTAGTCCACCCCTGAACTATGGGTTTGTAGAAGTAACTTATGTATCTCTCCTCTCTTTGAGCTTCACTAATTAGTACCGTATGAGCTGCTGAACATGATTACGGTCATCTATGTAATACCTATATGGTGGATCTTTTTATGAGTTAATATATGTTTGAGATTGCAATAGTTTTGTTTCAGTTATGAAAGTAGATGCATATTATGTACCCCGTTCCTATTTACTTGTTTTGATCAAGCATGTTTATGAGAGCGTGTGTGGGTGATGTGTGCATTAGTTGGAGTAACGGGGGGGTGGCTAGTGCGGTGAACGTGAGAGATAGTTCCGCGATCCACTTGGGTATGTTTACCTTACTTTGTTGCCTCACTAGGGATAAACAAAAATACCATGTTACCGGAGATGTGAGTGTGACTATTGCCACTACTCCATGACTAGATCTAGCATGTTCTTATTTTAACTTCATGTCATGATACTTAAAGCTATACTCTGAGTTATCTTAATTACTGAGGTGTTATGATTTAGTTCGCATCTTGCTGGAGTATAAGTGAGACTAATAAACAAAAGGTCTCTATGTTAGGATGTGATGCCCATATAACTAGTAACTTGTCACTAAACTTATTGTGTTGCAATCTCATATGTCAACTCTAGTGTTCCATTGTCTACAACTTTATTAAAAAGAGAGTGCATTTGTGAAGCCATGAACCCCGGTCCATTTTAATCATAAGAAACACCTTTCCAACAACTTTTATCCATTTTCCATTTTCTGCCATTTAAAAATCCGAAAATACAAAAACACTTTTACATCTTGCATACATCATATAAAACCCAAAAATATCATTTATCATTGCCACCACCATCCTTGCATATTTATTTACCACCACAACATATTTATTTCTTGTTTGCATTGCATATTATCTTGATATTATTCTCACACCTTGTCCTTGACAACCACTAGATGAGGTTGAGCACCAAAACATTTACTTTATTTTGTAGGTAACCAAAAGAAGGATAGGAAGATAAATCTTTCACTACTGATTCCCCGAGAGTTCGATATTAAACCCTTGAGTCACCTCTCGTGGGGAAAACACGTCTTCCACTTACTACACACTCTGCACTTGGAGTCTCAACCTAACCCATTTACTTTTCACGCAGGTAACTACGTGAAGGGCCATCACATGGTTGGCATACCTAAGATACCGACGTTTTGTGGTCAAGATTACCAACAAACGACCGGTCACACAGTTATCTGTAGTGTCGACGTTGACCTAAAACGACATCGGCGACACAATGTCGAGGTGGATCGGGAGGCAGGAGGTGGTGGTGATGCATGTAAAATGCATACATGAACTTTGCACTATATCACTCATATTCCAATCATATTTGCATCATATAAGGGTTATACCACTGTTATTTAATGATTTTAGGAAATAAAATAATTGTTTCCTATTTTTATGGAATTAACCCTGCGCAGGCAGAAAACACTATTTCTTTCCTTTTATGTTTCATGGACCTAAACGACGTCATAAAAATCTGGAAAAATACAGGCGTCATTATTTTGGAAGGAGGAAGACGTAGGAGCGAAGGAATCAAGCAAACGGAGTCCGGAGGGCCAAAAGGGGGTGGCCCACGCGGCCACTGTACCTGGCCGCGTGGGGCCCACCAACTTGGCCCTCGAGGCTCCGCAGCCGTCGATATTTTCTCCACCGCCTTCGTCTTGACCTAAAACGCCTATAAAAGAAGTCCCACGGCGTTCTCGAAAACAAGCGCCGCCATATCACAGAAACACGAAAACGAAGATCTGGAGCTGCAGATTGGAGGGGGGAAACTCCGGCGGGGCGCTGCCGGCGTGGTCTCCATCTTCTCCATCGACATCTCCACCATCTCCATGATGAAGAGGGAGTAGTCCACCCCTGGACTATGGGTTTGTGGAAGTAACTTATGTATCTCTCCTCTCTTTGAGGTTCACTAATTAGTACCGTATGAGCTGCTAAACATTCTTACGGTCATATATGTAATTTCTATGTTGTGGATCTTTTTGTGAGTTAATATATGTTGAGATTGCAAATGTTTGTTTCAGTTATGAATATAGATGCATATTATGTACCCCGTTCTTATCTACTTGTTATGATCAAGCATGTTTATGAGGGTGTGTGTGGGGTGATGTGTGCATTAGTTGGAGTAACGGGGGGTGGTGAGTGCGGTAAGTTGACAACTGAAATATCGTGATCCACTTGGGTGTTTTACCTTACTTTGTTGCCTCACTAGGGATAAACAAAAATACCATGCTACAAGGGTTGAGGGTGACCAAGCTTCTTCCTGTGACAAGATCTAGCATGTTCTTATTTTCACTTCATGTCATGATACTTAAAACTATACTCTGAGTTATCTTAATTACTAAGGTGTTATGATTTAGTTCGCATCTTGGTGGAGTATAAGTGAGATTAATAACCAAAAGATCTCTATGTTAGGACGTGATGCCCATATAATTAGTAACTTGATATCAAACTTTGTGTTGCAATCTCATATGTCAACTCTATGTGTCCATTGTCTGCCACACCATTAAAAGAGAGAGTGCATTTGTGAAACCATGAATCCCGGTCCATTTTTAATCATAAGAAACACCTTTCCAACCACTTTTACCACTTTTCCATTTTCTGCCATTATTAAATCCGAAAATATAAAAACACTTTTCCATCTTGCATTCATCATAAAAAACCCAAAAATACCATTTTTCATTGTTATCATCATCCTTACACATTCATCCACCACCATTGCATATTTATTTCTTGTTTGCATTGCATAATTATCTTGATATCATTCATACACCTTGTGTTTGACAACCACATGTGAGGTTGAGGACCAAAACAATTAACCTTATTTTGTAGGTGACCAAAAGAAGGATAGGAAGATAAATCTTTCACTACTGATTCCCCGAGAGTTCGATATTAAACCCTCGAGTCACCCTCGTGGAGAAAACACGTCTTCCACTTACTACACACTCTGCACTTGGAGTCTCAACCTAACCCATTTACTTTTGACGCAGGTAAACTACGCACCGGAGATTAAGACTGTTCATTGGACATCAAGCATGTTTTCTGGCGCTGTAGATCAACCTCTTCAAGGGCCATCAGGCGGCCATTGGAGGCGGGAGACCAGACCATCGAAGCGACGCCATGCTACGAAAGGCCGGCTGAACCGACATAGTCTAGCCTCATGCCAGGATCAGGCAAGATCCCACGACATAGACAGAGTGCGCAATGTGGGAGAAGACGGATTGTCGAAGCGGATCAGGCCGAAATACCGCACATAGTCTGACCATCCACCGCCGCCATCGGGTCGAGTCGTCGTCGGACACGCCATCGCCGAACACCACATTCCGCCGCAAGAGATGCAGACCACCATCCGGAAAAGTCCCTGCCGCTGCTATACTACTTGACAACATCAGCGAGGAGGGAGGGTGGGTAGTGACCAGCTCGTCGGGGGTCGGGGGAGGGGGGGGGGGGGGGAGGGGGCGTGGTACCACAACGTCGAATTGCAAGTGAAAGCACTCGAACTCTGGTGGGTCATTGGTAGGACTCGGGTGGGAAGGCATCGGTTCCTCCCCACCACCGGGTTATGCGTATTTTTCTTATTTGTTTTGTGATATCTGGTCACCATGTTTTTATTGCCATTTCTAAGAAATATTCAAATATAAGACTGTCTCATGGCAGATTTAGTTACAACTCGTTCACGAAGAAAAAGCAGCCGAAAATGACTAAACGACATTCAAGTATTCAACTACTCCAACAGTGTGCACGAGATAGACAGGAGGAGTGACGAAGAAACCCGCAAGTTGGTTAAAAGTCAGCCACTCCTTCCGACTCGACTCCACACTCTTCCACCGTTCCACGTCTCCCTCCCCTAGCTTGGACTCACGAAAATGGCGAAACCCTCCCAATCCCGCGTCCTCCTCCTCCTCCCCGTCGCGGCCCTCGTCGCCGCGGCGCTCCTCCTCCCGCTCGCCCGCTGCGACGCCGACGCCGGATCCACCACCACGACCGCGTACGACGAGCTCCGCCTCCGCGGCTTCCCGCGCGGCCTGCTCCCGGCCAACGTCCGCGGCTACACGCTCGACGCCGGCTCAGGGGACTTCGCCGTAGATCTCGACTCCAGCTGCCGCATCGTGCTGCCGGCGGGGAGCTACCTCGCCAACTTCAACGACCGCCTCACCGGCCACCTCGACGACGGCCGCATCTCCGGCCTCAGCGGCATCAGCGTCAAGGCCTTCTTCCGCTGGTGGACAATCACCGGGATCCGCGCCGATGGGGACGAGCTTGTCTTCGAGGTCGGCTCCGTCTCCGCCAAGTTCCCCGCTCGCCACTTCAACGCCAGCCTCGAATGCCCCGCCAAGGCCGACTCTTAGTACAGCAAGGTAGTACTATTTTACTGATATACTACGCCTCAATTTTTTTCGCCCGGTTGCTTGTTTGATATACGGTGGAGTCTAAGACTACAACATCTAGGTTTTCATATATCGATTATAACTTCTCAATTTCAATTTAAAGCGTAATCATTGTTTAAGAGTTGGAGTTATTTCTTTGTTTGTTGTTTGGGAAAGCTGTTATTTATGCAAGCTTGATGAACAAACTGCATCTGTTTAAACTTTCAAGAACATGAAAGCTGTTATGCCATATCAAGGCTGCATGTTGTTGATGCTAGTTCTGATTATTATAGTGCCAATTGTTTCGACTTTGGACTAGTTTCAGCAACTACATAGTCAAATTCAGCTATACTGCATGTTCACAAGTGCAGTACACTATATCTGGATGATTAAGTTTTTTTTTATGATTGCACTTTACCATTTCTTAGGCTTACCAATCACAGTGTATTCATTCTTACTTGCTTGTTTATCATATTCGCCATATAGGTACACTTGCTTTGCCATTATAGTGCTTTCCTTGGTGTCTAGTAGTCAACATGGTTCTCATTTGTTAAAGGTTGCCATAAGTTGTTTGCTGGAACATATGTTTTGATTACTGTGCCATTTGCTGATTTGCAGGGCAGTTACTTTTATTTTAAAATTAGCAAGTATGTAGCGATATCCTCTACGTGTCATTGATTATAATTTCTCAATTTTAATCCACAGTAGTATCATTGAATTATTTCATTGTTTATTGTTTGGGAAAGCTGTTTGTTAGTGCAGATACGTTGAACAAACTGCATCTGTTTGAACGGCCATATTAAGGCTGCATGTTGCTGGTGCTAGTTCTGGTTGTTTGCAGTGCCAACTGTTTCGACTTTGGACCAGTTTCAGTAACTACATAGTGGAAATCTACTGAATTGCTTGTTTACAATTGCACTATATTTGGATCCTTATTTTTTTAATGATTGCAATTTAGCATTTCTTATTGCTTACCAATCACAGTATGTACATTATTACTTGCTTGTTTATCACTCTAATTCGCTATTCATCGTTCTTGTTTTTCCATTATAATGCTTCCGATTTGCTTGGTGTCTAGTAGTCAAGATGATTTCTTAGTTGATAAAGCTTGTCATTTGTTGTATGTGGACACATATATGAATTGAACTACTATCGAGGCACGGAGTACTCTCCAATGGCATGACTGAGCAGCAGAATGGTAAAACATCTCGAACCGAAGTAACAGAGAGAGTCATCATGCAAAAAATATAATTAGAGTTTTTCTTCGTGATATTTGCTTGCTGGTAAAAAGTTTATTAGCTGCTGGATGGGCTTCATGTTCCTCCACTAGTTCCACTCATCCTCCCTCTACTACTACTTCCTTATGTTGCTTGTAAGGATTTTGGTGAAAGAGTATATGTTACAACGTCAAACTATCATGTGCATAACATTTTTTGGTTTGGGGACGGATGGGATCAGGTTTGATTTGCAGTGAGCTGAGTATGGGCTTGCCTATTACGTTGTATGAATTGCCAGGTTAACATATAGTTATACTGGAGTTGTTTGATCTCTTATTATTGTGTTCATTTAAAAGGTTGTGGTTTGTGTAGCTCGAAGATTTTGTTCTACTATAAACTTGTTTTGGGGAGTTCAAAAGGGTGAGGGGACCCTCAAAGTTTTTCATGGGAGATACGTTTTACTCCCTCCGTTCCAAATTAAGTTTGTACTAAATCTGCGGCACTTAATTTGGAACGTAGGGAGTAGCTTTTAAGATGTAATATTGTTATGGGTAGGCAGGCACCATATAAGGAAACAATGATGAAGTTTCCGTCACAAGGCCACCATTGGCAAATATAAAAGGAAAAATTCCGCAAGCTAACGCTTTATGTCTTGCATCCAGTCATTTGAATCCTTTAACTGGTTAACAATTTGACATTTGATTGAGGCTGACGGTTTTGGGAACAAATGGCCGTGTCATCCTATTTTGTTGGGTAAATGATGAAGTACTGCCTCTCACCTGCAGGCACCCTTGCATCTCATGATATTGGCAATATCGAGCCGCCTTGGCATCAAGCACCATGATAGTTTTTAATCATTATTTGTAATATTACTTGTATAAGTCTGGATCGCTAAGCGGACCACTCCACCCTCCACACCCAGAAAGCGCAATAATGTAACAGATTATTGTTTCCGCTGGATGGCTTGTCGTCATAGTCTGGTGCACTGGTAACTGTTATTGTTTCAGTTTGTAATATATATGACTTCGGGTGCGGACGTCTCTTAGATTAACTGTTCCCTTCTCTTTTCGGCATACTTGATATCATACCACTATACTGTTAGTCATCCTATTTCTGTGGGTAAACATCCTATAAATTAGATGGAAATACGTACCTTTATATCCTTGCCCAACAGTTAAAACAACAGATAGATGTGTTGCATCGAGTGGTCATAGTTGCAGGCTTGCAGCCCTCTCACTTGAAAATTAAACGGCTTGTGCCCTTGTCTGGTATTATATGGGCAGACTTGAAAGATAAAATCGAGTTAATGTACGTCTAGCCTTGTCTGATATATACTTGAAAATTAATGGTTTGTACTTTGTACCCTTGTCTGCTATATACTGGAGAAGCTAGAGGCTTTAATGTGATGCTTGGAAACATCAAATTCAAGAACTAGGAACGAAGAATTATTATTTGCTTGGAAAGGGAAATAGAAAGGTCATCCTGGTGAGACATTAATGATAGTTGAAGCCATGGCATCATATGATATTTAGACTTGGCACTCTTTTTCGACATGGCAGAGTCTCACAGTAATATAAACGTCTGTTAACGATCTCCGTTGTTTGCAAGGCTTGTTGAAGGAAATGCTTTGGAATGCAACTATGAAATCAATTTTCACCGGCACCAGAAGTGTTACTACCTAATTCGTACTATCTATCCTCAGCAGGCGACATCTGTGAAGACCATAAAGTACACGGAAATCTTTCTTTGCACAAAAAAAAGTACAAGGAATTATGTGAAGCAGACATTCATTGTGCTCGAATCTCGTTAGAAAAATGTTCGTCATCTGCAAAAAAACACAACATGATTGTAGAGGATCAACATGATCAACCCGGTAAACTTGACTTTGCTTTCATGTGACCTCTTGTCGATCCGGTTCATGCACCGGTGGAACTCAAAGAGTTTCTTGATATGCATCGGCAGTTCGTGACAGAGATGTGCAACAAACCACAAGATGATTAAGTTTAGCATTTGTGGATTCATAAAGGCAGCCAATAATAGTAAATATCGCTTTATGAATTTAAATACAAATTATGTAACTTTAGTAACTTGGATTATTGTTGAGTTGATTGGCACCCCAGTATTTATATTCAAATTGGTATTGTTGAATAAGTAGTTTTTGAATATCGGATTATGAATAAAAAATGGGGATCGTGTAAATTTTGGTAGGCCGACAAATGGTAGCTCACGTCTGAGAAGTGTGGTAATTGTTTCTGTACCATCTTATCCGATGGACTTCCAAATGGTCCAATGGTATGCCCACTTGGTAGCTCTCCCCATGAGATTCCTAAGGAGACCTAAGGGCATGTTTGGTTCAAAAGATTTTCACTTGTTTTTCCTACGTTTTCATGCGGTGTAACCAAACAAGACCTGCTACTTATTCCCGCGTTTTTTGTTTCTGTAGGATTTCAAGTGTCATCACATCATATTCCTGCAATATTCATGTTCCTGTGTTTTCCAAATCTACTAACGGTATGCAACGATCCCTCGGTCGGTTGTCTAGACCATCTGCAGTTCAGCAATAATTATATTCCCTTGTTTTAAGTACTCTGTCCATTTTCAAATGGATGGTTATGTAGCTGTAAAAAATATTCTTCTTTGCGGTGTCAGATTTTAGTATACAACGTTGCATATTTGCATGCTTTTATGAATAAAGGTGATTTATGTAACGTTTTGTATAAAGAATTATGTATCTTGAACATACAAAGAATTATGTATCCAGTGGATTGACAAATTTTCTATACAACAGTTATCCCATTTCAACAGATGGTTGAATATAACAAGGTTTTTTTTCCCAAAGCCACAAAAGAAACCTTTGTGCTCACATTCAACAAAAATAAGGTCTCATCATTTCCTGCAATTTCATAGATAAAAAATGATAAATTTATCACAAAATAGAGCAGTATGTGTATGCACCAAATCAGAATATTCATACCATACCACAGAGTAGATCCTTTTTTTTCTACAACTGTTTTCCCATGCTATCCACACTAAGACAGGACCTAATCCATCGTTTTTATGGCCAATCAGGGCAGAGAGGAAATTCGGCGCAAACCCTTCCTAAACTCTAACCTACCCAACCACAATAAACATGGGAGAGAGAGGAACTACGTTGCATCGTACTCATGGAGTCCTCCAGGGTTCGGCGGCATCACGACGAAATCGATGATGTCATGGCTGCGGCAGTGCTCGAAGTTGGGGCCGAACTAATCGCTAGAAAGAGAAGTTGGAGGACGAGTGCGGGAACATGTTTGGAAATTTAGAAATATATCGGTGACCAGTCTATAAAATTACCTCACGAAAACGGCTTTGAGGGCCTCCAACTGCTATTCGATCTTATTATAGGAAATTTACGCAAATGTACAACGTCTCTTTTATATGTCATCTCATGGTCATGAGTTATGCATAACGGCTTACATCTTTGACAACCGAAAGTCGACATTGTTCTACTACCTCCGTTTCTTGAAGTAAGGCATATATTTTTAGTCAAAAATCAACATCATATAACTTTGACCAATCTTATGGACAAAACTCTGAACACTTATAAAATTGAATTAACATACAATGAAAATATATTCTAGGGTGAGTCGAATCATATTGATTTGGTATTCGAAATTTTTGATCGGTCAAAGTTACACTATGTTGATTTTTGACTAAAAATATTGGAGGAGTAATAAAGTTCTAATTAATGTACAAGCGAAAAGTTGAATTTTGGACGTATTTGCTGTAAAGAGAACAACTTGGCCAGTGGTAAAGATGGATCATCGAGTCCTTGTCGTTACAACCTCTAAGTCTCTCCTCCTTGGGTGACATAACTAGGTTAGGTAATGTGGTGCTATCGACGACCTTTACGGGCCAATTAGTCCATCTGAACAGCACACGGAAAATATGATATACCAGTAAATCTTTGATGCGGATATTGTTAACAAAACTACGTACATGAGATATGCAGATGACACTATACCACGGCTGACTTTTTATAGGAATCTGACCTGTAAATACTGCAGCACATGAAATAGTAGGGCCTTGCATAGTTGCATTAACTTCGGAATAACTATAGCTTGAGAAGGCAACAAATTGATAAAAACTACCTTCTCAATTATAGGAACAACTAGGTCCACACATGTATATGGAAAGTGTGTATCCACACATGTGACCTCCTTTGATTTGTAGGATTTCCAAAAGAATTTTGTAGAATTTGGATTATATGGACTTTTTTCCTTCCGAATGTGTTTGAGTCATAAGATTGTAGAAAAAATTCTCACCAGAACTTTGTAGTGTGTAGTTTTGCAGGAAAACAAACATGAGATCAGACCTCGTGGAAAGAATTATATGTCTTATTCCTATGTCCATAGGATTCCACTGGACATGGCAATTCAATCCTAACAATTCCTAATTCTCTAGTTTTCCTTTTTTTATAGATAAAGGGCTTTTATTACTTGAAAGGTTTAAGCGTTTACACCCGGCCTCTGTATAGCTAGGATGCACACAGCCACCAGTTCACCATAGGTCCAAAAGTCAACAAAAAAAAGGAAAAAAGCGAATTACATATCAAAATTCTCTAGTTTTCCTACCCTGTGAATTAAACGAGGACAAAAATTTAAAACTTAGGCTTTACTAAGTTTTACATTAGAGGATTAATCCCCTCACCCTGAATCACACGAATCAGTCGCTGAGATTTTAAGAACATACGTGACCGGCTTTTGAAAACCAGTTGTAACATATGCATAGCTAGATACTCCATGCATGTTTACAATTGATGGTGACTCATCAATAGGCCATGAAAATGTGGAGGGTATGGATCATACTGAATTAAAGAGCTGCTGGAGATCGATTGGCACCCGACTTGTTAGTAAGATTTTGCAAAATATGGGATCAAGTGTGACCAAGTAACCAGTGTTTCGACCCACTGGACAGAATTTCTATAAACACACTCTTGATACTAGATGATCCATTGTTTGACCAACAACCAGCGCACTACACAATTAAGTAGTAGGATGCTTGTGGTGAGCTAGCACCAAATCGACGTGGCACTTTGAAAGCACTTACTTTGTTGTCCTAATTAATTTGATTGCCGATGTCGACCACACAATAGTAACATGCATCCCGGTTAGATGTTGATGATCGATGATTACTATAGAGTCCACAATCCTGAACTACTTATATGCAAGAGGTTGTTCGCTGATCAGGCTGTTAAGACAGAGTATAGGCGATCAATAATCATGTGACCAGATTGATTCTTCTATAATGAACCTTGGACTCGTGCAGTCGACGCCTTCCCAGCCACACGACAAACTAACACTTTTCCATGATACTCTCTAGAAAAAGCGACAGAGACAGAACAATATGATCGATCACCGTTTTCTGCGACCACTCATATAGTCATCTGCGACCAATTGATTTCACACGGCAAAAGTCTCACAAAAACTACAAAGACATGACACTCTTCATATTGACACGTACCTTTTTTGCTGATATATTCAAAGGGGAAGATAACTATATATCTTGATTCTTAGCCGGGGAAATGAACATTTACACTGAATTTAGCACAGATCAGTTTATCTTGGGCCATGCTGTAGACGTCCCTTTCATATTGTCCCATGTTCGAGGCAACTTTGGCGACCCACATACTTACCTATCATCCATGTACTCCCTCCGTTCGGAAAAGGATGTCACAAAAATGAACTATAGATAGACCATTTTTGTGACATCTTTTTCCGAACGGAGGGAGTATGTAAATTTATATACTCCTACTTTCTAGGAGAAACAATGGGGAAAAAAGCCCACTGCAACATTTATTAATTGAAGGTATTTACACATTTATATTTATATATTCAATCGTCGCGTAGCAAGTGACTCTCAATGTCCATCACATATGATGTGTACACATATCTCATATCTTGCTGTACTATTCAACACCTTTCGGTATTAAAGTCTACCGAGTAAGTGCATACTCTAGAAAGAAGTGGATAACTGACAAAACCCATATTTCTTCTATAAATACGGCTATAGATCGAGCAAGAGGAAACTCTCTCTCTCTAGAAGTCTAGAGCACAAAAACTCTCTCTCTCTCTAAAAGTCCAGAGAACAAAGAGGCCATGTACCTGAATCCAAGAATCGTTGGTTGTGGGGAGAGGACCCTGGTTCTGTCCTATGGCTATGGAGGGAGCCAGGCCATCTGGGAGAAGGTGCTGCCTCACCTGTCAAAGAGCAACAAGGTATGCGTACTCTGACACGCATATCTACCTTGACAAGAATAAGTAAAAACTTGTATGAAGGATGTACTATTACGGTGCCCAGGTGCTCCTCTTTGACTGGGACTTCTCCAGCGTTGCTACCGGCGAGGAGGAGGAGCGCTACACTTTTTCCAGGTTCGCCGATGAGCTTGTAGCGCTCATGGATGAGGTGAAGCTGAAAGGCGCGGTGTATGTTGGACACTCCATGGCCGGCATGGTCGGGTGCATTGCGTCCATCAGGCGACCCGACCTCTTCACCCATCTAGTGCTCGTAGGAGCTTCCCCAAGGTTCGTGCGCGGCCATCCGTATCCATGCATCTCCACTGGTGCTGCCGGCCTGTTCTCTTAAATTATTCTAGGGAATGAAGCATAAATAGGATAAACGTACAGGGTTATTTCCATGATTAACTGTCAATTGAATGGAAGCCTTTGGTTTGGTTGACCGGTCTGATCCGTATGCATCCATGTGCCAGGGTGGATATCATACTAATTTATTGCATTAAGCCACACATGATGGTTAAAAAATACGGCATCCTTTTTTTATTAATTAATTTCAAACATTTCAAAGTTTATACAGAACCTTTCTTGTGATTAAAAAATTCTGTAAGTTAATAATCATGTGGTACAGTAGCACTCTCTTAGTTAGATGTTGTGTACCTTTTGATGGATTTCTATTGCTAGCTCTTTCGTTCTTTAGTCAACTAAATAATTATGCACCCTCACAAAAAAATGCAGGATGAACAATATAGGGTGTACTCCCTCCGTTCAAATTAATAGAAGCTCTACAGAAATGAGACATTGTGAGTATACTAAATACCCATGATAACACCTTATCTCAAATCAAACTTTATCATGATTGATCATGTATTATAGAAAGGTATACTAAATACCCATAACATTAAGTAATTTGGTGGTGCAGTTATTGATATATTTTGCACAGACTTGGTCAAACCTAACTAAGTCTGAAATATCACAAACTCAGAACTTCAACTAAATTGGAAGGGGGTGGGGGGGGGGGGGGGGGGGGGGGTGGAGTAGTTCGCAAATGGATGATGTGGATTTTTTTAAGGTGAATTGTCAAAAATAGAGTACTAGATACCTTTTCTGTTTTGGTTTGACAGGTTCTACTGGTTTATTTTCTCAACTATTATTGATTCCGTATTAGTTCATTTGCCAACTCTTCTTTGTAACAGCTAGTACTCTAACAACTAGTATCATGAAATTATTAAAGTGATTCAGCGTACTTTAGATGGATCTTGGTGCACAAATGGATGCAGATGCTAAGAGTTGATCCTAATGTGTTTATAAGACGTCTAAAGACAGATAAAAATATTACTTCTTTGATTTGTTCGTTGCTCTTATCCTTTTAATTCTAGTTCATAAGCAGATCATGTTCCATCCACACTTAGAAAATAGTCACTGAAAAGAATGAAAACTTGCTCTATTTATTAAGATAGAGGTAAAATATTTGCATCTTTTCATCAAGTTAGAATAAAATAGTTTGTTACATCACTAAATATGCGAAGGCACTTCACAAGACTCACAAGAGCCTGGTCAAGTGCTTAGCCCCTGCTAAACCCCATGACTTAACTTCTCTTTTATTCTTCTCCAAGATGATGAACATTAAGGTAGAGATGGTCTGAAAATCTGTAGTGTCTATCTTATTCAAATTTCCCACGAGACAGTCATGAGAAGCAAAGCTTTGATGGCTTCCACATTGATCCACCAATTTTTTGATGAGACAGCAGCTCCTCCCAATCACGAGACTGAAAATATTGTAACCCACAATCCAGTGCAGTCTAAGTACGAATGGTGAGCCGGCACGAGAAAGACCACTAAAGGCCTCAATGCCGATGATCAACAACCGAGAAATCTAATTTTGGAATGTCCAGAAACAAATTCGGCGCCTGGAATTTCGAATGTTTAAACTCTTAGACCGTGTGATCATATGTTTTCATTGTGGAGTTCTCCCTTTTTCAAGAAAACACTCAACAAACGTGTTCAACGCCGAGCAGGAGTTAGAAAGTTAGAATCGTAAATATCATGGAGTCAAGAGTATACATTTTTCTGAAATCTAATTAAATACTGTACTCATGCTACCGTAGCGTATCCTATGAATATTCAGGTACATGAACTCGGAGGACTACGGGTTCGACAAGTCGGACATCGACCAGATGCTCAGCAGCATCTCGTCAGACTTCCACTCCTGGGCGAAGAGCTTCGTCGCGCTCGCCGTCGGCACCGACGACCCGTCGGCCGTGGAGCCGCTGGCGCGGAGCTTCTACGCCATGGACCCGCGCGTGGCGCACGGCCTGGCGCGCATGCTCTTCCTGGGCGACCAGCGGGAGGTGCTGGACCGCGTGGTCGTGCCGTGCACCATGGTGCACGTGTCCGGGGACTTCGCCGCGCCGCCGTCCGTCGGTCAGTATATGCAGGGCCGCATGAAGCGCTGCGCCAGCGCCGCCCTAGAGACCATCGACTCGGTGGGCCACTTCCCGCAGCTCGTCGCGCCCGAGGAAATGCTCAGGATTCTCGACACCGTGCTTGGCGGCGGCCGCGACGGGGAAGGCAGCAGTGGCGGACCTTGAACAAAATCTTTGGGGGGGCGAATCTGCAAATGACATGTAATTTTTTTAGGGGACACCAAATCATATATAATTAGATTAATTTTGTCCACAATATAACTAGCAAAATTATTTAAAACATATGTAAACAAAAAATTCCATGACCTAGTTTGAATTTTCCCCAATTTAGATGCAAAATTTGGATCCAATCATCAGGCAAGAAAAGCAAAATTGGAGCACTAAATTATCTCAGCGAGAGGGAGAAAAGCTTGCAGCGTGTTGGAGCCTTGTAGGAATCAGCATTCAGCTGCTGCTCACGCTAGCTACCCCGGGCACTCACGCTAGCTGGCAGCTGCTACCACGACTGCTAGCTGCTGGCCTGCTGCTGCTCAGCGCTCACCGCGCACGGCGCCGGCGACAAGTCTGAGCTGAGTTCTGAGCGCAGACGAGATGAACCCCAACGGCTACCGGCCGGCGGCCGCCGCCAACCGCCCGCCGTCCAACCAGTAGAGGAGACGAGGAGCGAACGAGCAAATAGTCGAGAAGAAGCTGGGCCACATGGGCTGCGAGCCACGGCAGAAGTAGGGGTAGTAGAGATTTTGTAAAATTGCTGGGGGGGCCACGGCCCAGGTTGGCCCCCGTGAAGGTCCGCCGTTGGAAGGCAGGCTGGCCGTGGACGTACTGGAAGAGAGAAGCAGCAATGACGGGAGCCTCCCGGAGGCGGAGGTGAACGGGGATGTGGAGGTCGACGCCGTCGCGATGTCGTAGGCTGAAGTTAAAATTGTGTATGTGCGCGTGCTGATCTTGACTTAATTTGTTCTGGTCACTGTTTGTGCATTTGGGTTTCGAATTCTGTAGGGACATTTGCCTTGATGTAGTATCTGTTTCATTAGTTTTGGTCGTGGATTAAATATTGAAACGGAACACGATGTTAGTTTTCTTCTGCTTTCAGCCGAGCACTGATGCGTTCTTCGCCCGAACCACAGAATCCGAAGTGTGGCGTGCGGTTTGGAATGGATGACTTAACCCGTGATCGTTGATCTCATTCTTTTTCCCTTTTTAGATGTTTGATGACTATTTATCACGAATCGTGGGGTGACAAATAAGATTACAACATATCGACCGAGTTTATCGCTGGCATCAATTTATCGGTCTGCCAACCGATTTATCCGCCAATTTATCTAAATTTCGTCACGTACCAGGTATCTTATCTCGATTTATCCTTCGGACATCCTATTTATCGAACGACAGTTTTGTACATTAGCTCGAATTTTTTGCCATTTCTATCAATTCCAAGGTAAGAAATTAAGGCACCACTTTCATCCGTTACTACATCGTTAATTTTTTTATAGCATATTTTAGAGTCTTAGTGTGAGAACTTGGGATTTACAAGACAATTAGCCGATAAATAAGCGACCGAGAAAATCAGTTAATCAACCGATAATCTCTAATCTGGCCGAACGAGTAATAATCGATAAACAATATCTTTAACATTAATCATGTAATGACCCGTAGTTTATAGAATAGAAAGGGGTTAAATTAGATTTGTGCATTTGCATAGCATGCATCTGAAAACATGGGAAAATTTAAAACTTTTCAATGAAGTCATAGAGTGTTCAACCACCACTCGAAAGGCTAGTTGAGAATGCTGTTAGTGAACGAGTAACTAAAAAACTTGGAACCAAACTTGTGAAACAAACATCGAGGTTTCACTGATGTTGGTGGAATAGACTTAGTCATCAACATGAGTGCTATAAACTTCAAAATCTTATCTTATCTAAATTCTCAAACATTTGGATACAAGCTATAATACAAGGAACTATAAATCAAATGATGTGTATGACTTACATCATTAATCGAATAAGTACATATCTTAAAGAAAAGGAAAGAAGGAATATTTGGAAGGAGGATAAAAGACTAAACTAAATCTTAATCTAGATCTACTTATCCTATCAAGACTATCTTATCTTCTTATCTCCTAATCTTCTCCAAATCATTCGACAAGAGAAGGCAACACAAGAAAGGAGGAAGTTCAACAAGAAGATTATGAAGAAGGATTTCTTAGATATGTAAAGAAGTACTACGTCAATCCATCACTAGTATTTGGAAACTCTTATATCAAAAACTATTCTTATTAATCTCTCCAGTGTGATATTCCAATGTTAGTGTTATATAGAAGTAGTTTGATAACAAGCTTCGAAACCTTGTTAACAAATCACTTTTGTATACTCAAACAATTGAGTGTCATATACAAATAAACAGAAGGCCAGATAATTCAGTACATCTCAGCCACTTGAATATGTGAAGTAATTTGGTGACAAGCTTTACAACCTTGTTAACAACTATTTCCATATGCATAAGGCAATTGATGTCATAAAATACACCCCATTATAACTTAGGCAACATATCCAAGTCTCTACATAAGAGAGTTACATGGAAGTCTATGGTATTTCTCAAGGAGCATGATCATCTAAGAGAAAGTAAAGCCAAAGCATAAAACCACATATTATCAACCATGTTGAACCATCACATGAGTTAACTCTCTCATATTTGTGTTTGTGGACAAATCTCTTATGAGAGGAGTTCACAAGTTCATCTTGTGACCTAGATCATCATTTGTCTATTCAAGTTTTATTCTCAAGAAGAGATAAGTCTGGACATGTTGGGAGATGAAACCATATGGACTATTTAGTCGGCAGTTGTTATAACAATTTGCTTCCACACACTAAAGCAATATTCCTACTTAAGAGGAGTGCATCAATCTTTTATCTTCAGAATGAGATGTGGAACCAAGCAAGATTCTATTCTCATCATTTTAAGTCACCATAAGACCTAACCTCAGGCAGGACATCTGTACTTGTGCATCGACAAAGATCTGATCATGTCTTCACATGATTTAGTTATCAGGTATCACAAGTCAAAGCCACTAGGGACATATTTTGTGCTTGGCATGTATTTGAATTGAAACACTGTCTCTTTGTATCCGCCATAGTGAGCCAATCATGCATATTCTGCTGGGCAACAGCTTGGAGTTGCCCAGGAATTTATTTAAGCACTCAGAACAAGTTTGAATATTTATCCATAGTTGAAATCAATCAAGAAACAAACTTTAGTATTTTAAAATAACAAGTATCCATAGAATAAACAATAAAGCAATATATTTTCATGTTACTAAAATAATGCACAACAAAATAGAGGTGTTAAGTTATACATTTCAAAATGAGAAATAAATCTAAATATATTCAAATTCACTTCAAATCATGAATGAATTCCAAATACACAAAAGGATAAAAATTCAAGTACAAAGTAAACTCATTTGTACAATTTTGAATGTTCCAGGACTTCCCTGTAATTAAAATCATCACAGACAGGTCCTCAGATCTTTTGAAACAGTTAACATGGGCATGTTAACACTAGTTACGTAATTTCCTGGAAACCCAGGGGGTTTTCTGCGAAATGTCATTTTCTTTCTTCTTCCTCGCTAGAAGGACGAGCAGACCGTCGCCGTGTCGAATTCGTCGCGCCACGTCCTGCCTGCTTGCTCTCCTTCGAGGATAAGACCAGGGAGACGTCGTGCTTGATCCTATCTCTCTCCCCGTACGCCTCACGCCCTCTCTGTGCTCTCCTTTTCCGTTGGGGTGAAACCCTAGCTCGTCGGGCCGCCGCCGTGCATCGCCGATCCGGCCTCGAGGTGCTCGTTGGAGTGGCGTAGAAGCTCCGCCGTGTCTTCTTCTTCATCCTCGTTGAGTCGTGCGTGCTCACGCGCCCGGGAGCCGCCGAATTTCGGATTCTTCTCCAAGTCCGACCGCCGGCTTTCGAGGACGAGTTCGTCGCCGTCCGACCTCGCCTCGCCTCATAGACCACTTCTCTGTACTCCTGGTGAGCCTACGGTCCTCATGGACCCTTTGGTTTGTTTGATTGCGCACTGGTTCATCGTCGCGTCGTTGTCCGCCGTCCGCCGCCGCAAAAGCTCGTCGCCGAGCTAACTCCGGTGACCATTAGGGAGCGGCGCCGCCACCATATGGTAGTGCACGTCATTCTCTACCGATTCGTGCTCGAACCCATCCTTAAATCTTTCCAAATCGTTGAATTCGAGCTCGGATTGGAGTTGAACTCCATTGCTGACGTCAGCATGACGTCAGCGGACCAATCAGGAGTTTTCTTGAATTTCCTTTTAAAATAAATGATAATATGACAGTGGGACCCAGTTGTCAGAAATTTAACATTATCCTGGAAATACGGAAAATATTAAATATTTGTAAAATTCATAACTAATTCATACTAAATTAGAATAATTCAAATCATATATCAAAATATTCACAAAAATAAAATCTATAGTTTGTATCAATGAAATTTGTATTTGATTAAATTGAATTATTATAAAAATGAAATTACTACTTACATGGTCTTTTAAGTTTAAAATTAACCAAGAATGTTATTTGGAATACATTTCAACTTCATTTAAAATGCTTCACATGTTTAAATTTCAAATTTGAAAATATGTTTTAAACTTTTAATCATGTTATGTCCTACATTGTGAGCATTTGAAAAATACCTTGTGTGGACATGAATAATTAATATTCCATTAAATGGTTAATTAAATGATATTTTCTATAATGAAATAACCATTAAAGATGTTACATAATCTAAAAATGAATTCTCTACTTAATAAATGAGATAACTATTATTATTACTATTAATACTTGGATTAACTTTGTGTTATACTCTTATTCATTTTAGACCATATCCTAAAACTATGAAATGAAACATAAAATGATATTACTTTATTTTCCTTTCCTTGTAAGTGTGTTACTTAAATAGTAAATGAACTTAAAAAGTGGTTGCTCCTAATATTCGATAATACTTAATTAGTTGAATAAAAGTGTTACACACCTAAAGAAATGAAGGTATCACATTCTAAGTAATCACTAGACCTAACTCATAATCAACTTAAGCATTAATAACAGCACCTAAAGGAGATAAAACAATCTTAGCAAAGTTAAAGTCATGATATCGTAGTATCGATTAAGACGAAGTTTACCTAGTTAAGATTGGGTTTGATCGGGGTATTTTGCGATGCATCTCATACTTATGCATAATAGCATGTTGCTTCTTTAAACATTAGTCCTTACTGGACCAATGTCGTTCTTTCCAGATTTTGGAATCTTTATTATATCGAAGACCTTGGCTGCATAATCTTGCAGTCAAAAAGGCAAGTTCACTCTTCTCATGTCCTACTTGATTATGTTTAACAAAGTAATTACAAAGTACTATGGTTTATCATTGCATGAAAAAGGAAAACCTATTTTCGAATGATGTGAATTGCTATATATATATTGTTGGCTGGCAGATGGAACCATGGTATGATGTGGTTGGTGGAGGTTCCATTTGCACGGGAAAGTATTACCTAGGACTTAATCACCAATGCCGTCAGGGTTCTTGCGCCGTAAATGAAGCGTTGACCATAAGATCTGGTATGGGCTGGGAAAATCATTCCGTGACTTCTTCCTTTCACATGTCAACGGACAGCCTGAGCCGTACGCTGTAGATCTTGCGAGACTACATGCACATGGGTGGGATCCCTTAATGCCCACGACTCTGGTGTCTAGATGGTCTGCAAGGGATGCCTGGTCTCTACCGTGAGGGGTAGAGTATCAGGGGTGATTCTGCTATGCATGAAGGGGGTGGGCATGTGGGGTCGCGGAGAAGCATTATCAATGGTTTGGATCGTCAGCTGGGCCCCTCACCAAGGAAGTGCGGACAGGAAAATATACCTGGATGTGCAACAAGGTCTGGTCTCTTATGGGTAAAGTAACGCACCTCTGCAGAGTGTAAAAAAAATGTGACATGTTACTCCCTGTTCCGGGAAGGAGCTGCGAACGCTGCAGGAAAGGAACTACATGAAGTTCTAGCACCTGTGAATGATTGACGGCATAGTTTTCTGAAGATAAAATGATCTTTTCCTAAAAATGTTTTACAAAGATATGCATTCATCCATAACCTTTTTGGGAATGGATTGTAGCTAGTGCATAAAACACCTTATTGTGTTATATAAACTTGTTGAGTAACGCTCGTGTTGCTCACCCTTTCCTCCATTGACCCCCTGCTTAGATTATGGAAGATAGTCGAGGAAGGACAGGAATCCATCACGATGTTGGTGAGGTCTTCGACGAGGAGTCTAGTCAACCTAGTGGAGTCTGCCGATGAATGAGTGGCGACAACACTCCAAAGGTGGACACGTCGACGACAAAGCTTACGGGCAAGACGACTATTATTGGATGGAGAAACACAACTCTCTTCGAGGGTATTCCATATGGATAGATAGGATTGTGGCAATAGGTCAACAACAGTAGTGGATTAGAAGTTAGACGTAGAGCTGATATCCAGATTAGTGATGCGACTTGAGTCTTTCTGGAGTTTCATTTGCCGAGATCTTCTTCACCTTGTAAAGGAAGTCCTCGAGATTTTGTATTGAATAGTATTGTAATCCTATAGTGTTACCTTGGACCAGCTATGTTTCTGTTGTACCACTCTGAGGGATGTAATATTTACAGAAAGGTCCTTCTATGAGTATTATATCAACGACTTGTACACTACAACATGCAGTGGTGTGCGTGGTCACCACAAATCATAACCGTTGGGCATATATAATCAGAGTGGATGTCTCGAAACTCTTCCACGACGTTGATCCAAACGGGTGCCAAATACATCAAACTCATCTAAACATAGTACATTGAATATTTGACCGTGGCACACAACAATAAAAGACTAAACGTTTTGTGAGGGCAAATTTGTGGCACCCGAGCACCAACATGCTCGTTTTTCCAAAATTGGTAAATGATAAATTGAGTTTCTAAACAAATCAAAAAAAAAAAAGTTGGTAATTACGCATGTTTTCTCTTTACCTGCAAAAAACATTGGATTGAAAGATAAAAATAGCTCAATTATATTTCTCTTTTTAATAAAATTGGGGCTATATATATAAATGTCCCACCTATATTTTATGTGTATTTCATGTTCATTTTTCATGTGTTCTGCAGAAACCTCAGGTTCCCAATACAGAGAAAAAGGCGTCATTCAAATTTAATGACAAATAGAATAAGAACTAACAATATCCAGTGTAATGGAAAATTGCTACAAAACTTGAAATCGACATGGAATAATCTGTGAACTGAAAATAATGTAAGACGTTATAGTTGAAGAAGAATGAATATTATTTGAGGAACAAATATATGCAATACATCAGACTTCAAAATTTGATGTAAACCATTCGATGAAACTATGAATCACCACTAATATAAAAAGGCACAGAGAGGGGTGATCCAAATCATCCCAGCCACACAACAATTGATCTGACGGTTATTACCGGGACTGACCATGGACTGACCACGGACCACGATCAATACGCCATAATCAACGCCCTTGAGTCGCTAATCACAGCCTTTTCTCCCCCCAAACCGCCATCGCCGCGCAGCCTGCACGCCGCCGGCCCGCCCCGCCCCGCCTCGCTAACACGGCGCCGAGACGCCCGCGCGAGAGCGCCGTATGAGAGGAAACGCCGCCGCCGGTTTCCAGTCTCCCCGCGCGGGGACACGCCGCCTCCCTTCCGCCGCGATAGACTGCCCATCGCCCTGCGCAAGAACGCCGCAGGTGAGGATACGCCGCCGCCGGCCTCTGGCTGCCCTGCGCGAGGACACGCCGCCGCCACCGTCCTCCTGCCGCGACAGACTGCATGTCGCCCCGCACGATACGCCTCCGCGCGATAGACTTTCTTCAGGTTTGATTTTGACATCACATCATCCTCTGCCTAAGTTCATGTCACAGTCTCCAGATGATCCGGTCACTGTATTCAGAATTTCAGATTGCCCTAGGTTCAGTTCATGGTTTTTACTTTTTAGGAACTTGTCACTGTCTTCAGAACAAATCGAAGGTTGAGTTCATGATCAGGCCACTGTTTCCGTACATGAACAGAGCCTGCACGATCTTCAGACAATCAGACGAGCTGCAAGTCGGAAACTGTACCAGTGCACTTTCTTGCATTAGTCCTTAGATTGTACTTTTGCACGACAAGGGGCCTTGAGGAATCAGGGCTCTTGCATTGGCTGGAGCATACTTTTGCATGCAATTGTTTGTTTTGGTCATCGAATTGTTTGAAGGAGGCACTCACATTTCTTTATTGTTTTGTATTTCAGAAGATGAAGGTGCTTTAATATCATATTTATTCGAGAATTTTTGTTCCAGAATTTGTACATGTACATAATTTTTGTCATGTTGAATTTAATTGGTACAATCTTATGAGGTTTTAAACCACAATTATTTGTATAATGGTCAAACATTTATGCTACTACTATTTGCAGGGAGGTGACATTAGGCGACATTGTTTACTACATATTACTTTCCTCGGATAGAGGAAGTAAAAATTTGTATGTCATCTTCCAAGCGTAAACCATTTCAAGACATAAAAATCCAAGGCTACAACTCTACCTCCATTCGACACGTGACTCCGCTGTTGTCGCCGTCATGTACCTTCACTGCCACTGTCCTCTACAACTACGTATGCTTGAGCTGACAAGATGTGCAATACCAGCTCAACGGGGCCACTTTGTGCTCCCTCGCATTGCATGCATTAGACCACAATTAGGTAATCAATCATCTGTCAGTTCATGTTTTGTGTTTTTCAGATTGCTTTCAGATTCCTACCTTCTTTCTATTGTATATTTCTAAGGATTTGGGAATGCCTACTAGAGGGTTTGTCATTCTGAACCATGGTGAAGCGACAAGACTGATATGTACGAATCAGGTTTGGTAATTACACAATCATGGTAAATTATACTGGTTGTTTTTCAGATTCATTATCTCCTTTACAAATGTATTCTTGTACTATTCACACCATTTCCTACAAATGCGAATGTTAAGAGGATACATAACACTTTGTCCACACACCAATTTTATTTCGTTGAAACATGAGATTTGATGTTATCGGGCCATTTTAATTTCACCGTTTTATTTTGTGTTCAGATGGCACCTTCTATTCATGCGGACTTTGTTGTTCTGATAGGTGATAACCAGGGGTTCAAGCTTAGATATTAGGCCTTACATATTATACTTTTAGTGACATATGTTTTAGCCTTAGCAAGTTCAGATCAGAGATAGTTGTGCCCATTATCTACTTATTGCACACAAAATTTCTGTGGTTTAAGCTCCTTTTTTTTCTCAATACTACAAAGAAGGTTGAGGCAGAAAAGATACACCCAGAACTTTTCTGAAGGAGGTAACCTCATGGGTTGAAACATATTGTATTTCATTAGCACAGTTGCTATTTTCTACAGATTCGAATCAACATAATAAGAGCAAAAGCACTTCTCCTTGGTTGTACAGCAAAAAGGACAAACTGTATGCAATGTTCTTACATAACATAGTACTCCCTCCGTCCCAAAATATAAGGCGCGGTATTTTTACGATGGTCTTTGGCGTTCAACTTTGACCACTAATATATATACTAAATTATGTGGATTGAGAATGTATAAATGGTATCGTTGGATTCTTCTAAAAACAATTTTCATTTCATATAATTTTATACTCATTTTTTGTACATGTTATAAGTACAAATCATGGTCAAAGTTGTACGTCGTTGACCAGCGAAAATTAAGGGCGCCTTATATTTTGGGGCGGTGAGAGTATTAAAAAATGGTTATTCATGGTGACCTTATTTTGTTTTCAGACATACTTCAAGTATGTTTCAAACTGTAATTCGTTACTGATAGATTCATTTCCTGAATGCACACAAATTTTAAACTTATTATGGTGATATAGTTCTAATGCAAATTTGACATACAAACAAACTATAGGGATATATTTAAAAATCATCATGATTTCATATTTTCATTGATCCGAGACGTGCATTGCACGTGCACGTTTACTAGTAATTATTCAAATGAGCGGAACAAATTTACTATTTTGAAAGAACCATATTCATTATTCATCATGAATAGTGATGGAAGGTACATAAAGGATAGTTCCAAGGACAAGTCCCGTAAAACAAACTACGTCATAAAGAATACCAACATTTTATACTGAGCGAACATACTTTCAATGCACGAGGAACAAAAAATTCAGAACTATTTGAACATAATTTTGTACTACACGGAAAAAAAATTTAGTGCCAGTGGAACAAACCATGAAAAAACACGAATGACATTTTAGACAGAACAAAAATTCAATGCACGAGAAAAGAAGGTTGCAACTATTTGGAACAACATTTTGCACTACGTGGAACAATAAGTGAGGACCCCGGAACAAACCACGTCACAAAGGGGAACAATACGGGAACAATACATTTTCGACGGAGGGGACAAAATTTCAGTACATGAGGAACAACAATCTTTCACTAAGTTGAACAAAATTTAGTACCCGTGGAACAAAAATTTAGTACTCGTGGAACAAATCACGTCACAAAGAGCAACAACATTATAAATACTTTACAAAAAGGAACAACATTTGTGAAACAGGTAAGAACACATGGGAGTAAAATAACACGACTATTAGCACTGATCGACCAAATCAAAGCTTTACGTAGAATAAAAGAATTAGCAAACATGGAACAAATGCCCACTATAGAGAAACCATTTCAAAACATAAAAAATCATAGAACATATTTACAAAGAGAAACATAAGAAGCTAAACTACACGACGAAAAAACCTATAAAAAAGGAGCGCTAAGGAACATATACCCATCGTAGGAGGAGCAATTTCTTAGCCTAAAGGAACATGAAAATTAAATCAACAAAAATAGAAATCTATAAAATCATACAAATCTGTACTGAGAAAAAAAACGAAAAATAAAAGAAAAAAGGCAAACAAATGTACGCAAGAAAGAAAAAAAAAAGGAAAAAGTGAGGTAAGTATGTCTGGACGTACTGGAAGTCTGGAAACACGTTCCTACGCCACCTCTGAGGCTCTGACAAACGACTCGGAGCAGAAATAAACACGCTAAACGGGCCGAGCCCAGCATAAAATCGTTAAGCGAAATGACGGTACCTATCACTCCGGCGATACCGGTTGAATCCCCCCACCCCCAGATCTCTCCCGATTCCGCCGTCGTCTCACCTCCGGCATGGACGAAACCCTCGCCACCGTCCTTTCCTACCTCCCGCCTCCTCCGATCTCCCCAACCGCATGCTTGTCCCGCTCCTCCGCCGCCGCCTCCGACGCCGAGGACCGCATCAGCTGCCTCCCCGACGCGCTCCTCCGCAACATCATCTCCCGCCTCCCCACCAAGGACGCCGCCCGCACCACCGCCTTCTCCTCCCGCTGGCGCAGCCTGTGGGCCGCCACTCCGCTCCGCCTCGACGATGCCCGAATCGCTCCTTCCGCCGTCACCGCCGCATTGGACTCCCACCCGGGCCCGGTCGCCTCCGCCCGCCTCTCCTCCGAGCACTTCGCTTCCCTCGAACCCGACGTCATCGGCTACTGGTTCGCCTCCCTCGCAGCCAAGAATGTCGAGGACCTCGTCGTCGTCAACGGATCCTGGTCCGAGGACTATGAGTGGCGTCCTCCCCCTGGCCTCCTCGGATGCGCCGCCCTCCGCAGCCTCTGGCTCGGCCTCTGCCACTTCCCGGACACCTCCGGCCTCGCTCCGTCCTTCGTCAACCTGCAGGAGCTCGGGATTGTCCATTGCTCCGTGCAGGACCGCGAGCTCCACGCTATGCTCCCGCGCTGCCCCGACCTCGAGCGCCTCGCGATCGTGCTGACACAGAACTACCCAAGGTACGTCCACATCTGGTCAGGGAGCCTCCAGTCCGTGGTGGTGTGGAAGTCCATGGTCAGAGAGGTGCACCTAGATGATGCCCCCAACCTGGAGCGCTTGCTGCTGGAACCGATCACTGGTGCAGCTACTCACGTCAAGTTCATCAACGCACCGAGGCTGAAAGTTTTTGGCTACTTTGATGTTGGACTGCATCAGCTCAAGATTGGCCCCACTGTCATCAAGGTGAGACCTGAGTTCTTCTTCTCACATCATCTTGTTTCTTACAGTTAGATGGTGCTGTGTTACATTATTGCTTTTCCATGCATTATAGGATGCAGTCGGGATAAAGGTGAAGCCAAATGCGATGGTTCGGACCCTCAGGACATTGGCATTGAAGGTACAGTTTGGAGTCGAGGAGCAAGTCAAGCTAGTGCCCCTCTTGCTTAAATGCTTCCCATGCCTAGAAACTTTGTATGTCAAGGTATCGATTCCCAGCCACTACATCATTCTTATTTTTGTTTCTGTTTGCACATTTTGGGTTCATTGGTTCATTTGCTTCACATACAGTCGTCTCCTTCTGAATCACCAAGCAATGTTGATGTGGATTTCTGGGAACAAGTAGGCTACATTGAATGTGTTAATTCACATATCAAGAAGTTTGTCTTCCAAGATGCCCGGGGAGAGGATACTGAGCTAGCATTTGTAAAGTTTATCATGGAAAGAGCCCAAATGTTGGAGGAGATGCGTGTTCTCATGGTTGATGGTTGCTCTAGAGATGTTGTGATAAGTCGTTTGTCTTCAGAAGGCTGTGTGTCTCCAGATGCAAGCGTGGCGGTGGAGAGGCAAGACGTGTCCCGTGCTTGGAGCTTCCAAAGAGCTAGTGACATGTCACGGTGTGACCCCTTTGATTGCTAAATTTTGAGGTACTCTCACGACTTACTCTGTTGTTTGTACACTCTATTGTCTACTTTGTGAGTCAGGTTCTGATTATTCTCTTATTAGCAAAATCTGCATCTCATGACAATATATCACATCTGGTCAAGACAGACAAGGAAACTTACTGGTTACATTTGGTTTATAATGAGCAAATAATGCCTTGCAATCCTCTCCTTTGATGTATATACTCCCTATCTACCTCCTATTACTATTCGCCTGCTATGCTAATATGCTATGCCCAGTTGATATTCCATATTTCATAAAGTCCCGTGATCTGTGCTTGTTCTGATATAATGGACTAGAAATGTGCTTCTTGTTGTCAAATAATCCAGCTATTTGATTAAAAAAAATCACTGTGAAACTGATGTGTGTTATGCACAACACCCATTATTGTGACCGCCAGGTTATGAATGGGAGTATAACATAAAAAACTTGATATATGGTGCTGATCTTACCTTGTAGTTGTAGTACTTACTAACTAGTCTCTCTGTGATTTTTCTTCTGGGAAATCATCATCATAATTTTGAACTCCTGTAAGCAGCAAGAGAGTGATGGTGTCTACATCCCTCATGCTGTCGTTGGTTTAGTTAATGGCTTAATGCAATAGATTACCTTCATTGTACTCATGACTCAAGAGAACCACTGATAATTGAATCTTGATGCTTAATTTTGTATTTATACGCACATGGACAATCAGTTCAGCCTGTTCGGGATGTAACAAAATACGCGCGTGGACACACTTGTATCAATAAGACAGCCATGTCAATCAGTTGAGCCTGTTCGGGATGTAACAAAATACGCACGTGGACACACTCGTTATTAATACTGCATAAGCCTAGCAGCCATGTATCACACAAACATCTGACACCCATGGTCTTGACAATGGCCTGGAGTCCTCAGCCATGACTTCACTCCTCAGACCACTGCATTTCATCAGCTAAGTAAGAATCTGGATGAAATGCAGTCCTCAGCCATGGTATTGGCACCCCGCACCCATGTGTATTCTTACTGTAACAAGATCCATCATCCATGGGCACTATCACCGTTGGACTTTTTTTTTTGTAGAAGTAGCCCACCCAGTTGAGGTACCAGAAATCTGCTCTTGACGGTATTCGAACCCTGGGCGCAGGGGTGTACCACTGTGATCTTTGCCAGTAGACCACTGCTTCTCATATCGGTTCTTACTGTAGCTATGAAATGCAGTCCTTACTCCAGGCTATTCATCAGCTACAAAATAATTTCACCTTATTTCACAGATGAAATGCAGTCTTCACCCATGGTATAGCACCTGCAGTCTCTGTTGTGTGTACTATTCTGGTAGTTGATAACAGATGAACTCGCTGTGCTTTTTGGTCCGCCTCTCGAGCATTCTGTGTAGCTCACAATTAGCCCAAGAATGTTTATCCACTGCTCCTTTTTTGCACCTTCAAACTACCTGTGGCACTGCAGCTAAATATGATATTCAAATAATAATACTCCCTCCGTATCCTAATAGAAGATGTTTTAGCTATTTCAACATGGACTATATACGGATGTATGTAGACGTACTTTACTGTATAGATTCACTCATTTTGCTCCGTATGTAGTCCATACTAGAATAGCTAAAACATCTTATATTATGGTACGGAGGGAGTATAATTTTTGGATATGATGCTCTCACTAATTATGAAATAGCGAACATACTATCTGCGTTTATGAAATTGTTGTACCTCATGCAGCTAAACATACCTTGCTTGTCGTGTACATTTTTTATCTCCCTTTGTGTTAAAGAAAATAGATTTGGTTGCCATCTAGATTTCGAATAATTTGTTGACTTCAGACTTGTGACACATGCCATCTTTTAGGTGTTCATCTTCCGCTTGCGATAGAAGACCGCCACCACAAGCACAATCTTTGTTAGCTGGGAACATGCAGATGAAGGCCTTGGTGAAATAAATCAGGAGCTAGATCTTTTGAAAGACTAGAGTCAGTTCAATCTCGATTTGTGAATCATGTACTATGTGTGTGCTGTTGTTTCGAAGGATGGATTTCGTTTTGGTTAATTATATCCCTACTCCTTGTGTGGTTTAACTCGAATTATTTCCCCTCGCAAAAAAATTAAGCGTTCAGGTTGGTATGTGTAAGGGTAATTTTTTCCTCCTCTTGGGATTCCTGTTTGACAAGGGTACAACATTGGCAAGTTGAACCCTCGCCGAATTCGAAACGGTACACAAATGCGTGGTGCGGACCGAGTTAATTCCGACTTCTGAGAGTCGGAAGATTGACACCCTCAACAGCAATATTTATTCGCTACTCCATTTTGAAGTTTGAAGTTGAACGGATTCTCTAAGCGGAGAACCATAACTAACCGTGCATCTTAGATCAGGTAGCAGCTTGTGACATTCGACGTAGAGTAAGATTAAGCCAGCTACACGCCTACACGTCTTAGCTCATGTTGACGAAGATTAGTTAACTTATTGGGGATTGCGCTTGTAGTGAGTACTGACCCCTCCCAGTTTTAACAAAATAAAATTTTGGGTGCCCGTTTTCCCGACAGATAATAGAAAAATCGTGTGATGGGCCAAGGAGATACTCGTTCCTGGACATTCGGCCCAGGAGGGGAGGTGAGGCGATCAAACCCTACACACTCCTTGTTGCCTAGTACAGTACAAAACGACAAAACGAAGCGCGGCCTCCTCCTCCACTGCTCCCCTTTCACTACTGAAAACCCTCTCTTTTCGTCTGCCCCGGCGCGGCCGGCGACGATGGCAGCCACCATGGAAGGCATCATGAAGGCCATCTTCTCCTGCATCCCCGCCGCGCCATCCTCCGCTTCCGACGCTTGCCTCTCCGCCGACTTCTCCGACCGCTTCCCCTGCGGCAGCGAGGACCGCATCAGCCGCCTCCCCGACACGCTGCTCTCGGAAATCGTCTCCCGCCTCCCCGTCAAGGACGCCGCGCGCACCGCCGCGATCTCCCCGCGCTGGCGTCGCCTACGGTCATCCACGCCCCTCGTCCTCGCCGACATCGACCTCTTCCATGACTTCGCCGACGGCGGCGACGACGACAGCGACAGCGACAGCGACGGCGTCTGCATCCGCCAAATCGACTGGCGCGGCCTCGCAAACGCCGTCTCCCGCATCTTCTCCGGACACCAGGGACCCTTCCGCTGCGTCCACCTCACCACGCTCTGCAACTACGCAGCCGCCCACGACGGCAGCGCGCTCGTGCGCTGGCTCCACCTCTTCGCCGCCAAGGCCGTCGAGGAGCTCGTCCTCGTCAAGTTCCCCAACTGGCCCTTCAAGGGCACCCTCCCCGCTGAGGTCCTCCGCGTCGCCTCCCTCCGCCGCCTCTACCTCGGCCTCTGGAGCAATTTCCCGGACACAGATCACCTTTCTCGCGGCGCGGACGTCTTCCCGCACCTCCTCGAGCTCGGCTTCTGCCACACCGACATCAAGGCCAAGGATCTCGATCGCCTACTCCAGGGCAGCCCTGTGCTGGAGAAGCTCGCGCTCATCCTCAATTACGACATGCCACGACACGTCCGACTCCGCAGCCGCAGCCTCCGCTGTGTGCTCTTCTGGATGTCCATCGCGGAGGAGCTCGACGTGGTCGTCACCCCGCTTCTCGAGCGCTTCATCCTGTGGAACGACTGCCCTGGTGCCGACCTCGGCAAGGGCTTCCGCACCACAGTCAAGATTGGCCACGTGCCGGGGCTCAAGGTGCTCGGCTACTTGGAGCCAAGCCTCCATGTGCTCCAGATCGGCAAGACCGTAATCGAGGTCTAGCAAGCTTAACTTCTTCACTACACTTGCCATGTTTATTCCTGCTCCATATTTAGTCATCCATGCCATTATGATTGACGTTGAATTGCACACCATCTGTAGCTTGGGACAAAGCCAAGCCCCACCACCACCGTTCCAAGTGTTAAGATTCTGGCCTTAAGGGTGCCATTTGGAATGCACAGGGAAACCAAGGTGCTGCCTACCTTCCTGAAATGCTTCCCCAATGTCGAGACATTGCATATCATGGTGAGATTCCATTCCAAATCTCCTCATTTTGCATTTTACACCGTCTCTACTCTAGGCTTTAGTATCTGATGATTGTGTCCCGCACTGTCCGTGGTTGATTGAACTTGTTAAATGTTGATTGTGCAGTCTGCTGAAGCTGATGAGCCCACTGGCAAGCTGAATTTCAAGTTCTGGCAGGATGTTGCCCCAATCAAATGCCTGCAGTCACACATCAAGAAGGTGGTGTTCAAGGACTTCCATGGGTACCGCAGCGAGCTCGCATTCCTCAGGTTCGTCATGGAGAGAGCACAGCAGCTGCAAAAGATGGTTGTCGTGTTGGCAGATGCTTCAAAGGAAGGGGTGGCAGACAAGCTGAAACCTCTGGCTTGCAGCACCAAGCGTGCAACCACATACCCGAAATTCATGATCTTGGTGCGCAAGGGGGGGAGTGCGTGGAGCTTCCGTGCAGCATCCGATCTCTCCAAGAGCGATCCTTTTGATTGTTGAAGCTGATCAAGGCTCTAGCTATAGCTGATATGTTCCGGTCATGGTACACAGCATTGCCATGTCTTCTGCTAAACTAGGCACAGACTACCATTGTTAGCGTATTATCTATCAGTAGGCAAGGCGCTTATTTAGATTACGAATTCTTGGCTTATGTTTTGTCTAGACGAAGAGTTTTCTGGTCCAGCAAGGAGAGAGCAGAGTATCGAAACAGTTCGATTCTCTACAGAAGCAAGTCAGCTAGATGGTCAGTAGTTTATGCGATGTCTGATGCTACTAAATTGTCCTTAACTGATGAATTTGCAAACATTGCGCATTTCATGTGATTTTTGTGCTTGGTGCTGCTATTTTCTCGTGAGTTCATTTCTTTTGTGATGCCTTGCTTGATCGGTTGAAATGTAGTAGTACTTCGTGGTGCTGGTTTGTACAAACTGAGTACTATATTGTTGATCCAATTATGCACAAACCCTCTTCTATTGGTGATCCGGCAATGCCCAGAACTTCTCGTTATAGCATACGTTTCGTTCATGTGGGTTTTCAGTTTGCGGTTGTGCGAGGTTTTGGTGCGTGTGCTCACCAAGACGAGGCCAGACCATAATCAGTGAAGACATTATAGTATGTTTGTGTTGCCACTGAAATGTTGAGCTGATGGCACAAACTAGTTTGGTATCTGTTAATTGCAACCATGAATCCTGTCAATTGGTTCCAGTTTTGGAAGTCAGAGGTTACAGAATGGTATTCAAAGCTTTGTTGTTCTTGTATCAGACTATAGTAAGTAGTAACAGTTTGTTGCTAGTTCCTCTTGTCTACTGGAGTAGTATTATTCATTGTGGTGACCACGCACACCACTGCATATTGTAGTGTACAAGTCGATGATATAATACTCACGGAAAGACCTATCCGTAAATATTACATCCCTCAGAGTGGTACAACGGAAACATAGCTGGTCCAAGGTAACACTATAGGATTACAATACTATACAATACACACTCTCAAGAACTTCCTTTACAATCAAAAGAAGATCTCGTGCAAATGAAACTCCCGAAAGACTCAAGTTGTAACACTAAGCTGGATAACAGCTCTACCTCTAACTCCTAATCCACTACTGATGTAGACCTGTTGTCACAACCCTATCTATCCATCTGGAATACCCTCGTCTAGAGTTGTGTTTCTCCTTCCAATAATAGTCGTCTTGTCCGAAGGTATTGTCGTCGACGCGTCCACCTTTGGAGTGTTGTCGCCACTCATTCGTCGGCAGACTCCACCAGGTCAATTTGGCTCCTCGTCAAAGACCTCATCAACATCATCATGGATTCATGTCCTTCCTCGACTGTCTCCAATAATCTAAGCAAGGGGTCAACGGAGGAAACGGTGAGCAACACAAGCGTTACTCAGCAAGTTCATATAACAGGAGTAAGGTGTTTTATGCACTAGCTACCATCCATACCAAAAGGTCATGGATGCACATGCATATCTTTGTAAAACATTTTTAGTTAAAGATTCATTTTATCTTCAGAAAACTATGCCCGTCAACCATTCACAGGGGCTAGAACTTCATGGAGTTCCTTTCCTGCAGCGTTCACAGCTCCTTCCCGAAACAGGGAGTAACATGTCACATTTTTTACACTCTGCAGAGGTGCGTTACTTTACCCATAAGAGACCAGACCTTGTTGCACATCCAGGTATACTTTCCTGTCCACACTTCCTTGGTGAGGGGCCCAGCTGACGATTCAAACCATTCATAATGCTTCTCCGCGACCCCACATGCCCACCCCCTTCATGCATAGCAGAATCACCCCTGATACTCTACCCCTCACGGTAGAGACCTAGGCATCCCCTTGCAGACCATCCTAGACACCAGAGTCCGTGGGCATTAAGGGGTCCCACCCATGTGCATGTAGTCCCGCAAGATCTACAGCGTACGGCTCTGGCTGTCCGTTGATATGTGAAAAGAAGAAGTCACAGAATGATTTTCCGGCCCATACCAGATCTTATGGTCAACGCTTTATTTACGGCGCAAGAACCCTGACGTCATTGGTTGTTAAGTCCTGAGTAATACATTCCCATGCAAATGGAACCTCCACCAACCACTTCATACCATGGTTCCATCTGCCAGCCCACAATATATATAGCAATTCACATCATTCGAAAATAAGTTTTCCTTTTTCATGCAATGATGAACCATAGTACTTTGTAATTACTTTGATAAACATAATCAAGTAGGACATGAGCAAGAGTGAACTTGCCTTTTTGACTGCAAGATTATGCAGCCAAGGTCTTCAATATAAATATAGACTCCAAAATCTGGAAAGTACGTCATTGGTACGGTAAGGACTAATGTTTGAAGAAGCAATATGCTATTATGCATAAGTATAAGATGCATCGCAAAATACCCCGATAAAACCCAAGCTTAATTAGGTAAACTTCGTCTTAAGCGATACTTCGATACCATCGCATTAACTTTGCTTAGGTTGTTTTATCACCTTTAGGTGATGTTATTAATCTTAAGTTGATTATGAGTTGGGTCTAGTGATTACTTAGAATGTGATGCCTTCATTTCTTTAAGTGTGTAACACTTTTATTTAACTAATTAAGTATTATCGAGTATTAGGAGCAACCACTTTTAAGTTTATTTACTATTTAAGTATCACAGTTACAAGGAAAAGAAAATAAAGTAATAACATTTTATGTTAGATTTCATAGTTTTAGGATATTGACTAAAATGAATAAGAGTATAACACAAAGTTAATCCAAGTATTAATGATAATAATAATAGTGATCTCATTTTATTAAGTAGAGAATTCATTTTTTGATTATGTAAACATCCTTTAATAATAATTTGTAGGAAATGAAATGTTTAGAACACATTTTCAAATTTGTAATTTAAATATGTGAAATGTTTTTAAGTGAAGTTGAAATGCATCCAAAGTAGCATTTCAAATTTAACTCCATACTTAAAATAACAAGTAAATTGTTGTTTTCAATTTTAGAGTGATTCAATTGTAATTGAACACAAATTCAAATCATATAAGTAGATAGATTTATTTTTCTTAATATTTTGATATATTGTTTGTATTTTTATGATTTGAAATGATTTAGTTACGAATTTCCAAAGTTTGTTCAATTTATTCACTTTTTGGAATTATTTGCTAAAGGAAAAATCCAGGAAATGATCTGATTGGCTCGCTGACGTCGGCATGACGTCAGCAATGGAGATTGCTCCAATCCGAGCACGGATTCGACAATCCAGAGCAAACTGGCTAGCACGATTGCGCGTACTGGAAACAGCGCGATACGGAGACCATATAGTGGCGGCGCCGCTACGAAATGGTCACCGGAGCTTGCTCGGCGACGAGCTCTCGCAGTGGCCTAGATGGCGCACGACCACGGAACAACCCAGCGCGCAATGGAACAAATTTTAGGCATGGCTAGGAGCGTATGCTCACCAAGAATACACAGGACAGCCAACAGAAAAGGACAGCACGGGAGAGGGCGTGAGGCGTACGGGGAGAGAGAGGTAATCGAGCACGGCACGGCCGAGCTTATCTACGCGGGAGTGCATCCCACAGGTGGCGACGGCGGCGGTCGACACGGCGGCAAGCAGGCTGCCTTCTAGCCGGAGGAAGAAGAAAGAAAAAGGACAGTTTGCAGAAAACCCCCTGGGCTTCCAGGAAATTACAGAAGCAGTGTAAACATGCCCCTGACTCCTGTTTTGAAAGGTTTGAGGACCTGTTTGTGATGATTGTATTTGCAGAAAAGTCCTGGAATGTTCAAACTTGCACAAATGAGTTTATTTTAAACTTGAATTTTTATTCTTTTGTGTATTTGGAATTCATTCATCATTTAAAGTGAATTTGAGCATATTTAGATTTATTTATCATTTTGAAATGCGTAACTTAACACCTCTATTATTGTTGTGCATTCTTTGAGTAACATAAAAATCTATTGCTTAATTCTTTATGTTATGAATACCTGTTATTTTCAAATACTAAAGATAGTTTCTTGCTTGACTTGAACTCCAGATATTTATTCAAACTATTTTGAGTGCTTTATTAATTCCTGAGCAACACCAAGTTGTTGCCCAGCAATATATGCATGTTTGCTCACTATGACAACTACAAAGAGTAAACACAGTGTTTCAATTCAAATACATGCTAAGCACAAAATATGGCCCTAGTGGCTTTGACTTGTGATACCTGATAACTAAATCATGTGAAGACATGATCAGATCTTTGTAGATGCACAAATATAGATATCCTGCCTGAGGTTAGGTCTTATGGTGATATAAAATGATGAGAATAGAATCTTGCTTGGTTCCACATCTCATTCTGAAGATAAAAGATTAATTCACTCCTCTTAAGTAGGAATATTACTTTAGTGTGTGGAAGCAAATTATTAGAACAATTGCCGACTAAATAGTCCATGTGGTTTCATCTTCCAACATGTCCAAACTTATCTCTTATTGAGAAATAGAAACTTGAATACGACAAGTGATGATCTAGGTCACAAGATGAACTTGTGAACTCCTCTCATAAGAGATTTGTCCACAAACACAATATGAGAGAGTTAACTCCTGTGATGGTTCAACATGGTTGACAATATGTGGTTTTATGCTTTGGCTTTACTTTCTCTTAGATACTCATACTCCTTGAGAAATACCATAGACTTCCATGTAACTCTCTTATATAGAGACTTGGATATGTTTCCTAAGTTATAATGGGGTGTATTTTATGACATCAATTGCCTTATGCATATAAGATAATATGATAACAAGGTCATGAGGCTTGTCACCATATTACTGTGTATATTCAAGAGGCTGAGATGTATCGGACTATGTATTCTTCTGTTTATTTGTATATGACATTCAATTGTTTGAGAATACAAAAGTTGTTTGTTAACAAGGTTGCAAAGCTTGTCACCAAACTACTTCTATATAACACAAACCTTGGAATATCACACTCTTTCTAGAGAGATTGTTAAGAACAGATTATAATAGAAGAGTTTCCAAATTCTCAATGATGGAATGATATAGCACTTCTATGCCATTCTAAGAAATCCTTCTTCAAAATCTTCTTATTGCTTTACCTCCTTTCTTGGGATGCTTCTCTTGTTGAATGACTTCGAGAAGATTAGGAGATAAGAAGATAAGATAGTATTGATAGAATAAGTAGATCTAGATTAAGATTTAGTTTAGTCTATTATCCTCCTTCCAAATATTCCTTCTATTATTTTCTTTAAGATATGTACTAATTCGATTAATGATGCAAGTCATACTCATCATTTGATTTGCAGTTTCTTGTATTATTAGCTTGTAATCAAATTGTTTGAGAATTTAGATATGACAAGATTTTGAAGTTTATAGCACTCATGTTGACGACTAAGTCTATTCCACCAACATCAGCGAAACCTCGATGTATGTTTCACAAATTTGGTTCCCAGTTTTCAGTTACTTGTCCAATAACAGCATTCTCAACTAGCCTTTCGAGTGGTGGTTGAACACTCTATGACTTCATTGAAAAAGTTTTAAATTTTCCCGTGTTTTCAGATGCATGCTATGCAAATGCACAAATCTAATTTAGCCCCTTTCTATTCTATAAACTACGGGTCATTACATTCATGCTTGAATGTTGCTGGCATTCACCTTTTTTGTTGCTAAAATCCGACAGAGACGTTTGATTTGAGGTGATAGTGCAAATGGAGCACAAACAGGTAGGCCTGCGACTTGCTGCTTCTTGATCACTCACACAATCGCCTGATTTTGTTGTTATTAGCTCTAGTAAAGGGTTTAGCTTTTAGTCACCCACAAGCCACTCCACAGTCACAGTGGCATTTCAGAACAAATGCGAGCTGTGGCAAACCCTACAGCAAACTGAATAGCCGCCGCCTCCTCCAGGCTCCACCCCATCACCGCCAGTGTCAGTGATGCCAGGTCCAGGAGCTCCTCCTCCTCCAAGCCGCCGCTCCTCTCCCGTCACCAGGCTAGGGCGCGTGACCACTCAAGAACTGCTGTCTGCTCTCCTCCCATGCCTCCCCGACCCTCCTTTCTCTGCCGCCGACGGCCGCGGGGGCGGCCGGAAGGACCGCATCAGCAACCTACCAAAATTGCTGCTCTCAAACATCATCTCCCGCCTCCCGGCCAAGGATGCCGCCCGCACCAGCACGCTCTCCACGCACTGGCGCCGCCTCTGGGCCTCCACGCCGCTCGTCCTCGATGACGCCGACCTCGTCGTCTTCCCCGGCAACGATGACTGCCTCCACCGTGGCGGCCCACCGAGGATCGACTGGGCCGCCGTCTTCGCCGCTGTCGACCGCATCATCACCTCGCACCCGGGCCCCTTCCGCTGCGTCCACCTCAACGCCTGCCACATGGCTTCGCACCAGAGCGCGCTCTCCCGCTGGCTCCGCCTCCTCGCCGCCAAGCGCGTGGAGGACCTCGTCTTCGTCAGCAGGCCGTTCCCCGACCACCTGCACCTCCCCACCGACGTCCTACGTGATAGATTGTATGAATCGTTGCTTGATTGATTAAACCGGCTGGTGTACATGAGTTTAAATAGTACAGGAGGCAACCGACCTAGCTAGGCTGGACTACAAGTCTGATCGGATTACAATTCAAGTCATTACAATTCAAGTCCTAGTCCAATACTACCAAATCTAGCCTAACGTAATATCTCTAACACCCCCCCCCCCCCCCCCCCGCAGTCGGATCGGTAGTGACACGAACAGCTGGAGCGTCGCGGACGGTCTGACTGGAGCATAATCCGAAGTCGCGACCGGAGAGGATACCGGTGGATGCCGATGTCGATGAAGCCGGAGTGGGGCGCCGTAGTTGTGGTCGTGGTGCCGTTTGGTGATGTAGTCGCCGCTGATGAAGAAGTTGGTGTTGTCGTGCTGTTGTGGTCGATGTCGTCGTTGAGCCTTGGAGAAATTCACCGTAGTAATGTTGTCGAAGTAGCTGGAGTCAGAGTAGTCGAGGTAGGCGACACGCCTTGCCGAGCTTGCCGGACTCGGGGGCGCGCCGGGGACGAAGGCACGCGTCGGTGGTGCCAACACCGGACGTGCGAAGACAGGGACCATCATGAGCCATGCGAGCCAGAGTTGGAGGGATCAGCAAGGAAATTCTCCGTGACCGGTCGGTGCGAATAAGTTGTCCGCCGTTGACGCCAGAGTAGACGAAATAGTTGCAAGAAGGAAATTGTTAAAGTAAAAATAAAAATAGACTGCAACTCTGGCGACGAGGTCGTGGTGGACGAAGACGACAAGTAGTTGTTGATGGAGATTGAATTGTAGCGGTAGTAGATTTCCGGGATTAGACCCGTGTTTTCCGCTTGTAATCAGCGCGGCGTCGCTGGTGAAGAAGAAGAACTTGTTGTTGGCGTTGACGATGACCACGATCGGTGGTTGCGGCGACGATGCGGTGATGTTGATGTAGATGGTTGTCGGCGATGATAACCACGTGTGACAAATCAGAGCCGAAAGGTCGGAGTAGATCGGCGGTATGCTGACGGCGAGGCGCTGCAGATCGGAGCCGATTGCTAGGTCGGGGCAGATGCAGTTTGTCGATGAAGAGCTGGTCCATCCTTGTCCCATGCACATGCACGCACGCACGCAACATGGGTTCCTGGTTTTGCATGCAGCTTGGGGCCTGCAGCTGATCCAGGACGTGGTGGATGGATTAGTTGATGTAGATCGTTCCACCCACGGAGATGCTGCGTGTGGAGTCGCCAACGAGATTGGATCTGCAGAGCTGGCTTATTGCACCGGCGAGATAGCTAATTGAATAGGATTTTGGTAGCTAGGGAAAATAGATCTAATCTAGAAACGAAAATTGCTAGAACTATGAACTGATTTATTGGAATTTGGAAGAAAAACTAACTACGAGATGCGATGCCCCCGGCGAGATCTCCAATCTCGCCGGGGCCGGTGTGGCGGAAGCGATTTGTGGCTAAACCCTAGGCCGAGGAGCGAACTGCTCTGATACCATGATAGATTGTATGAATCGTTGCTTGATTGATTAAACCGGCCGGTGTACATGAGTTTAAATAGTACAACCGACCTAGCTAGGCTGGACTACAAGTCTGATCGGATTACAATTCAAGTCATTACAATTCAAGTCCTAGTCCAATACTATCAAATCTAGCCTAACACGTAATATACTCTAACACTACGCATCTCATCCCTCCGCCGCCTCTTCCTCGGATTCTGGCATTTGGATCTCGCCGGCCTCTCTCGCGGCCCCAGGGTCTTCCCCCACCTCAGGGAGATCGGTCTCTGCCACAACCGCATCGGCACCAAGGAGATCGACCACTTACTCCAGTGCAACCCCGTGCTCGAGAAGCTCGCCATTATCCTCAGCTACCGCGGTGACCCTGACGTCAGCGTCCGCAGCCGCAGCCTCCGCTGCTTCGTCTTGTGGATGTCATTGGCAAGCGAGCTCGCCATGGTGGCAACCCCGCGTCTGGAGCGTCTCATCCTCTGGCAGACGATCCCGGGTGTGCCTTGCAGCTTCTTCCAGACCAAGATCAAGATTGACTACGCCCCTGACCTGCGTGTCCTCGGCTACTTGGAGCCAAGCATCCACGTGCTCGAGATCGGCAACACCGTCATCCAGGTCTCCTAGTGCTCCTTCTCAGTTGCTTTGATTCTTTTTCACCACACAGTTAGCATGCCTGAAAAGAACAACTGCTGTAGTCTGGTTTCTGTTAATAGAAATCGGAGAGCCCCAAGCTCTCTTTTTTAAATAAGAAAAACATGCCTGATATGTGTCCCACTTAATTGTTCGTGCGAACTATGATTTACCCCTGGCGTTAACTTCTTAATTGTATACTGCAGGCTGGAACAAGAATGAGCCCGGCTAACATGGTTCCAAGTGTCAAAATCTTGGCCTTGAAAGTGCCATTTGGAATCCGCAAGGAGGCAAAGATGCTCCCGACCTTCCTGAGATGCTTTCCCGGTGTCGAGACATTGCGCGTCATGGTAAGAAATAAGCATACTCTATCATACTCCCCCATCTAAACACCATGTTAATGATCTAGATCAACACATTGTCATTCTCAAGAAAAAAGATCAACACATTGTACGTGTCAACATCCAATTTGTTTTCTGATCCATAGATTTTTTTCGTATTATGTTAAGGCCGCCTCCAATCATGTTGCACATTCATGCTACAGATCCATTTTTCATGCTCAAAATACAATGACCATGCTTTCGATCTGGATCTTTATCATGCCCCAGGAATTCTGTATTCTTGTACATGAGCATGCCTTTTTTTTGGCCAGTCAGCTACTACCTCTGTAACTACATATAAGACGTTTTGGTAGATACTAGCAAAATACCCGTGCGTTGCAACGGGATAGATAAAATTGAGTCATAGAGACAAAGATACATAAACATGTCATTGTTGACATTAATATAAAATATTATTGTTATAGCTGACAGCGATGACCACTCTAACCATGTTTGTGTGCACGAGAAAATGTATGGCTCGTTTCCCTTAACAAATAAAGGTTTGAACAAAAAAAACTAACTAATGGATGATGGGTGGTAGGTTGAATGGACATTCGTATCGTCTCCGATAATCGTCGGCTAGCACGAGAGAAGGTATGCGGTTTTCAAGCTAAGAATATCTGTAGCAGGTTGTATATATTTCCATATATACAATGGTCCAAGAACATCCCCTATCACAGTCTTCCAGTTTTCAGATGATCGTCTATGATTTTATCTCAGCCCGGATGTGCTCAACATCATTCCCCTTCCCTCGTGCTGGGTTCACTATCTGCACGAGCACAGCTCTTCCCTGCCACTTAGGATGCATCCTCAGCATATGCTCAAATGCAAGAAGCTTCAGATTGACGCCCTTAAATATATCCATGTCATCCACACCAAGCAACACAGCCTTGCCCTCAAATTGCTGTCGCAGCTCAGCAACCTTCCGCTGCATTTCAGGTAATCGCAGCACTGACTGCAGCTGACCCATATGGATCCCCACAGGCATGATCTTGATCCCAACAGTGCGGCCAAAGTAATCGAGCCTAATGTATCCACGCTTTGACTGGTACTCTATCCCGAGCATCCTGCTACAGCAAGAGAGGAAGTGTGGCGTAATCAAAAGTGTGGAATCCGATGAGATCGCAGTTGAGCATGGTTCCGAGGATCTCCTCTCTGACAGGCCCATCCACAAGCCCCCGCACGCCTCCTTCTTCCCCGTCGCCGGGCAGGGCCGCGGCGAGCACCGACTGTGCGTCCTCCTCTGCAGCGCGCCGCCGCCGGGCCCTCCCTCTCCAGCGTGCGCGCCGCCGTCGGGCCCTCCCTCTCCAGCGCGAGCGCCGCCGCCGGCCCTCCCTCTCCAGCGCGCGCGCCGCCGCCGGGCCCTTCCTCTCGTGCGCGAGCGCCGCCATCGGGCCCTCCCTCTCCAGCGCGTTCGCCGCCGTCGGTCCCCTCCCTCTCGAGCGCGAGCGCCACCGGGCGGTTCCTCTCCAGCACGGGCCTCCGTCGAGGCCATCGAGACCGGGCGCAGATAGGACTGCGGGTTAATTTCCTACAAACTGAAGGGCTAAATAGCAAAACAACCCGACGTACCTACGGTCGTTTACTTATATTATGTAGTAGAGAAATTTGACCTACCAAAACGTCTTGTATTAAGATACGGAGGTAGTAGAACGTAGAACAGATATGCAACACATATTTTCTGATTTGATACTGCAAAGATTATCCAGATTGTTGCGTAAAATGTCAAAAAAATGCATAGTACTTTTGGTAGTAATCCGAAATATCAAAAAGTCTTCTTTTCCATGGAAGTAAAAAAAGGCTTGTACAACTTTGCTGATGGGGAATGCTCTTGGAGCAATCACTGTTAGCAGTATTTCTTTAGGAACAAAACCAACTTGTGGTCAGCACTTGTGTACTCCCTCCATCCTAGTTTGTAAGGCTCAGTTTGCAAATCTCTTGGCCCAGGTGATAGTTGGGTGAAAGGATTAGACAAGAAGGTGAGGTAGGGGGCGCCGCTGCCCACCGACACTACCCTCCTGGTGGCCGGTGGTTGAGACGGCCTTCTACTGCCTTGCCACCTCTGTAGGATTGGTTGTTAGCTTTTAGGTGGTTATTCCAATGTGTTGACGTTGGCAACATAATGGGTGTTCCACACCTTAAATAGGTGGTGCTAGGCAGTAGGGACCGAAGCCCTAGTTTGGTTTTGGTGTCCCTGATCATGGCACGGACGTGGGAGTCAAGTCAACCTCTTTTTACCACGGTTTGTTATAACCGTAGATCAATTCAGCAATCACCAAAGATTTGCTTGTTCATGTTATACAACAAAAAAAAAACTTCGTTGACGGTGAGAAAAAATGCTCGTTTATGCAAAAAAAAAAACTTAAGAAATGTTCATAAAAATCTTTGTTTACTGATTTATGCTTTTGGAACATGGTGATGGTGTATATGCAAAATGCTTGTTCATGCCATTGCATGATGTTGTGATTAAGTGTCCATCCATTATTGTTGGAGAAAAATGCATAGACTATTTCGATTATACAATGAATCTTGTGAGAAATTTAAGTATGGACGTTTGCTATTTTTTAAGAAGACCCATAATATATTTGTACTCCAGCTGAAATGTTCATGAAAAAATGTCCATGTATTTAAGCTATTTGGTTTTGGAGAAAATGCGTAATAAAAGCGGATGGAATATAGAATGATCGTTTTGGTCGTAAGAAATAATTTTTCCAATTGTTTTGTTCAATTTTTTAAAGTAAATAATATCTTCTTTTGTGTTGGAAAATGTTTAAGTTTCCCCGAAACTGTTTATTTTACTCAAAAATTATTACTAAAATAGATTACTGAAAATGGTGAAGAATTTCAAATTTATATGTACAAATTTCGACATATGTCGATAGAGAGGTGTGATGGAAAGATATAATTGGGTTGGAGAATGTAAGGAGTACAAGATTTGGGTCTGTTGTGCAGAAAGGCTGGACTGCAGTTGATGAGAAAGTTAGAGAGGTGGGGTGTATGTTTTGAGAATATAGGACAAATCTCCAATAATGACATCCAAAATAGATTGAGGATCCCAACGTATGAGGGGGGATGCATTTTTTCTCCTAATTCGCACTGGCATCATCTTTTGTTGTTGCAACTTTATGTACACTGACAGACAGTCAACTGATATTTCAGTCTGATGAAGCTGATGAGCCCTCTGGCAAGTGCAATCTCAAGTTCTGGCAGGAGGTAGCCCCCATGGATTGCCTGGAAGCACGCATCAAGAAGGTGGTGTTCAGCCAGTTCCGAGGGAAGCGCCAGGAGCTTGCGTTCCTCAGGTTCGTCCTCGAGAGAGCACAAATACTGGAGAAGCTGGTGGTCGTGTTGGCCAACGGAGACACTGCCTCGGAGGATGATGAGACGTGCACCAAGCTGAAAACCTTGGCCACGGGAAAACGGGCCAGCAAGTGCCCTCCAACCGTGGTGACCGTCGCGCACGAGGGTGGCAGCGCTTGGTGCTTCCACAGAGCCTCTGATCTTTCAACAAGTGACCCCTTTGATGTCTAAACTTCGAGGCCAGTTTCATGTTTGTGCATCCACATGAGTAACATTGACAGTCGGCTCTCTCAGATCCTTTGCATAGACAGGGTAAAAGTTACGACAAGTATGAGCACAGTTCTTGCTGATACATTTCCGATTTTCCTCGACTGACTGGAACTTAGCATATCACCATCTATATGACAAAATTTGAACTTAATGTGATTTGTGGTCTTAATTCGTGCACGTGTTCTCAAAGAGATTATGTTCCACTTCAATATACGGCTGGACACAGGTGAGAGTTTATTGATGCACATGCTGGCATCCTCATTCTCAACATATGCAGAAGTCTTTTGAAATGGATGTAATTGAACATATGAGGATTTCTGTTAATGGTAGTACAGAGGAATTTAACATACTCCATGAGAGGTTCAGATATCCATTAATTTATCGAATGGTCCCATTTGTGACCCAAATGGTCATGTGTGGTAGAGAAATCCTCTACCTTTTTTCCTTCAAAAATAAATAAATGGTCACGTGTTTCAGTATATATGTGTACGATTCTTGGCTTATGTTTTGTCTACACGAAGAGTTGCACGGGCATGGTTCTGCATCAAAATAAGTCATTTTTGTTGAAGAGATTGGTGTGTTAATTTTTCTTCTTCACTTGTGTGCATATATGCACTTAAACTGTGACGTTAGAATTATATGTTACTGTTGCCAATCAGCATTTTGCTTCTTTGTGTGCTCGAATCCCGACGCATATACTACTCCAAACAACCTAGTGATCAGACCATTTAGGCTTTGTTTACCTCTAATGTATTTTAGGAGATGGGAGGGGATTTTCCCGGATCCCGCAAAATTCTCACTAGTCTGTTTACTTCTAGTGTATTTTAAGTGATGAGAGGGGATAATCCTCAAATATCTCTTACCAACCACCTCATTTTTGCCTATCACCAAAACTCTAGTCCATACTGGTCTATTGTAGGGGAAGATTATTTATGGGGATTTGTGGGGATTGGGTGTTCACCAAATCCCCTCCCATCGCCACTCTTCCCATCCCCTAAAACAATCCTCACAAATAGTCTTCCCCTAAAATACACTAGCATGGACTAGAGTTTTTGTGTTAGACAAAAATGAAAGGGATGGTAGAGCATGTTTGGGATTATCCCCTCCAATTTCCTAAAATACACTAGAAGTAAACAAACCAGTAGAGATTTTTTGGGATCCGGCATAATCCCCTCCCATCCCCTAAAATACACTAGAGACAAACAAGGGGACTTAATAAATACTGTTGGAACAGAGGGAGCAAAACAAACCAAGAAACAAAAGTGGGCCATCAGTTTCCTGTGTTCAAAACCACGAACTGGAAACCCTAGCAACTGTCGGGTTCTGGACCTGGCCAGCCACATCAAAGCCCCACTCCCCTCGCCCACTCTCTCCCTCACTCTCGTCGGCACAAACCCCAACGCCGTCGAGGTCAACACTCAGCAGGACTGCAGCCTGCAGGAGCCATAGCTATGGCGGCGGGGCATATCCTTCAGATCGTCTATGTCTGCCCCCCGAAGTCCCCGTTCCCGCCCCGTGACCTGGATTCTGACAAGCCCTCGTACCCCTCCGACGGTGCCGGCGGCAACGGCGAGGACCTCATCAACGCACTCCCCGACGACCTGCTGCGCAACATCGTCTCCCGCCTCCGCGTCAAGGACGCCTGCCGCACCGCAGCGATCTCCCCGCGCTGGTGCTCCACCCCCCTCTCACTCGAGGGCTAATAGCTCAGATGCGACGTTTTTGCATGGTATTGGAAGCAGAGCGACGTCGTTTGACCGAATAGCCCATGCGCGACGCTTTGAAGGGAGCAAATAGCCCACGGCCACAATGGGTGATAAATCGTTGTCTTATGCTAAGACAAGTGGGTCCCACTTAGTGTTAACCCTGAAAATAGTCAAACCTGTTCAGCGCGCCTTGACTCAACCGCTCTGAAGCTGGCCGTGCCCTGCCCGCTCTCCCCCTTCGTCGTCGTCGGCGGCGGAGCTTTCTTTCTAGCTGGCGGAGCTCATTATCCGCGGCGGCGGCGGCGGAGGCGTCCGCGGTCCCGTTTCCTTCCCTCCACAGGCAAGATCTGACAGCGTGGCCTCGCCCCTGCGCCCGCTTCTGCTCGCCCAAATCTGAAGATCGAGCGGGCGGCAGTGACCCGAGAAGAAGGAGATGCGGCAGCGAGGGGGAGCTTCTAGTAGTAATTCTTCTCTCTCCCGTCCAATTTTAGCTGTGATTTAGGCTGTCAATTTCCAATTTCTCGGCCTCACACTACCCGCCATTGACAGAGTGGGGCGGCCCGGCAGAGGGGATGATGCGGCTGAGACCTTTGAATTTGTTGTCAATTTCCATCCATGTAAGGCCAAACTTGTTGATGGTAGCTTGAGCAACATTGATAGAGAAACCGTTGTGCAATGGAAGGTTGAGTTGGGAGAGATCAATCCCGAAGTCATGCAGAACTCGGAAGGGGAGGCGGTGAAGAATCTGGTGTAGACAATTGGGGAGAGTGTTGTTTGGGGTCCAGAGCAAGAAGTTTCATTGTTGCGGTTCGATGATTGGAAAGGAGAGTATGTGAGAATCGAGAGTGGCGAGCAGATGGTTGAAGAAATTGATCGACAAGAAGGCTGGTCAAGCAAACGGGCTCACTTTTATGCCGAGCTAGTTGATCTGAATATGCAGTCCAAGGTTGGATATGTGCCCTCTTAGTTGGCTTCACAAATGGTCGATGATGATTGGGCTGCACAAGGCAAATCATGCCAATGAGTACAGAATTGACAGTAATAACCGTGGAGGCTAATTCAGAAGCAGAGCATGGCCATGTTGCTGAAACTCCTGCTGCTGTTGATTGGAATTCAGTAGACTAAATGAACCAACTGATTTGGTAATTGCACCAATGCCTGACATTGAGATGGCAGAACTTTTTGGCATTCCTGTAGATGATACATATAAGGACCAGATGGGTGAGGGTGATGCTGCTAACACTGAATTATGTGAAGATGTGGATGAAGAGTTGATGGAAGAAGGTGCAGATGATGTAGATGATGCACATGGTGATGAGCTGCTGCATGTTTATGACAGAGAAAACCCTATTATTGCAGTAGGGAAGTTGTGGCCAACAATGGATGAGTTTAGGATGTCTTTCAAGACATATGCAGTGAGACATCAATTTGATGCCAAGACTAAGTGGACTGATAAAAAGAAGTTTTATGCAAGATGTAGGGGTTTTGATGGGGGTAGAAGGCCTTGCAAGTGGTACATATCTGCTGGACGACAACCTAATGGAAGTACAGTCAGGGTTAATCAAATCCCCCATCAGCACACTTGTGTTACAAGTTCACAGAATCCCTCATCCATGACATCACAGTTTGGGTTGCAGAAAAAATCACTCCAGTTTTAGCCAAGACACCAAACACTACTGCAAAGAGACTGAAAGTAGACTTGGAAAAGTTGTACCCCATTAAGCTGAAGTATACCACAGTGTGGAAGGCAAAACAAAGGGTGATGAAAAAATTGTATGGTGCCTGGGCAAATACCTTTAGGATGCTTTAAAACTTCAAAGCAGAGGTCGAGAAGAGGTCACCTGGCAGTGTTGTGGAGATAGACCATGTGCACTGGTTGTACATTGTTTCGATTTTTTTTATTTTCATTTTTTTATGGCAACTTAGTTGCATAAGTAGACCATGTGCACTGGTTGTACATTGTTTTGATTTTTTTTTTAATTACTTATGCTCAATCTTAGCTCATTCCATCGAATTGTGTGAATATTTTGCATTGAAACGTGGATATAACAAGAATCAATTTTTTATAGCAATGTAGTTGCATATGTAGACAGTGAGCGAAAGTTTTTTTTTTTGATTTTTTAATTAGTTATGCTCAACCCTAACTCACTAAAACCCTAAACCCCGGAAACCCCAACTCTATTCCTAAACCCCGGAAACCCCCTCCCAAAACCCCGCCAGCTTTAGAGCCGTTGATCGCTGGTGAGTGAGCAGTTGGATCTGACGCCTCCGTGTGCACGTGACACGCCGATCCGCGTGTGCGCTCGTTCTACAATTTGATTGGCTCGCGGTGCGTGGAGGGATTCGTGTGCGCTGATTGGCTGGAGAACTGGGGTTTGGATCGGCCCGTCTATTCGATCTAGACCGTTCAACCAGATCCGACGATTCACAATGATGCGGTGCATGGATCAAGCGTACGCGTGTCTGACTTCGTGTGCTTCGTTGCTTCGTCTGTGTTCGCCGAGCCTAGACGCTACCACCCTTTTGCATGCATCCGCCCGACGCAACGCAGCTATCGCCCGCTGCATGCATGCCTAGATGCGTCGCATCCAAGCCATTAGCAGCGCATCGACGCAGTCTGAACGGCGGTGTGCATCGACGCAGTCTGAACGGCGTGCTCGATGGGCCTGTGCTCGACGACGCAGCCCTTGATCCACAAGACAAACGCAAACGGCCGGCCGACATCCATTAATGGCACGAGATCGATGAAGCGATGCAGCCCAGCCTATTTAACCCCACCTCTCGTCTACCTCTAACCTTCATCTTCCTCACGAGCACCAAAAACGCCATTCGCCCTACTCGCATCACAACCAAGCAATCTACACCATGCAGTTCAACGGGCCGACGTTCCTTGCGCCCAACACTGTGCCGGAACGGCGGTACCCCGTCGGGTCGTCGTGGAGAACCAACTCCGGGTGTGGGCCATCTCTCGCTGGCGGGGTGCACGGGACTTCGCGATCGTCTTCATTCGCGCCCTCTATCGCCACCTACCTGTGGGCTCTCCGCAGATTTTCACCATCGACGAACCCCGCCAGGGAGGAAGTGGCATCCTTGTCCGCTTCACTAACCCGTTTGATGCGTATCACCTCCTCGGCCGTGTCTGGTTTGGTGGGTGCGAGTTCATCTGCTTCACCACGTACAACTTCTACACCGACCTCGACAGCACCTGGCCCAACGCGCACAGCATCACACCCTCCCCTACCACTTGCCGGCCGATGACGATAAGCAGTGAAGACGTCTCCATGTCGGGGACCTCGTGTCGGTGATGTTCCAATCTATGCCTATGTTTAGGGTTTGTTCGTGTCGTTCTAATCGAGTTAGGGTTTATCATGTGTCTTTCTATCATTTCTTTCTATCGTCTTTAGGGTTCATCATGTAAGGTGTCATCTCATTGTTATGTTCAGTTGTAAGCCAGTTGTAAGCGTGATGTTGTGCTACTACTATATCTATGTGTTGTTCGTGTCGTAATATTGTTTGCTACTAAATGTCCCCATCTAGTTGTTTCATATTTTTGAGTGTGTTACTTCATGATACAAAATATTTCACACAAATATTTCGCTGAACAATGCATGCAACTCGTAACAAAAAAATTATGAAGTAAATAATAGAAACAAGAAAATGAATCAAATTATTTAGGACCTAAGACATGTAAAACAAGTAAAACAAGTAAAACCATTTTTTTGAAATTAAAACAAGTCAAATCTAGGCAGGTGGGTCTGTTTTCTCTTTGGGCCTGGTTTGTCGGCCCAACATCTATTAGGCAGTCTAGATTTATTTTCTTCTCGAAACTGAACTTTTGTTTGCACTCTTTGGGCCTGGTTATTTCAGCGTCATGGCCCAACATCTATTCGCCAGCCCAAGAATAATTTTTTTCTACTGAAACTGAACTTTGGTCTCGCACTTGCTAACTGAAGAACTCGAAATGCATATTCAAATTTCAAATTAGCCACTTCACTGAAGAACTTAAGAAATTTCTCCTTACACTCAGTAGATGAAACTAGCATGGCGACAGATCGCGTCCTCTGCCTAGCTAACTGAAATTTGCTTGCTTACACTCTTGTCCATTCTAACGACGGATGAACAAGAGGTAAAGAAAGAACAAAGCAATGATACAAGAATAGAATTCTCGTGCCATGAGATTTGCTTGCTTCTGCAAATCCACTATCTGCCTTAAAAGCTTCTTTACCTTCTTCAATTCCTCGTTTACTTCGGAATCCCTGGGCAGTTCAGCAAGGGCAGCCCGTTCAGCAATGTGCGCAGTCCTCGCCGTCGGCATGGGTGGCCGCGCTCCTCTGTCCGAGCTGAAATTGGGTCTCTCCACAGTAAACGGCGGCAAAATCAGCTCCCGGGTTGCGGCGTCGCTCATATCAATGTGGCCCTCAGATTCAAGCCTATCAACGTAGTGATCTATCCACTCAAAATGGGAACATTTCTTCAGCATCTGTAAACAGTAGCATGAACCCTAGATCTCAAATTCAAGGAGAAAAAATGGCAATTTGGATAAATCTGAACAAAAGATTACGAGATTTGCGGGGAAGGAACTGAGATCTTACCTTGCCATCCCGTCCCATCATGGGAATGCTCAAGCATGACACAAAATGTCGCCCGAGGTTGCCATTCTCGTCAATTTTAGTGACCATCCGCTTAAGCCTCTGGCCGTGGACAGTCAGGACCCTTCTCATCGGAACTGCACCATACTCTGGCCATCTTGACTGCGAGGCGGAGGATCTGGACATCCCGTGCGCCGTCGCCGGAGAAGAGGAAGAATGGGGAAAGGGGAAGCAATGGCACGGGCACCAGCTCGGGCACGGGCGCAGCTCTGTTTTAGATTCCGTGAGGTGGGTCCCGCATGGTGAGGTGGATAAGAGGTGGGTCCCGCGCTGCTGAGGTGGATAAGTTGTGGGTCCAAGCATCACATAACCCTAACAGCTAACGATCAATTCTGTTTAAGGGCCATGTGGGCCGTGGGCTATTTGCTCCCTTCAAAGCGTCGCGCCTGGGCTATTCGGTCGAACGACGTCGCTCTGCTTCCAATACCATGAAAAGACGTCGCATCTGAGCTATTAGCCCCTCACTCAAAGACCGCCACCTCGTCCGGCAGGTGGACCTTGAAGACGTCATGGACTGGAGCGCCCTTGCCGCCGCCGTCACGCGTGTCCTCGTCTCCCACCTGGGCCCCTCCCGATGGGTCCATCTCACCTGGAACTTCATGGGCTGCGAGGAGGAGGCACTCGCCGAGTGGCTCCGTCTCTTCGCCGCCAAGGGCGTGGAGAACCTCATCCTCATCAACCGCCCCTGGCCGCTCGACCTGCCCCTACCGGCCTCCATCCTACGCTGCTCCTCGCTCCGCCGCCTCTACATCGGCGTCTGGCACTTCCCAGACACTTCTCGCCTCACTGTGCCCCCTCGCGGCCCCGACGTCTTCCCCCATCTCCAAGAGCTCGGCATCTGCCACACCATCATGAACGAGCATGACCTCGAGTACATGCTCGCCTGCAGCCCTGAGCTCAAGATCTTTGCGATCATCGTCAGCTACGGCTTCCCATCACACATCCAAATTACAAGCCACAACCTTTGCTGCATGCTGTTCTGGATGTCCATGGCGCAGAAGCTCGGCGTTGTTGACACCCCATGCCTTCGTCTGCTGTAGGAGTCTTGCTGGGTTGTTCTTGAGACTTGGGGGCTTCCTACTGTCCTCCTGTCATTGTTTGAGCCGGGTCTTCTAGCAGATCAGAGCAAGGCCTTGATTCTTTGGATCATCATCAGTGATCACAGGCCGGCTCGGTGGAGCGAGTGCAGGATGCCAGTTCCAGTAACAGTGGATTTCCGAGCTTGGCCGCGCAAAAGTTGCGGTCGAATCAGTATTGCAGGCATGGGATCTGGCGTGTCGATGCGCCGACTTTTCTTGTCATATCCATGTTGGAATTTCTCTAAGGGCAAGCCTTCAGCAATCACCGTGGCAGCATACCGGGTCTCCTTGCTTATAGCAGCAAGGTCTTTTCCACCGAACTCAGAGTTGTTCAAGTTAAATTGGGGAAACTCGCCAGCAAGCTTTGCCGTGTCTAAATCTGGGTAGTGTGCTTTGGCCAAGGCCATGACACGCATCGCGCCTTTACGGCAGCCAGAAAGCTTCCACCGGGTTATCCATTCAGGGATTGTAGACAAGTGACCCAGAAATTGTTTTAGTTGGCTTGGGGGCTCTTCTAGGCCACAGGCTGATGCAATGGCACGCCCGGCTCCGTATTATAATTGTCTCACCAAAGTAAGCAGGGCCTGGAGTTTGACGTCAGGAGTTGTCAGGTTCATGCTGTTGCGAGGACCTGAAAAAAGAGTGGTTACAGGAGAATTGAGTTAGAAGTGCGAGTATAAAGGAATTGATGAATGTGCAAAGAAAGTGAATGTTTACCCCAAACAGCAGCAACAATTTCCTTCAGAAGCAATTTAAAAGAGTTGAAGGCCTTTTGCACTTCAGCCAGTTTTTTCTCAGCAGTTTCGAGCCGGGTCTTTCAGTCCTCCTCGTGTTCTTCCATGTCCTTTTTCAAGGACATGTTTTCTTCTTTTGCATCATCGAGGGAGGTCTTGAGGTTCCGGGTCTCTGCTTGTGCCTCGGCCTTTAGCCGGGTCTCAGTTGACAATTGCTCCTTGAGCTGTTGGATTTCAAGTGTAGCCTGGGACACATGTTGCTGAAGAAGTAGTTGAAATTCAGTTGAATATAAGGTTTGACAGCGAAGCACTTGTTAAAGAAATTTAGAATTACAAGTCCCAGGTTGCTACGAGCATACAACCCGGCATTTGGGGTCTATCAGATTTGAAAGTTCTTAAAGCAAGTAAAAGCTTTACAGTATCAAGATTGAATGATTTATTAGAAGGACAAGTCCCAGATCACTTCAAGCATGTAACCCGGCACTTGGGGCTGGGGAATTTGAAGTTCTTAAAAAGTTAAAGAAATGAGTCCTAGTATGCTGTAAACAGACAAACTAGCACTTGGGGGCTAATTTTTTTTCTAATTTTTTTTCAAAGCACCAAGCTTATTAGACAAGTTCAAATAAACTTGGAGCTTGGGGGTTAGGGAGTATAGAAGAGAGTGATGTTACCTCATGGCGCTGCTTGATGGCAGTAACAAGTTCAGCTTCGAGTCCCTTGTGTTGGGAAAGCCGGGAGAAATACTCTGAGATGAGAGCCGACAGTTCCATGTTTTCCAGAGCCGGTGGCTCGGAATAAATGATGGGCTCTTTCCCATGACTACGGGCTTCGGTTTTCACTTCGGGCTCCATAATTTTTGCTACCACATTGGGTGGAGCATCAGCAGTAATGGTCTGGGTGCCTAGGTATTCCACCTCGTCGTTGGTGCCTGAGCCAGACCCGGGAGACTTATCAGCAACCAAGGGAGATCCGGCCGGAGTTTTGCCCGGGTCTGCCCTAGGTGGACAAGATGGAGGTGAAGGCAGCTTTTCTTCCATTTCCTTCTCTGGGGTCTCCTCCACAATTGTGTCATGAACAAGAGCCTCTGTGTGAGCAGGCTCGGTCACGACAGCGTGGGAAGAAGACCCGGCTGCATCTAGGGGTGTGGCTTTAGCGCTGTATGTAATAGATGAAATTTAGTGATGCAAAGAAGTAAAAAGAGAAGGGTTGAAAAAGTTAAGAGTGAAAGAAAAGCATACCCAACGTTGACGAGAAAATCATCGGGCAAGTTCACGCTGTCACCTGAAGAAACTGACAAAGATTGGGATTTTGAGACCCGGATTTTGCCCGCCAAAGGGTGAGAAGTGCTGGGAGTCTTTTGTATTGATTTGGTCCAGCGAGATAGAGAACACGAGGGGATACCTGTGTTCAAAGAATCTTCACTCGCGCAGGACCGGGTCTTGCGGCGCTTGCTAGATTCAGCTTCCTTGGCGGCATCTTTTTCCTGTTGAAGTGCTTGAAGTTGAGAGGTGTTCATCATATAACTAGAAATGCGAGAATATGGCACCTTCTGTACTGCGCCTCTGGTTCTCTTGTGGGAAGGAGCGGCAGCCGGGCTTGGAGCCGGCACTTCAATAACATCTGGAGCCGCAAATTCTCGTTAGCCGGCTCAACAAGATCTGAATAAGAAATAAAAGTTAGATTGTTAGTAAAACCTGAGTGAGCTTCGTTCTCGATTAAGTTAAGGAAGATCGGCCTACTGAGTCAAGCTCACCTTCTTCTTCTTCAGAAGCCTCAGCTTCTTCATCAGCTGGAGAGGGGGTGGGAGTGTAATCCACTTTCCACGAGGCCTCGTCCTGTATAAGGTAGAAAGGTGAAGCATTTAGTCAACTGAAGAAAAAAAGGTGAGCAAGTGAATAAAAGTAAGGAGTGAGTCTTTACCGTGGGTGCAGGATGGTTGATATAAAACGGGGCAAGTCCGGTTTCAGCAATCACAGTTTTCTTCTCGCCAAGTAAGGTCTTGGTGTTCTTCACAATTTGGGTATCAAGGAGGTTATCTCGGAATAACGCAGGTCATCAGTGGTTGACCCGGTATATTCATGGATCAGCCGGGTCCTGATGCTGAGAGGCTGGATATTCCAACCTATCCAGCACTTCACTAGATCAGTGGCACGGAGGCCATGACCTAGCAGGGCTCTGACCCGGACGCGAAGGGAGTCAATCAGGACCCGGTACTCGTCACTGGCGTAACTGTTCATTTTGGCCTCGAATACCAAGGCCGATTTACGAAAGGTCGGTAGCGAGCCTCGTCAGTGGTTGGGGAGGTGTCCTTGCAGTAGAAGTATGTATTTTGCCACCCTTTGGGGTGACTGGCTAACATAAGAGCTGGGAGATCTGATGTTTTACGGCGTTGGATGGAGACGCCGCCGTAAGGGCCTAATGACTTGGTTTTACTAGAGGGATTGCAGTAGAAATATTCTAAGAACAGCTCTAAACTGGGAGCCATCTGCAAGTAGTCTTCACAAAGTAGTACGAAATTGCTCATGTTTAAAATAGAGTTGGGATCAACATCTAGTGGGGTGATACCGTAGTACTGGAATACTTGACGGAAAAAGAGAGACCCGGGAGGACGAAAACCCCGGGTCACATGGTCCAAGAGGACAACGATTTCACCTTGGCGTGGAGAAGGCCGGGTTTCTTCTCCTAGAGCGCGCCATTCGATTTTGTTCTTGGGGGGAAGTTCGCCTCGATCGACGAAGGTCTGAATCGTCAATTCTGAAGCAGTGGAGCGCGTCCAGTTCACCGGAGCGGATGCTTTAGCAACACCAGAGCTAGATGCATCCTTCGGCCCCTTCTTGGCCGCTTTTGGGCCACCCGCTTTGACCTTCTCTTTCCCCATGGTCTCGGGGTGAAGGAGAAGATCAATCTATCCAGAGGAGAATAAATCAAGAGTAAGTAAAAAGCAAGTATGGAATTCGTGAAGAACAGAGCGAGAACAGAGCAAGAACAGCGAAGAACAGATGAAAGGGAAATCAAAATCGATGAATAGCAGATGCGATTCGAGACAGACTCGAGGGGAATGAGGTGCGGAATGAATTAGGAATCGATTCAGCGAAAAATCACTGGCATTACCTTCTGCGATGGAGAGAAGGAGAGCGCAGCGGTGCTCGTCCTTGATCTTGAGCTCGATTGGAAGTAGAAATGGCGGCAGCGGCCCGAGGAGGAAGATGAAGTGCTCGAGGTGAAAATGGGGAAAGTGACGTAAGGGTAAACCCTAGCGTCCCTTATATAGACACGGTGGTTGACCAGGGGTAATAAGGTAAAAAGTGGAGAGATAAGGATATTTGACCCACGATCAATGACAAATAGGTAACGACAAAAAGGAATATTCATGATTGAAGTATCTAGTGAAAGATTTGGAGAGAGAAAGATAAGATCTTTGACTAAAAGGTTGACTGGCGATTCATATGTTCGATGGGCGAAATCTTCGCTAAGTGTTGAGAAACAAAATTTACAGTAAGAAGACTCGGGAAAACAGCCGGGTTATAGAATGGCCGCCAAGATGAGCTGGCCTGGGAAAGAAGAAAAATGTTACAACTAACAAATTATATGTGTGTTCTTTATGTGTTTTCAGGGATTAATTTGAATAGCCCGATGGCAATGCTTGAGCAAAGAAGGACCAAGTTTACAAGACATCTCAAGAATTTACCATCCTGTTATCCAAGCTAATCTGGGGGCTAATGTTGAGGGAAACATAACCCGGTATACCCAGGAAGATGAAAGTAGACCCGCTAGGCAGGAGGCCGGCTTGGCCTGCTATCATCATCATGGGCTGAACTTAACCATGGGCCGGAACATTTGGCGGTAACCCGGCCTAATTAAGGAAGGATCTAGAAGACCCGGAGGCGGTGCGCGTCACGGAGTCCAAGGCTTGGAGATCACGAAGAGGCGGAGATAGAATAGAACTCCGAGTACGGGTAGAACCCGGCCTTACCATGTAAAGACACCAGGAGACCTGGCCATCTATATAAGGGGCTCCTGGGTCATAGTTAGGTCAAGCTTTTCATATCGCACAAGTCCCACGAGAGAGAAACATTGTAACCCTAATGCAAATCCGGCTCTGTTGTTGTAGCCGGGTTATCGATATCGAGATCAATAATAGAGTAGCTGGAAGTAGGTCTTTATCTCCATAGAGAGGCCGAACCAGGGTAAATCCTTTGTCTCCTCCGCGCTAAACAATCTCTCTGACACCAGTTTCGCCTGGCCCCAACTCAAAGTTACCCTATGGTAACATATGCCGTGACAACCCCACGACAGGCTCATCCTCTACTCGGCTGGAACTGGACAAATGATCAAGATCAAGATTGGACATGCTCCTCAGCTCACCGTGCTCGGCTACTTGGAGAGGGCGACCCACGTGCTTCAGATCGGCAACAGAATCATCATGGTACGTATTGCGCTTGAACTTCCCTCTTCATTGCTAGTATATGTCATTCCTTAGTTACTGGTAGTCAAATTAATCTTCATTTTCTTTCACTTCAGTTAATTGAGTACTCTTTATTCCTTGGCTGCATTGATTTGCAGGATGGGTAACAAATGTCAGTCCAAATGCTATGGTTCCAAGTGTCAAGGTGTTGGCTTTGAAGGTCAATTTCGGAGTCACCAAGGAAGTGAAGACCATGCTCAGTTTCTTGAGTTGCTTTCCCCAAGTGGAGACGCTGCATGTTATGATGATCGTAAGTTGTAACCCTCTTCTCCCTCGATTCACATCCCTATATTCTTCACTGATCATGCCCTTCTATTTTGTAGTCGTCCAGTGTAAGGAGGATCGGACAACAGTGATGACAGTGATGAGGAGAATGAGAAGAAGAAGGACAACGACAACCCCAGCGGGGCTGAAGCTAGCGGGAGCTCGATTCCAAGTTCTGGCAGGAGTTCGATCCGATCGAATGCGTGGAGGGACACGTCAAGAAGGTGGTGCTGGACCAGTTCAGCGCAGCGGACGACGAGCTTGAATTCCTCAAGTTGGTTCTGGAGAAGGACAGATGCTACAGAATGCTGTGCTGGTGA